>CM052800.1:112305549-112418062 GCA_028533885.1 Nasua narica | reverse complement strand
GAATTTGCTGTTAATAACTACCAAGAGCTGACCGGCTGAGTAGTACATTCAGTGACTGCCATCAGACAGCTCTCTGGTGGAAGCATTTTCTTGAAACTCACATACTCTCATAGGGTAGAGAGTAAGATGGTGAGGGAAAATCTTGTGGTTCTCTCCATGAATTACTGAATAGCAATAATCATTAGTCACAAAAAATAGTCTTAGTCATTGTACTCTTTCTTGATCCAAAATGATGTTATCATTGACTCTCAAAGGGAAACAAAACAACAAATAGAGATTCCTTTTGAATTCTTTATTGTTCTCTCAGTTTAATAATAGATCAACAAAAGCAATTTTCATCCATTTACTATCAGTATCATGTCTCTTTAAGTTGTTCTACAGCCTTCAAAAATAGGGCCTTTGAAGATGGATACTCTAGAAAGTAAAATTGAAAGTTAACAAAAATGTCTCAATATTCCTAATTTGCATACATGGTACTTAATTAAAGGAATGTATTGGGATTTTGTCTCTCTGTTTCCTTGTTTATTTGGTCATGTTTTAAAATTGATCTTTATCTGACTCTTCTTCACTGAGTAATAAGCTTTTGGCTCCCCATTCTTCTTAGACTTGTCAGAGGTTTTTAGAAGTGGTAATCCAGAAACAAAAGTCAGGGAAATCAGCCACTCTAACATTTCAATGACGGATTTAGTTAATCCCTTTTCATTAATGTTCAGAAATTCTGGCACTGAAGGAAGAAGCACTGCAGGCTGAATTTCACCAATAAGGCATTTTTTTAATAAGAATTATAGCTTGGCTATATTTGAGTCTTCAGTGTTTGCGTAACACGTATCATGGTTTCTGATTATACAGTAGAAGGTACTTCATTTAGGAATCCCATCAAACCAAAGAACCATATTCTTTAAAGCATTGGAGTTTTATTTCTTAAAGACATCATTTGTTGGGGCGCCTGGGTGGCTCAGTGGGTTAAAGCCTCTGCCTTCAGCTCAGGTCATGATCTCAGGGTCCTGGGATGGAGCCCCACATGGGGCTCTCTGCTCAGCAGGGAGCCTGTTTCCTCCTCTCTCTCTGCCTGCCTTTCTGCCTACTTGTGATCTCTCTCTCTCTCTGTTAAATAAATAAATAAAATCATTAAAAAAAAAAGACATCATTTGTTGTTTAAATCCAACCTGTGCAATTACTGTAGGGAGAGTTTCCAAAGTCTGTTTATACATGATGATGATATGCCTCACTTGATGTCCGGATGGCCAAATGGTTTCAGTGAGGATTGCAGGAAGCAGGGTTACGTAGATTACCACTGAAGCATCTCTCAGTCATCCTGTGTGTAACTCATGCTTTGTTAAATAAAGTGGATGTTTTATTGGGTATCAATTATTTTAAAGCATTGAAATGAAATTGTGCAAATGTGTCCTTGACTACACACATACACCTTGGATCACTTTTACTCTTGGAGTTAAAAATATCTGATGTCCAGAAATCAATTTATGTCTCAGATATTTTAAAGTTTGAATTTGCTTCTAATAAAATTTTAATAAAAAATTCCCTCCATTCTGCATTACATAAAGGACTAATATTGATTATCTCATTGGAAACAACGCAGCCAGCTCCCACTGCCTACAGCACTGTTTATTTGTGTGTATATGGGGGGGGGTGAGAGTGGAGAGGGTTTCACTGGAATAAAATGAGCCATTGAGTCATAAGTGTGAACAGTGCCTCTTGTCCAGACACCAAGATGAGCTGAGACTAGAATTCCAAAAAAATATGCCTACAAGCAAGTTCAAAGTCATAGTATCACTTCTAGGACCAAACCGAGATGTGGGCACATGGGGCTAACTAATAATTTGACACTCCTTCAAACTGATATTCTTTGAATATGAATATGCGTTAGCAGACAGGATGAAAACTGAAAGGGGCAAGTACAGAGAGGTGCTGGCTCAAAAATCAGCCTCTCCTGTAATGTTTAGAATCATTTAGCTTACATTCCCTGCTCAAGGAAAACACGTTCTTTAAAGGCACTTTAGAAGAAAAGAAATGTTCCTTCCCGTGACCCCTCTCTCAAGAGTGTTTTAGAGACCATCAAGTGATCATTTCCTACTTGAACATGCCTCTGAGGTCAGGCTTCCAATCATTTCTGGTTCATGAATATTATTTAGCACCTACTAGATTTAGGTTCCCTGCTTGGCTGCGACTACTAGGGTAAGCAAGCAGCTTATCATGGCATTTCTTCCAATCATTAGCAGTCTTTTCTGAGAGGAGTTCTAGAAAATGCAATTTGCTGTAGCTCCCAGCATTTTCAATCACGCTATAGTGGCCTCAGTGGCATTTCAGTGCCCAGGTACTAGCTCGGCTGGCCTATTTCTTATTCTGACTCTGAGCATACTACCTCCCTAGAGACAGAAATAGCTTGACCTTCGAAAGGCCATTCACATATTTCCTCCTTGCCAACCTAATTTTAATAAAAACAGGAGTGAACCAATATCCCTGTGTTTTACTAACAACTTGAAGCTGGTCTAGCAAAGCTCTGTGATATCAGATAGCGAGCACAGCATCCAGGGATCAGGAAGGACTGAGACCAGAGTTCTTGGCTGGGGTAATCAGGCTGTGTGGGCTATGAGGCCTCAGACTTTAACTGTGTCTTCTCTTCCCGGAAGGCATAGAAAGGCAGGTGGGATTTTATGCAAGCCACTGTTGAAATCATCTATCATAGACTGCTTCTTTGACATCATCTATATTACTGGAGAAAGACCTGCAATGGGTTTATAGATTCAAAATCCGTAACTTCACTGAAACTCAGGAACAGTAAAACAACAGATCAATAAGCTTAAGGTTGTTTCTCCCTTCTATTTCAAAGAATTCAGAGCAGATAAACAGTGGTTTCCACAGCAGGTATTTTAGCAGTAGTAGAAATGCCTTTTACTGTATCCCATTGTTTCTTTCTCAGAATATAAGACAAACTGACACTGTTTGCTGAGGTCGAACCAATTCCTGAGGTCCCTTAGTGCACAGCGTGTTACTTTGCATTTTGTTATTTCAAGTACTATTTTCTATGCAGTATTTTAACCTTCAAGCAAGGGTTAATTTACTCCATTTAGACCATGTACTAATTATATTTATTTTTTATTGCCTTGATTTAATGGAAGAATCATAAAACAAGATTTAAAATCTGTAATGTAAAAATATTTTCAGTCCATAAAAGGAGACCATTTTTTTCCCATTAATTTATCTGTACTTGGCTTACTTGAAGAGAACAAAAATGCAGCATACCTATAGGCTAGTAAAACTGGAATTTCCTCCTTCTTGAGAAAGGAAATCAAGAGTATTCTCAAGTCCCAGAGAGATGTGTCATGCATAAATTTTTGGCTGAAACATACCTCAGTATTGGTCATTAACAAAAAAGCAATAGGAAATTAATATTACAATTGAGCAATCTGCCATGCCTTATTGTCTAACTTTCACTCATTGTCTCTTAGCCAACGACTATTGTTCTCTTCCCTAACTCCAACCAAGGGTTTATATTCCCAATTGAATTTTTTTTTTTTTAATTTACCACTGCATTTAACTTGAACTAAGAGGTTAAATGCAAATGTGATTTGTCCACCAATGTGGGCTGGGCTACAGCATCAGGAATGTAAATTATCAACCAAATGATAACTATTAACTAATGTTTCAAAGAAATTGTTGGTTTAACAGCTAGGTAGCTAATAACAATGCTTATCTAAACATGCCTCAAGTTCTTATTCTTTGTTGTATATAAACAGAGATGGGGACAATAGAAAAGAAGTTTTTTTTAATGTGGAAATTATTTTTCCAATCCCTTTGTTGTTCTTCAGAGTGTTGTGATATTTTGCCTCCCAAATTCTGAAAACAGCTCTAATGATTTGGTAGGAATGCCTTTCATGCAAATAGATGAAGTAATTGAAAGAATAAATAAAAATATTCAGTGAAAGTTCCAAGATGAAGCAGCACACCTGTCAGACATCAGTGATGGAGTGATGGATTATTGATATTACAGAAACTATAAAATCTTGTCAATAACATTGAAATCGTTCTTAATTTTTTCAAAAAATAAGGAAAAACTGTGAATTCTTTGGATTTTGGGGAGTTGTAGCTGATGATTTTTTTAATTTAATAAAATATACATATGAAACTGACACATGACCTCTGAAAATAAAGAGTGAAGTCAAATGATCCCTATATATTCTTCTGGTACCATGACCTAGATGCCAAAGTGCAGTGCAGCTGGTAAAAATGCTTCTGTGCATTCGCTCATGAACAGAGGAAGCTCTTGCAACCCCAGAGACTACTAGACCACTAGGCCAAACCTACACTGTGTACAGATTCCATTAGGTCAATGTGTGTGTGTGCGTGCGTGCATGCACAGTATTATTAATTCAAATTGTTTAATTAAAGTTAAACCATTTCATGCACTCAACATAGTGCCATATACTCAGTATGACAAGACCAAATAAATACCAATTAAGGTTAATGAGATGGATGGATACCAAGAAATGATTAACTGATTCTGTGATGGTGTGATCAATGCATTGATACTTCTGCAAATAGATAACTGGAAAAAAATGTATGGTACTGTGAATACCAACATATAATAGCTCAAGTTAGAATCAGGATATTGTATAAATAAATGATATGTGGCTCATTTTCAAATTTCACAATTAAAATAAAAATACCTGAAATGTAATTGTGCGGTACAACTGCATAGACATAAAGGGAATAAAAGGTACAATCCTAATTTTGTAATTATTGTGCTACTGAATGTTAATGAATGAATGGCATAAACAAAGGCAGTTTTCCAATGGTTGTTGTCACAACCTGGAAAATTGGTATGTTTGCATCTCTGTGATATGAGGGAAAGAAATACTCAAATACTTTGAAGCATGGAAAACTCATATCAAATATATAATAAAAAATATTGAGATTGTAAATTAATAGTAGGGGAAATATACTTCAGAGAATCTCTCTTGGTTTGCTTAGGCACTTATGGGTAGGACATCAGTTTTGTGTTTGATCATACTATTTAAAACATTTTGTTTTATTTATTTATTTTTAAAGATTTTATTTATTTGAGAGACAGTATGAAGGGGGGAGGGGCAGAGGGAGAAGCAGCCTCCCCTCCAAGCAAGGACCCAGACACAGGGTTCATCCCAGAAGCCAAGGGCAGACACCTAACTGACTGAGCCACCCAGGCACCCAGAAAACATCTTGTTTTAAATGTTTAAATCCGTAGGTACATATCATCATTACCACATAAGTATTTTAGAAAAGCCTTCATATGCTTCATATCTGTGAATTGATAACCCATCATGTAATAAGAGAATTTTAAATACCTATATTTAGTCTAAATAACTTAGTTGGATTAACAAAAAATCACATGGGCAGGTAAGCGAGATATTTATAACTTCACTTGTGACCACTCTAAGTGTCTTGTGTATTTAACACGGTATAGATGCTAGTTGTACTCAGAAACACATAAATCACCATAAAATGTCTGCAACATGCAAATGTATTTAATGATGTAGTCCACTGTTTGCACCTGTAAATAACCGTCTGCAAGAAATGTGGATGAATGGATGGATGAGGCTTGTGTGTTACAGCTTGATGTCTTCATGGTTCCACAACTACTTATTTCATGATCCATAATGTTGCAGAAAGAATTGTTTGCTGAATGACACAAGTCTTTGGTGTGTGAGTGGAGCCCCTGGGTTAGCTATGCTGGGATTTCTGATTGCACCATTTCATTTTCTTGCTTTTCATCCGCTTTCCTTTCAGCTGTGTGAGCTATTTTATTTTGACGTTTTTAAATATCAAACTCCTTAAGAGAAAATGTGACTGGGTTCTTTGGAGTGCTTCCTGGCAAGGATCCTTTTTTGCAAAATGGATGTGCGTTAATAATAGATACTATTATAAAGCTACCACTGGGCTCCCACCTTTAACCAAGGTCCAAGAAGAATTACAGATCTCCATTTTGGTAGTTGCCCAAGCTGAGCACTGACCAATCTCGAGGAGCAAGGAGAGGTAGGGGATAGATATGTCCTATATTTACTTATTTAATTATAAAATGGAAAGAAAACATATAAGGCCCCAAACTATTGTGACATAAGTCCAAGTCACTGCTGCTATCCATTTTGGCTTTAAAACTTCATAGAAGCCCTACATGTTTAGTCTTCACATTTGCTTCTGCCTGGTAGCTGTGTGAATGTTCTCCCATTTTAACCACACAATCACCTCCTAATGCTGCACCAAGATATCTGGTAATAACTTAGAATGTCATAATAAGAATAACGCCCTGACACTGTTCATGCAACACCCGTTACCGTACTTTCTGAAATATAAGTCCTAGAGAACCAGCTGCTGGAGCCAGCATTCAGTGTTTCTAATGTGAAGATGACAGATTGCTCTAATACATAACTGACATGCAGTGTAATTTAAAAAAAAAATCTAATCTCATGCTGCAAGTGAAAGGAGTATACAGGAGTTACCCAAAGGGCAAACAAAAAAAAATTAAAAAAAGAGAAAAAAAGAAAATCTTATGAAACATTTTTCACAGCACATTTCTGAAGTAACAGCAAGGAGAAAAAGCTATCATCTTGTCATGAAAAATAGATCTAAAACAAGCAGTGGCTGTGGAAGGTTGAGAAAATGCAATAGAATATCAGGCATCTAAAGAGACAAGGCAACACTTTTGGAATAGTAAGCAGATTGGTTACACAATAACCAACCTATAATTGAGGACTACTCCGAAAAGCCTTCATTTTGCTTGCCTCTGGATTGCTCATCCCTATTTACATGGCACACGCTCACCACTGCTCTGTTCTGAGTAGACTTGACACACAGGGAAACCTGACTCTGACTTGCTTACCTTGGAGAGTCACCCTAAGGAAATGAATACCAGATCAGATTAGGGAAGGCATCAACTCAACTTCTCACTCTCTCTTCTCTCTGCTACTGTACTGACACAATAGCCTAACAAAGGGAGATTTTATTAACTCGCTTTTCATTTTGAAAGATGGGGAATATTTGAAGCTGTGTGGAAATACAGTGTCAACTTTCTATTATAAACCTATATTCGTAAACATTTAAAATAGACCTTACAGAGCATACTTAAATGGGTGTTTTTAAATGCAGCCGTTGGGGGGAAGGATCTGTATCAGTCATATTGCTTAGAATTGAATTTCCAAACATTTTTCAAGAACGGTTTTGAGCTAGCAAACATGAGGGTGAGGTTGTAGAGAATATAAGAACCAGGCGTAAGGGGAGGACCCAAGCAACCCACGGCCCCCACGCCTGGATCTGCTGCATCTCTGAAACCTAAACTTGCATTTTATTTTTTTTTAAGATTTTATTTATTTATTTGACAGAGAGAGAGAGATCACAAGTAGGCAGAGAGGCAGGTAGAGAGAGAAAGGGAAGCAGGCTCCCTACACAGCAGAGAGCCTGATGCGGGGCTCGATCCAAGGACCCTGAGATCATGACCTGAGCTGAAGACAGAGGCTTTAACATACCTAGCCACCCAAACTCCCCACAAACTTGCATTTTAAAAGGTATTTATTGCCCATCACCATCATGGGCTGACACCAGAGATTGATGGTGTCACATACATTACCAACAATTGGTAGAACTGTGGGAGGACAAAAACGAAACCCGCAGACCTCTCAACCTCTTCAACCACAAGGCCTGCAATCTGTTGATGGTTGAGCTTGTGTATTTTCCCAGCTGTCTCCTGTAAATGAAATTATTTTCATCAGAAAGGAAAGAGTGGGGTGCCTTGGTGGCTCAGTTGGTTGAGCGACTGCCTTCGGCTCAGGTCATGGTCCTTGAGTTCCAGGATCGAGTACCACATCGGGCTCCCAGCTCCCTGGCGAGTCTGCTTCTTCCTCTAGCCTTCTCTCCCCTCATTCTCTCTCTCACTTTCTCTGTCTCTCAAATAAATAAATAAAGTCTTTAAAAAAAAAAAGAAAAAGAAAGAGAGTGTTCATAGGGAGAAAAAGGTGACTTTTTAAAATAAATAAATAAATAAATAATCCCTAACACCAAAAAAAAGGTGAATCAGAGAACTTTGATAGAAACAAAGAGACAATGAGACCTCTTCTAAATAGTAAAAAAAGTTATTAAAGGCATACACTTTCCCTTGGAACTAGACCCCAAGTTTACTTTTGATTCCCTGTTTCAGGAATGCCCTTTCATTAACAGAGAAAAAGCCAACTCTGAAGCCATAGAGCTAAGCTTCCTTTGAGACCCTAATTTAATACAAATACATATTGAGCTAATGTGGCTGTGCCTGACAGGGTGGAGAAGATGGAGCAGAGATAACCACAAAAAGGCAGAGAAACATCCAAGAAAGAGCAGACGTGATTAGGGACCTCATGGGCAGATACCCTGACCAGATATTGGGGAGTCCTCCTCACATCCAGGTAGACCAGTTCCCATCTTGATCAAGTCTGTCCCTGGAACTATTGGTCTGGGTTCCCCATTAGATACCCATTTGTCTCAGTGAAAGGTGTAGGTTCCATCATGAACATCAGGCTATGAAATGAAAGCTGAAGATTCTGCTCATCCATAAACCAAAGGAACAGTATTGGAAATATCTGAGATTCATTCCCGGCCATTTTCTCCAAAATAATAATATCAGAAAGGAAACAGGTCTCACATTTCACAGACATAAAATTTAGATTACTCTATTGGGAACATTAAATATTGTAATGCTGCCAGTTCTTCCCAAATCAGTTTGTCTCCTCAAAATGCAATCCCCAAATAAAATCCCAATGGAATTTTTTGCTTAACTTTGGAAAAAAATGATTCAAAAAATACATCTGAAAAAAATAAACAATGGGGGGATTGTCCAAAATCATGAGAAAGAAGAATTAAATACTGGAACAAGAAGATTCATTCTATTATAAGAGCCAATAATTAAAAACAGTGTGATATTGGCATAAAAATCAGCTGACAGATCAAGGGAACAGAACAAATAACCCTAAACAGATACTGGAATACAAGAGTCAAAAATACCGCAAAGTGCTGATGTTGATTAATTGGCCACATGCGGCAGAATAAATTGTGTTTTTACCTCTCATCATACCAGGATAGGGTAGGTAGATAGATAGATAGATGCAATCTGAGCTAGATTATTAAATGTTACAAATAAGTCAATAAAAATTAGAAGAAAATGCTTGTAAATACTGAATTAATCTCAGGATATGAGAAAAAAGTAAAGCATAAAAGTAATTGAATAGTTTGCCTGTCAAATCTAGATATCCAAGCATTACAGATTCTTTACTGTCATAAAAAATTAAAATGAATACCAGCCAATCACTAAGAGAATTTGAATAATCAAGTGAAAATGTATAGCTTGAGAGGCTTATCAACTAGCTATAGTAGAGAAGTGAAAACACAGAGCACATGCCTGACCCAAAGGATATATACAATTGGTCCATGACAGTCGTGCTATAAAAATGTTTAGCCAAATTTGAAACACAAAAAGAGAAATTCAGATTTTAGTTTATGATTTTCCCAGGGCCGTGAAGATTGCTAGTTGAAGGACCCATACTCTATAATACCACTATTTACCCCAAAGTAAGCAGAAATTAAAATCAGGGCAGAATCTGTTGTTCTGAATAATGTTCTGAAGCCATTGATAACTGAGTACAGGATCTAGCTTAGCAAATGATTCCAAGTGTTCCACTGACTTAAAAGGTTTTAGTTTGCCCGGAAAGAGGTCCAAACTCTATAATCTGAAATAAGTGTTTAAACCTACAATTTAACATATATTTAGCATTCAAATAAAATGACTTTTATTTTTAAAATATCATACAGATCAAGTTACTGCCTGCCTTATGCAAGCTTAAAATTTGCATCAATTTAACCCTAATTAATAAAATGCAACACATAGAGAAATTTTTAAATACTTTCCAATGATGGTACTTACTAAGTTTTCTCTCAGAAAAATAGAAAGAAGGGTAGAAGGAAGGAAGCAAGGAAGGAAGGAAGAAAATAAAGAAGAAGGAAAGGAAGGAAAAAAGGAGGGAGGGAAAGAAGGAGGAAAGGAGGGAGGGAGGGAGGAAAGGAAAGCAGGAAAGACGGAGGGAGGAGGAAGAGAGAGAGGGAGGGAGGAGGAAAGGAAAGGGAAAAAGAGAAAAGGAAAGAAAGGAAAGGAAAGGTATTATTAGGATGATGATTCTTATGGTTATGAATTCAAACATCAAGGTTTGAGCTCCAAACCTGGCACATTATAAACGCTCAGTGCTGAATATATGATAGCTGCCATGTTATTAATGAAACAGCAGGTCTATGGTAAGCCTCACTTGTCAGACCTCACTCTTTCACCCAGCTAGTCAACATGGGAATAGCTATATAGTATCAAAGAGGGATTCTGCATTCACACTAATTACAATCTTAGTTCATGAAATAAAACACATGACACAAAAAAATGGATTGACCAGAATAAAATAAATCCAACCTAGGGAAAGCGTGTACTATTGAATGTTCGGAAGAGTGGAAACAACAACTAACACACCTTGACTCTTTGTGACTACCTAGAAATAGGCACAAAACTATGACATGTGACCAAGAGGAGGAAGAAAATGGCCATCCCCACAGAGAAGAAAAGCCTGAGATAAGGTAAGGGAGTGGTGACCAGTTCCTCAGGGGGAGGCAGAGAATGGTTGATCTAGCTGGAAAGCAAAGAGGTGGGAAGAAGCGGAAAGAAGTGAAGGTGAGGGAGGGACAGGTGACACCAAAGGAGCTCAAGGGCCGGCTTACACTTTTTCTGTCCTTTATTTCACTGAAGATGGGTGGGCTCTGCGGGCTTGCACAGAGTTGGGGCCAGGTGGAAATGGAATTATGAAGGTTCCCTTCTTTTCCCAGTACTTTCCCTCACCATTTTATTTTATGTCTTATTTAAGTTAAATATTGAAATGACTTTAGAAAATCTGTTTACGATTATCAGCAACCAAGCAACAACAACCAAGTAAGATAGTTCTCTGCTATATTTTAAAGAACTTGGACAATGACTTTTTCCAATAGCTTAAATATAGGGCCCTCGAATAATAAGCTCTCTTCTGCAAACACTGTTCTCTTCTATCACAAATGTAGTATTTTTCCTCCTGTTTGTATACTTATGAGTATTTTAGAAATTTTCCCTGCCTGTGTTCATCTGTTTACTTTATACTTTTTTATTTCCTTCCCAATTATCTTTCATCCTAAATTCTATAACTTAGTTTTTAACAGTTATTTTTTTCTTACCAATCACACGTGCCCTTTTCTTTCCCCTCCCTCTTCCCATAGCCTCTCATACATAGCTTTGTATTCTCAAATGAGATTATATATATATATATATATATATAACCTATATATATATATTTATCTTTTCAGATTTCTTTTCTACTTGGATCACTGCCAGACCTATCGCCCCATTTTACACTTCAGTGAATTAATCAGGAGCTGAAATAGTTCTACTCAGTGTTTTATGTAATATGTTTAGCTCAAATTCACTATTGAAGGGAATACAAAAACCTTACTTTTCCTTTAAAAAGAAGAAGTTGTAAGTATAGCAAACCATGTTTAGGAACCAGAGCAGCAGTGAACAAGAGAGGCAGAGACCCCGTTACCTTCTAGAGATCAGCTCTGGGGGACATTCCCTACGAGTCTGTTATTGAGTACCTCCCTGAACTCCACTACCTCCTGGCATTTGCTTCAATGTCCCTTGAATAATTCATATTTACGGTATCCTTTCTTCACCAATCACACTGCTCCCACCTTTAAATCCTGTCAAGTAAAGAACCTGTTTTCTACAACTTTTCTCTTTATCATAGTAGATAATTAAGACAATACATAAAGGCGTAAAGGGAAATGAAAAGTGATTTTAGATAATTAACCCAGCTTACCTGCCACTCATCACTTTGTACAGTTTTCAGCTCACTTTATTTTTGTACACATAGTTACAATGGCCACCATCAAAAATTCTTTGCATAAGTAGCTAATGTTTGTGGGGAGTTTTTAGTATATAACACCTGGTCTGAAATAACAAAGATATTTGGAAGAGTAAAAGTTGAAATGCTAGTGTATCAGGGATTACCTCTTTTTTACAACCCCAAATACATTCCTGTTTTGATCATTAAACCAAGTATATTTTACCTCATCTTAAACCTTCAGTTTCCTTGACTTACATAGAAAATACTCATCTCAGTCTGAGTCAAAGTTATACAGTTTCTGGGGCGCCTGGGTGGCTCAGTTGGTTAAACATCTGCCTTGTCTCAGGTCATGACCCCAAGGTCCTGGGGGCGGGCTCCCTGCTCAGCAGGAGGCCTGCTTCTCCCTTTCCCACTTCCCCTGCTTGCGTTCCCTTTCCCTTTCTCTCTGTCTCTTTTTCTCTCTCTCTGTCAAATAAATAAATAAAATCTTAAAAAAAAAGTTATACAGTTTCTGAACTCTGATAAACAATGTATGTGAACATGCACCCACCCAAGTCTGTGCATGTCTGGGCTAGATTAGTGGATAGCAAGGACCAGAATTCTTATCTCTGTAATCATGGTTTGGCACAAACATGAAGCTACAGAAGTCCTGTGTGCATAAAATCTTGCTTTGTTGAAGAGAGTAGCTTGGACTTTAGCAGAAAGACATAGATGTCTAGATGTTAATACAATAAAATATCTAATTCTTAAAATACATTCTTTCAGGTAATTTGTAATTTGCTATCTTCTTAACACCAAAGAATTTCTTAATTTTCTTATAACATTGAAATACACTTAAATCAATTGTTTTATCATTGTCTTGTGGCATATACAGAAGCAATACCATTAATTTCAAGTTTGTGTATATATACAGAAATTTCCACCATGAAAGAAATATCCCATCTTCAATAGCATAGAAAGAGGAAGATGAGAATTATGTCATATGCACAGTTATTAATCCAGGCTGGCAATTTAGCGAGACAGTGTGGTCTAGCTGATAGAACACCAGATGGTAAGGAATGGGACCTGGTTTCTACTCCTAGTTGTGTTACTGTTAGATTCGGCAGGGGATTTCTCTCTGTCCATCCTCTTACATCAAAGTGTTCATAATCTTCACCCTCACTTTCCTTCACAGGTATGACATGAAAGCCTGCCCAGGCACCAGCTAGGGATTCTTAAAATGATGTTAATAAACATAATGTTTTAGTGTTAAAGTGTCATCTGAAGCTACTATTTACTCTCTTTGAGTTCCAAATGCTTCCTTAACACGGCAGGTGGGTAGCTAGTTTGCTCATGGTTGTTGTCAAGCTTGGTCGCGGTAACATTGCCTCAGGCTTGAAAATAGTTTTCAGAACTCTTTAGTATTCAAATCTGTCTTGTTCATTTGCTTTGCACTGTTTCCATACTATCTTCCTAATGCAATTCCTTACTTTTCTTATAATATCCACCTTCGACAATTCAATAGGGGAAGGAAGTCATCTTTATGTTTCAGTCAACACTGAATGTATTAGATTTTTCTAAGTCCGTGGCACTGTTATGGATATAATAGGGAATATAGAAGTCTAATATATATTTCTATGAAGAAGTACACAGGTGACTTTGAGAGGTAGATTTAACACACATGAAACATTTAGATTAATGAACTGGTATCAAATGTAAAATATAACTGCAGTTCATATAAGCAAAAATTGTTATGGACTAAGAGGAAAGCTTCATGGTACATATGGAACTGATTTGTGTAAAGTTAATAGACTTTGGATCAGAAGAGACCAGAATGGAGGGCTATTCTGAAAAGGTCCAATAGCAGAAGTAAATTCAAGAAGGCAGGAATGCAGACACCAGTGTGATTGTCAGTATTAAGGATCGGAGAGAAATAGGTTACTCATAAATACTACAGCTCTGTTAGAGAATGGTTAGTTAAATACGGAGAATTTTGTATCAATAGGTTTTGAGGCAATATGAAGCTTTTGGAGGTTTTGAAAAGAAGAATGTCCTCAGAAAGGATTGATTTGGGCAAGTTAGCCAGGAAGTAGGCAGGATGGACTTGGGGAAGCCTAGACCTACAAAGACCAAGAGTGGGGAAGATGGAGAAAAAGAACAGTCAGGGGACAGGGACACCTTTCTTTGAAGAAATGACCTGTGATAAAGAACTGTTTTCAAGAGAATGGGAGTGCTAAAAAAGAAAGAATGGACTTTTGTGCCACGAATTACAAGATAGGAAGAATAGTCTTCCCACATCTGGGGAATGATATTTCAGGAAATGGTGTGAGGCATTAAGTAATCATAGATATATGAAGAATCAAACTGATAAATTTGGTGAGAAAAATTTGATCATTGACATTCAGAGAGGGACTCCAAGGAAATATTCATCTAAGGAATAGTGTCATGTGATGATATAGGAAGGAGCCATGTAAGTGTGCAGCCATCAACATAAAGTAGGTAGAGACTTCCAGAATCATCACAAGACAGAGGAGTTTGATGCAAAGTCATTAGGAGTAATGGCAGGGAAAAGATTCATGTTTTATTTTGAGCACATTTCCTGAAAAAGCAAACTAGAGTGGAAGAGAATGGAGAAAAATCTTTGGTTGAAATTCTCTTCATCTTGATATAGGATTCCTATTAAATTGCTACCCTGATTTTATTAAAATACTTTTAATTTCCTTTAACTCTTTCCCACTGGAGACAGAGTTAATTTTGGTGAGAACACTGGCCTAACTGGGGTTTTTTTGCTATAAGAACCAGTGCATAGACTCAAAGATGAAAGAGAAAAATCTAAAATGGCAGTCTGACTGCCATCTACATCCAACCCTTCACCCCTCAGAAATATAGCAATACACAAGAGGAACATGATCCTTCTCTCATGAACCTTAAATTACATGGAATTAATTTTTACAAAAGCTTACATTAAGATTGCTATGAGAATATGCAGCAGGGCTGCTGTGCTAGCCCCAGGTTTCAGGAATGGTTCCATGAGAAAATGTCACTTTTACTAATTATTACGGAAGGAGAATAATATAGGAACAGAGACATACATAGCACATAGAGAAAGACCTGGAATTTGTTCCTCGCTACAGTGTTAGGGTGTTAGTCCAGAAATATAGTTGCTTACTTTTTATTGAATGAATATTTGTGGGTGCACACTAGTTCCTGTAGGCAATTGATTTCAGGGGGGAACACTGCAAGACATCTTGGAGAATCAATATGAAACAAGGCAACTTCCCAAAGGACAGAAATTCAACTACAGCAAAAATATGGTTTCCAGGAAACACAGCATAACAGCTAGGGGTATACAGGAGAATGTGCTCTGAAGTCTTCTGGAGAAATAGGACAAGGAATAGACCTGACGAATAGGACACACTATGTCTGCCTAAGCCCCATGATACCGGGTCAGTGCAACCTTGCCTGAAGGCAGAATGGTGGCTATCAATATTTGCTCTAGGTATGTGATGGAAACTGCATTGACAGAAAGCATGGATATTTTACCTTCTTTATTTAAGGAATACTAAGCTTATACTTCCATTTATTTTAATGTGTTTTTTTTGAATTACCTAAATATTTAAAAATAGAAACAGAATATCACTATTAATAGAGTCAATATCCCTGCAAATAACTTATTATCTTAAAGCATGTATGTGTGTGATAGGCATAATTCACATTTGAGATGATTCTATACATACTTTTATAACTTTTTGGGTGTATTTTGGCAACCATAATGAGGAAATGAAAAATATAGTATCTTAACATCCATCATTTGAATCCTGTTTAGAAAGAGTCTACTATCTAATTGGGAAATATTTTGATGAGCCATTGGTAGATCATGAGATCTAGAGGCATGAGTGTTAGCAGGAACAAAGTTATTACTTAAGAGTATGAAATGACAAGAGGAATTACTGTCCTGTGCAATACAAAGAAAGAACAAAGCAGAGTATAAAGAAGGAAGAGGTAAGACAGAGAAGACAAGGAGATTGTGGGAAATGAGAGCTATCTGGGAAATAGCTAAGTAAATGTCCTAGTGATGTGATGGCCAAATGACATTTATGTCTATTATTTTGTTTGAGGACATTGAGGTTGGTCATCCAATTTTAGGGGAAACCTTCCTCATTTCAGGCACCTGGGTGGCTCAGTTGGTTAAGCAACTGCCTTAGGCTCAGGTCATTATCCTGGAGTCCTGGAACTGAGTTCCGCATCAGGCTCCCGGCTCAGAAGGTAGTCTGCTTCTCCCTTTGACCCTCCCCCTTCATGCTCTCTCTCACTCTCTCAAATAAATTAAATAAATAAACAAACAAACAAACAAATAAATAAATCTTAAAAAAAAACCACACACACACACACACAAAACCTTCCTTATTTAAAAGGTCCAACAAGGGGCGTGTGGGTGGCTCAGTGGGTTAAAGCCTTCGGCTCAGGTCATGATCTCAGAGTCCTGGAATCAAGCCTGGCATCGGGCTCTTTGCTCAGCAGGGAACCTGCTTCCCCTTCTCTCTCTGCCTGCCTCTCTGCCGACTTGTGATCTCTCTCTCTCTCTCTGTGTCAAATAAATAAATAAAAATCTTAAAAAAAATAAAAATAAAATGAAAAGTCCAACAAAAATGATTTTAAATTTTTGGTAGAAGCTGAAGAGGGGATAAATTTTATTTCTTGGTCAATATGGTGAACAGGAATGTCAGGAGGGATCCCAAGAACAGAGGTGACTAGGGAAACCAGGCACACAGAAATGTTCAGAGTATTTGTAAGGGTTTGGGGCTATCATAGGATGTGACAGGGGGTTCCAGCTGAGTAGCTAGATATCAGCAGACCAGTAAATCTCACTTGCTTTTGAGTTAGGTTTATTTTCCTTTATTTTTTTTATTTTTTATTTTTAAAGATTTTATTTATCTTTAAAAAAAGATAAATAAACACCTGAGACACCCTGGCATCCCTATTTTCCTTTAAAAAAATGTCTATTTCATTGAAATATTCATACTAAGACTGACCAAATGATATCCTTTTAGAATTTTATTTTTTTATTTTTGTTATTTGTGTGTGTGTGTGTTGTGTTAGTCACCATACAATATATCATTAGTTTTTGAGGTAGTGTTCCAAGAGTCATTGTTCACATATAATACCCAGTGCTCCGTGCCATACGTGCCCTCCTTAATACCCAAAAAATTCCATCTATCAGTAGGATTTGTCATGCTTACTATCCCAAATTTGTGTTTTCTGTTTTTAATTTGTGTTTAGACTTGCCCCCAAAAGGCCAAGATCTTGGATTAGTTGGTCTATTCTGTTTCTAACCCGTTAATTTATGGCTTTATCTTAACTCTATAGGCATACCTTGGTTTTATAAATTTTTAAGGCATGTCAAAATAAGTGAGGGAATAAAATATTGTACACTGATCTACCCCCCTAACTTAAAAATAATATATTACATATTCACATGAAATTTCTGCGGGTTGCTCCTCATATTCCACTTTCCTCCCTTTCTCTTAGAGGAATTGACTCCCTGCAAGTGATGTCTAACACTCCCATGACATTTTTATAATTTTATTACCTATACATTTATCCATATATGAAATCATAAGTGTCTCAATGTTTTCTCTGCCAAGAATACATGTGTGCATGTGCACAGACACACTCTCTCTCTCTCTCTCTTTGTTGTCTACATATTTAGGAGTGAAACTTCTAGGTCATAGAGTACTCATTCTTTTGATTTTACTAAATTGTCAAATTTCTTTCCAAGGTATTTGTGCTGATTTGCCCTCTGAACTGCAGAGAATCATTAGTTCTTCTTGTTCTACATTCTTATCTTCCTTTTGTCAAAATCCTTAGTTTTTGCCCATGTGATTTTGTCATTTTTTATATCAACTTGCATTTCCATGATTATTAGTGAGATTATATGTGCTTCATTTTGGTTTTTGTTCAGCTTTTAGATTGCTTGAATTGCTTCTTCATATCTTTTTGCCTATTTTCTATCGGATTGTCTTTTCTTACTGATTTTAAGTGTTCTTTGTATTTCTGGAACTTCTACTGAGTTGCTCATGGTCATTGTAAAAAAGACAGACAAAAAACACCAATTTTCTAAGCCTATGTTTTGTCTTTTGTTTTTTTTTTAAATGGTGCTTTCTGATATACATAAAATTTTAATATGAACATTATTAGAGCTATCAGTTATTCTCTTATAAAAGCACTCTGGGTATTTTAAGAGAAGTCCTTCCTGGCCTCCAAGGCCATAAGGGTATTTTCTGGAATTTTATTATTCCATAATTTTTTTTCACATTTTTTTGGTGGAGCATATAAATTGTTTTCTCTGAGAGTAATTTTGTTTTCTTTTTGTTTGTTTGTTTTCATGAACTTCTTGATTAATTGAAAAAATTAGATTTACAAATTTCCTCTTTAAACTACCTTGTCTACATCTCACTAGTTTATATACACAATGTTCTCATTTCTCCCTAAATATTCTGTACATACAGTTTTAATTTCTTAACTTATCCCTAGAATTATTTAAATAACAACTTTATTTTAAGTGTCACTAATTCGTCTTACTTAAAAAATGTTACCAGGATTTTTCTAGGTACTGACAAACTATTATTAATTTTTCTGATACAAAGTGTGTCATTCTTATCTGCAGAGTCTTTTATCTTGGGAAATTTCCTTTTAACTTGCTTTTTAAATTTTTGGTATAGTCATGCTTACCAGTGATCTGTAAGTTGGCTATTAATATCCTGACCTTTATATCTAGCTTCTTCTACCATTTGGTCTCTTTGTTGTTATTCTGTGCATTTTGGAAGCACTTCTCTAGTTTGCTTCTTACAATATGAATTCATTTTTCTGCCATATCGCTTCTGCCTTATTCTAAACCTGATTTAAATTTTTGTGATCATATATTTTATTTATGTTTTTATAATTTTTCCTTATTTAATCCATTTCTTATATTAGTTCTGATCTTATCCCACTATTCTCTTTCATTTCATAGTGTACAAGTTTTCCTAGGTCTTTGGAGAGGACAAAGCTTTCTAAAAGTACACTCCTTTTGAAGAAACAAAATGTCTCCTGCATTTTACATATTAAGTCTGTTTTCATCTTAAAACCTACAGAAACTTTTTATAGGCTTCATGTTTTCTTTCATTTATTTATAAGCATAATCTAGAGTGGATTACTAAGATTACCCAGGGTTCCCCACACTGATCCCCTGTTCTCATTAGAATTCCCTTCCCATATAATGAGCTGAGAATTGCTTAATATACTCTAGTCCTAACATTGGCAGTGTCTTACTTACCATGGTTCTATTGGACTAAAGGATATGGAGTCAGAGAGATAGGTTTTCTAATCCCAGATCTGCCACATACTAGCCTGTCAATTTTGGACAAGTCACTTAACTGCTTTGAGTGTTGGACTTACCTATAAAAAAGGAATAACTACCTACCTCACAGACCCATCATTGGTCATTTCACCAGTAATTTAATTGATTGGACATAATTGATAGTTTTCTTACCCCATCCCCAAATTTGGTTGGTTGACCTATAAGGTAACAGCTGTTATAATGGAGAAAGCCAAGTGGAAGCCACAAGACCCCAGCCAAGACAGTAAATCAAAAACAATATTAGGCTCTAGGGAAATGGCAGAGATTAGTGTCATACTTAAAGACCTAAAAGATACAAGGGAGGTAGTCCCCAATATTAACATCACTAATCTGGTTCCTATAAAAGCCAAATAGGTCTTAGAGACAACCCCAAACTCACATGAGTAGTAGCCTCAAGTATAGTTGCTATGCTAAATATGGTATCTCTACTAGGGCAGGTTCAAGTACCCTCAGGCACATGTCACAACCAAGACTCTTACAAATGTGTACTCCTGTATCTTTATCAGAAAGAGAAATCAGACACAATTCATGTTCATTTAGAATGATCAAGAGTTAATAGTCTTGTACAAGACTTATGTTATCCATCCTGCTTTCCATCATGTTCTATTTCAAAAAGATATAGAAGTTGGACATACTGTGAAACATCATTCTGGTCCAGTATATTGGTGACCTTATGCTAATCACACCAGAAAAACAAGGGTTTGGCAGGTGCTTTGCCAAGTAAGACATAGACATTGTCTTAGTAAGAGTAGGACATAGTTAAGTAAGACATTAGTAAGACATGGACATTGTAGAAAGAGAAGGTACATCCTACCTTCTCTTTCTACAATGGGCCTACCCATTGTAGAAAGGGGCCTACCTTCTCTTTCTACAGGGGCCTACCACAAAAGTAAAATTTTTAGAAGTTCCATGGTCTGGGGCATGCCAGGACATGACTTCCAAAGTAAATGACAAATTATTGCATTTCACAAAAAAGAAAGCACAGTAGGTGGTAGATGTCTTCTACCTCTAATACAGAGGCAGCATATTCCATTCCTGGGAATACCACTCAAACCTATGTATGAGATACAATGAAAGCCTTCCAGCTTTGCATGGGAAACTGAACTAGAAAGAGTTCCGCAGTAGGTCCAGACTGTATGCAAATGGTTAAGCCCCTGGAGCTTGTTTCCTACACATACAATAGACTAGGAGATAAATGTGGTGGAAAAAATGCACAGGGTGGAAGTGTGAGTGGTCCTACCTAATAGCACTGTCAGTCACCCACTTGAGAATTTAGATTTCCCACACCCAACTGCAGATGTTGTAGGGATATAGGTCTTGGTTCCCAAAAGGAAATACCTCCACAAGGGGACACAGCAGAAGTCCATTGAACTTTAAGCTACAGCTGCTGCACAGGTATCTAGGGACCCTAATACCAAGAGACTGTAGCCAAGAATAAGAGTCACCATTCCTGGAAGGACTCATTGAGCCTGACTGTAGAAATCTTGTTACACAACGGGAGCAGAATGGAATATGACTGGCACCCACATGATTCACTTAGATGTCTCTACCTAATCTCACTAATTTTTATGGTTTATGGAAAAATACATGACACAGTCTTAAAAGGGCATGGTGATTAAGAGCTCAGATCCCCAAGGAATAAGAGTCTATGTCAGATCCATACTCTTCTAAAATTGAAGAAGTCCGAGCTGGGGATGAAGGGAATCTAGAGTAGATGATAAAGGAAGAAGTGAGCAAATAACTGTAGTGACTGCACGACCAGCTTAGGTGTTGGGAAGCTATAATTTGTCCTAGGTACCTTCCTAGAAATTTCTTCTGGGACAAGAGGCCCACTAAAAACTTTGAGGAGCTTCTCCCAGAATTTATACAAAAAAAAAAAAAAAAAAAGAATCTGAGCATTTTGAGGTGTGGTCTGTAATGGATGTTCTAATATACTACCTAGATCTTCCTTAATCCTGAAGGACACAGTCCTCAAGGTTTTGGGAGTGCTTCTGGATGACAGCTGCCAGCTGCCAGCCTCTGCAGGAACTGCATTCACCTGGAGAGGTACCTTGGCAAGATCACACCCCTTCCTGGGAGAAGCCTGCATCCAATGAATGGTAGTTACCGTGGTGTCAAAGGTCCAGAAGCCTTTCCCAAGCTGGGATAACTTTGAAGGTCCATCCAGGCTTTAGAGCTCTCTATGAGTTTAGCTGAGAGCTTTGTTGAGACTTCAACATAACCCAACTTCTCCTCTTACTCCATCTTGTTCCTCCTCTTTTTTTTTTGCCAAGGATTGATCCTAGTAAGCAATTCTTACTAAATTTTCTACAGATTAATCTCTATTTTAGGATCTACTCCCCTGGAAAGATGATTCGCAACATGTACCTAGCACTCATTAACTCATTTGTTCAATACATATTTTATAATTTGAAAAATTATTATTGCCTGGCATTATGATAAAGGCAGTGAGGCAGAAAAAAGTATAAAACATGGACCCTATTAATAAAGAATTTACAGTTAATTCAAGAAGATACTATATATACGCAGAGAGTAAAGCAATGTTGCATAAAATAAAATAAAACTTGTAAAAACTGAGACTATGATGGTGGACAGGGGCTCAGACTTCCCAGGAATGAGGATTGGGATTACATCATCAGGTAAATCTGTCAATGTTCTGGAAAAGCTGCCTGGTAAAAGTAAGTACAAAGTTGGATTATTTACAGTAAATTTCTAATTGCATAGCAAAACAGCAAGAGCAAAAATTACCGTCCCTTTTGCTGAAATGGTATGGACTACTGTGCAGTTACCTTAGTGGGGCTTGCAGTTATCCTCCCTTATTTGTGACTACTTGAGAGAGTCTGTCCATTTTATAGGTAAAGTATTAGCAAGCTCATTTTGATACTTATCTTACCACATGCTTAAAAAAATCATCTTATCCAGCCTGCCTTTATCAGTTAAAAAAAGAAAAAGCTGACATTTTAACTTACCATTTACTGACTCCATAATTGTTTCCAGACTCTGACTGGGTGGGAGTAGAATTGGCAATATTGATTCCTATGATTCCAATCCCAAATACCTATTGAGAAAGCAACCCCGTTGTTATGTGATCTTCATAAGTGGGGAAAACAAATTTGTTTTCCAATCAGATGCGGGTAAGCAGTCCTATTCATCTAAGGTGAATCTCTTTTGGAAACATATTCGTTCCATCTGTGGACTATTTATGATCTTCAAATTTAAAGGTTAGGCGTAGGATAGCAGGGTTATTTTAGGAATAAATATTTGAATCCAGCTAAAATCTTGAAAGTCTATCCTCAAAAACTGTAAGGAAAGAATTTCTGTTCCTTTTCCATTTTTTGTATGTGGTAAATGACACTATTTTTTTTTTCCTCTCTTTCTCTCCTTCTCTTTCACATACACATGCTCAAGGTAGAACTTGGACTAGTTTGTGTACATACAGAATATATATCAACATATTCAACATATCATTAAACCTTACTTGTTTAGTTTTTGCTACATATTTTTAAAATATAAGAAAAACCTTACAATATTCTGAGAATTGTGATTCTATTAAAATACTGAGAGAACCTTAAGAGAAACTGTAAAAATATGAAACAAAAGAAAAACAACATAAATTTTCTCCTGCTGAGGTCAGTGAGGATTACATAAATTTAGGAGAACTTGCTTAAAATAATTAGTATAAATTAAACATGACTCTTAATAGTGATTGTGTACATTGTAATTCTTCCTAAGAGAAGATCATACTGCATTACATCTTTAGTTACTGCATCAGTTAGGGCTTAATCCAGAAAGTAGAACAATTATGAGTGATACGGAAGTATACATTTATTTAATGGGCTAGATCATATGTAATTTTGGAACTGGATGAAGTCTATGGAAAGCTGTTGCTGCTGCATTGGTCCTGAAATTGTTGTAGGTCATCAGGACTGGCAGTCACGAGAAGTGCTCCCGTGAAGGCAGAGTACACCAAGAACTAACTGGAACCAGCAAGGAAAAATTGGAACTCACAACAGTCTCTCATCACTGCAATCCTTGATAATGTAGGTGACCTACAGAGGAAGCTGATACTTCTTCCAGTGGTTGTGCACAGCTCCTAGTCCAGTACTTGGAGAACTGAAGAAGGAGATCCACATGGATCTGGAAGAGTCACAAGCCCAGATGTGTCCTGTGCCCAAGTGAGCCAGCAGATCAATGACAGCATACATGAACTACAGGGATGCATGACACCCTACATTGCCCTTCAGTGGGTAATGGCTGCTTCATTTTTACCTTCCAAATCTTGTGCAAATTTACCTTGAGGCCATTCCTAATCTGGACCTGTAGATGCAAGGATATTCTCAAAATTGTATTTCCAGCTCAGTTAAGTTGTCGCTGAACACAAAGGTCCACTCCTTGTCCACTTGATATCCCTTCCCTAAAGATACCTCTTTAGGTGTGTTTAACTTCTACATAGATGTGATAGAACATGGTGCAACTATCCTTTTAAAAAAAATGTATTTACTTATTTATTTGAGAGGGGGTGGAGAGAGAGCGAGCGAGTGCATGAATGAGTGGGGGGATGGGTGGGGCAGAGAAAAAAAAATTTTTTTTTTTAAGATTTTATTTATTTATTTGACAGACAGAGATCACAAGTAGGCAGAGAGGTGGGGGGGGCGGGGCGGTGGCGGGGAAGCAGGCAGAGAGCCCGATGCGGGGCTCAATCCCAGGACTCCGAGATCATGACCTGAACCGAAGGCAGAGGCTTTAACCCACTGAGCCACCCAGGTGCCCCAAGAAAAAGAATCTTTAAGCAGACTCCACGCTGAGCTCAGAGCCTGACAGGAGACCTGAACCCACGACCCATGAGGTCATGAGCCAAGCCAAAATCAGCAGTCAGATGCTTAACTGACTGAGCCACCCAGACACCCCTGCAACTATCCTTTGTACAACCAAAAACATATTAACTCTCTCTGTATAACACCTCCGTAAATCACTTTATCTATCTTTGGTTTCTGTTCATCTTCTTCTATTTGATACACTCTTCCTTTGATATTCTGTGACTTAAATATTGAACTATAAGATTAACCACTATTAACATGCCTTATATGGAATAGTAGGAAAATGGAGAGGGGAACAAAATAATTGGTTAATATACACAAATACGCACACGCATACACACACATATGTATATATGTATATGTACACACATGCATAAATATATGTATATAAATTAAGGAAGAAATATTCATAACTACTACAGTCTTCATTTCTGTTATTGGCAAAATAGTCAAAGCTTGTTTTTATGACCTCCTTCTTCTACTACCAATTTATTTTTCCTTACTAAGCACCTTATCTTGCTATAATTCCATGCCTGGTAGAGTGACTCAAACTTTTACCACAGGACAAGGCAATACTAAGAGGTTCCCTAGATGATCTCCTGCATTCCAGAAACACTAATTCCTTATTCCTACTCTATGGGGGAAACTCAATTTTCTCCTTATAGTCAGAATTGAACACCCCAACCACTCTTATTTGTCTTTTGATTTACTGGTATCTGTTTAAAGATGGTAGTCCTAACCTCCATTTTAATAGAAACCTTACTGTGTCACCTGGTAGAAGTAAGCATTCTTCTCTTGAAAAGTTAGACCTCTAAAGCACTACAGTCCAATGTTGATAGTAAATCATTAATGGTAATAGTGAGAAGGGCTACTCCCATTCCCATTCTTTGGTCATGCTTTGGGAGAAACAGCACCACAATTTGGTTACTGATGTAGCATACAGAGACGGTAACTTTTTGCAAAACAAATGTGTGCAGTGAAGGCAAATCTATATCCTGACCAAGTGTCTTCCAGTGAGGACAAAGCATTGTCCCTCCTGTGATGGAAATAGTTCACTGTAATCAACCTGCAAACACAGCAGAGGGTGATCTCCATAGGGAATGGTTGTGCCGGAAGCTCCCATAGTCCTTTTGTAAACCAGACCCAAATATTTCATTTTTTTTCCCAAATATTTCATTTTTCAGTTGTGATCATAGGGAACTCTCCAAGAAGCCATCCTATGGTTGAGAAGGAGGAGACTATGGGTCCTGAGGTTCTGGGCAACTCGCTCATGAAACTTACTTATGCCTTCATGACCTGCTCAAGTTGACTATCATATCTACCACTCCCATTTGATGAGGACGGGCTGTATACCCAACTTCATGGTTTGGTGGTCAGACAATACTCAGTTCATGTTGAGTATTTCAGGTGGTATGCTAAGTTGATGACCCATGGTCTGGTGTTTAATCTGTACTGGGGCCTAGGAGCAGACCAGAAACTGTTTTTTAAAAGGAGAACTGATATCAGCAGAGTATAACATAGGTTTATTTCAAAATCCTAAAGGTTTTCATAGTCATTCACATAAAAATGCCTGTTAATAGCTCTCAACATCATCCCATCCCCCAAAGACAATTTCAAGCACTATAAGATCAGTTGGGTTATATGTCCCAAATGGCAAAACAGTCTACACATCAGCCTGGACCTATTAGAGATGTCTTTCGTCCTAGGACCCACACAACACTGGATTCTTTTGAAGTTATTGGATAAATAAATATAAGAAGCACACCCAAATGAGGCATATGATACCTCTAAAATCCAGAGATTGCTCTAGGCATTGCACCTCTTTTGTCGTGGTAGGAAACACAAGATGCCAAAACTTTTCCTTAACTTTAGAAGGGATATCTCACTCATCTGGTGGTTCCAGACCACTTGTTCCTTAGATATTTCTATGGGTGACAGGCCTTAATTTTTATGGGATTTATTTCCTACTACCTGACATGTGTCTATCTTACCCAGGTGCCTACAGTAGCTGCTACTCCTGCTTACCAGGTCTAATCAACATTAAGTCAACAAAGCAATGGTCTAGCATAATGTTCCTTGAAATGATGAGGCAATCAAAGCCCCTCTTGACTCAATTATGACATAGCATTGAAGACTTGGTATAGGCTTGAAGTAGGATAATTAAGACATATTGCTTGTCTTTTATACTGAAAGCAAACTGCTTCTGAGATTTTTGCTAGAAAGAATAGAGGAAAAAGTATTTGTGGGAACAATAGCTATATACCTGTTGCTAATTTTCTCTAGAAAGAAAGCATTAGAATAGCAATTGGAATAAAAATCACTACATGATTTTGAGGTTACCCATCGCATACTGCAAGATATAGCCATCTTCTGCGCTAACCAAATAGGCAAGTTAAATGGGAATGTGGTAGGGATCACCACCCCTATATCTTTCAAGCCTTTGATATTGGCAATGATTTTTGTAATTTCTCCAGAAAGATGTATTGCTTTGGGTTTACTTATTTGGTAGACAGAGTCACTTCCACTGGCTTCTGCCTGGCTTATGTTATCATCATTTCACTAACTGCATAGGTTAGGGAATCAATATGAGGAGTCTGCCTATTGCTAATTTTATATTACTCCATCTATGCATTTATAACATAAAATAACCCCAGCATAGATTTGAAGACCTGCTGGGCCCACTGGGAGATGAAAATGAACCAAAACCGTTCACCTGACTTCCACAGTCCTGTACTTTGGTACACCATACCAACATTCTGTGTCTCCCAGAATTAATATCAGTTTGAAGCCAATGACCAGCAATTCCCCAAAAGTTTGAATTATTTCTCTTTCTGAAATGCAGTCACCTTGAGAAATGGTCATATGTCCTTTTGGGGGGAATCTGGGAAAGGACATTTATAGGGTAAATTTTTGGCTATGAAGGAGGATCTTTCTTCAAGAATAACCTGGCCTCTACTTCACTGAAGGGGCTCTAGTTTGTAAATTAGCTCAATGCTGGGAAGTGGTTGAGAGTCATGACCATTGTAATGATTAAAGTTAGATTTCCATTCACCAGAAGAGATATTTACTGCTATACACATTAAATAATACTTTAAATGTCTGTCAATCTATTTCTGTTCTAGACACATTATTGACCCGCCCAAAGCTCTGTGTGGGCCAAACCACCTTGTCTCTGGCCATTAAGTGCCATAATGAGGTCCTCGCCACTGCAAGATCTTATCATCCCTGTTGAATTCAGTTAGTCTACTGTTATTGCAGCAGCTCCCACTGGTGTTTCTGGACTACAGAGAATAGCCAGTCTAGAGTTGGCTCACAAATGTGTTTTGCAAAGCCTTTGTGAAGAGAATGTCTAGGCACATAGAGTGAGTGTAAGCTGGTCTTTTCTAGAATCCTACCTTGGTTGGGTACCATCATCTCTAGGGAACCAAACAAGTTCAAAGATCTAATGAAGATGACTGTTAGAGCTACTTGCAGCTGCTCAGGGTAACACATTGAATCTAGAATCTCTTTTAAGTATGCCTATACCAAAAAATTCAGTTTAATATATTTTCTACCCTTATCCAACATAACTTATTATTCATTCCCAAACATATTCCCAGGGATGTCGAAATAAATTGGAGACATCTTGCATTCATTTGGTTTGTTTTATGGAGAATAATTTTGTTTGTTTGTCTGTTGTTATGGGTAATCATTTTGTTTGTTTACCTTTATGGATATCCCTGGAGGCTGCCAAGACTGGATTCTGCTTTTAGGTTTGGCAGCAAAAAGATATGGTGGAAGCAGTTTTTGTAGAGGATCAGCAGTTCCTATACAGACAAATTCCACAGGTGAATCCAAAGTAGGTTTTTTAGGCAGGGGAGGCTAATGGATTTCCTTGGAGAACTTTGAAACAGTGCAGGTTACCCACTTAAGAAACTGGTGCTGTTTGCCACAAATCATACGTGGCAGTTGGTTCAGAACTTGAAGAACTCCGGGAAAAGTTTGGGCAAGAGTTGGAGGAACACTGTGAGAACATGTGTGATCTGCTGGGGTCCTTGGGATTCATACAAACATTTAGAACATAATGGCTGCTTCAGCCTTCCAAATCTTATGCAAATTTCTCTTGTGGCCAACCCTAAACTGAATCCATACAGGGAAGAAAATTCAAGAAAACATAGTTCCGGTTTAACTAAATTGATACCGTAAGGGAAAAAAATCACATTTTCATATCCATATTAATGTGACTTTATACTTATACATAGAGTAGTACTTAGAGCCTTTTATTTTTTTGTTTGGTTTTGAAGTTGATTCACATGAAGTATCGAATTCTAGTTACTATTTTCTCGTTGTCATGCTGAATTCTGATTGAATCCCTTTATTTTCTTGCTTGATTATTGGATAGAGCATTTGTGTGGTCTCATTAGAAATAATACAGTGTTTCAGATTTGAGTTGCCACTGAAAATCTTTGACTGTGGCTAGGGTTTCCCAGATTAATATGTGGCTTCAATCTTCTTCTGAACTCTCATCAGTCTACATTGTGATCATTTTTGCATGTAGATTTCAAAAGCACAGTTTATGTGCTGACATAGCCCACTGAAGAGAAAAATTTCTTAGATATACAATGCATATTTTAACACTAGCAACAAGATCCCTTGCTGCATCTTCAAGCATGGTTGATAAATTATTCAATGTTTTATTTATTCATATCAAACAAAACTTTAATTTGTCCTTAATATTTTCATTCAAAATCTCAGAAGATGAGAAATTTCTAGGTCCAATGTCAGATCCAATATTTCTATGCAGGAGATAGTGAATTGGAACGAGGGGATTAGGGGTTTTTGAGATGGTACTTTACATAATATTGGAAGAAAAATGGTCAAAGGAAAGGGAATTGTAGAGATGATTATAGAGGTGATGGGGGACCTTAAATCTCCCATTGTGCCACCCTGGGTACTGCCACTATCTTTACTTTTGGCTTGCTGAAATCTAAACCAAATCCAATGAAATATTTTGAGGAGCTTAACTTCCCATTTAGTAAAGAACAATGACTTGCCCCTGATGGACTGGCAATAAGACATGATAAGCCACATCTAAATCTCTTGATTCATATCTCCTCAGTAATTTGTGAGATGTTGTCAAGCAGAGAAGGAAGGAAAGAAAATATCAGGAGGGATGTGGTCCATGGTTGTAACTGCTTTATTTATCAGACATGTGACTTTGCAGTGTGGTTTTGTGCTTCTTACAAGATCTTAAACATAGTAAACACTCAGTAAAGTTACATTCAGCTAAAAACATGGCAGTGATTTGCAAATATCTGAAAAGGGATCATTTACTTTTAGAATTTTACATTCTTTTTTTTTTCCTCCCCAAATATGTTTAATTTTTCAGTGTTACAAGATTGATTGTTCATGCACAACACCTAGTGCTCCATGCAATACGTGCCCTTCTCAATTCTTATATAGTTTCAGACTTGAATCTCTAGTACATTTGAAAGAGGAGAAGATACAAATGACCATTTTAACTCTATTTCTATAAGTTAGATGGGAAGAAGCTAAAGATGAAGAGGGTAGGATGTGATAATTGGAGCTAGGAAATAACTACTTTTCTTCTCCCTTTCCAGGGAGTCCACATACTTATGGGATTTTCTCTAGACACAAGTATTGAAGAAAACAAGTCACTAATTCTTGATAACTGTTTTTCTCCAATAGAGTAAGGATTGTTTCCTATACCTAAAGACTTTCTATATACAGATAGATGTTAATTATTATATACTCTTATGTCCACATGTAGTTTAATTGTCTCCTTAAATAAAAGTTTTTATAAATGTTATGGTTCCTTCCATTTTTGCACATAAACAAAAATATATATGATTAGAGGTTCTACTTTCTAAGAGTTTTTAATGCATTATGCTAATGAGTAAGTATTTGATGTGAACTATCACATATGTATGAATTTAGATGGTCTAGAAAGCTAATAGATACAAATCATTTACAGGAATTCCTTATGAGGTCATTTTCTGACTCAGTTCTTCATATATCTTGTTATTTGTATTTTAAATTTTAGGTTCTTTCTGCTTTGGAAAATGGCTGAAGTTTGTCTTGAATCAGGGATTGTTTTGAATTATTTAGATGTTTTCACTGGAAGTCAAAAAAGCAGCTGAACTTCTGGATACAATAAGAAAATATCTCCTCATGTCTTTGTGTCCCAGTCACCGGAGTAAATCCATTTTCTTCCCAGAAGAGATCCTTTTGGGAAAAAAAAAATAACACCTGAATCCTCGTCTATGACTTTCCTTAGCCATGTGACTACATCAACTATTATGGCCATTAATTCATTTAAAAGATTCACCAGTTCAGATCGAAAAAATATAGTTAAACCAATAGTGATTTATTTTATTATATTTTGCTTTTAGATTGAATTGTGCAGAGAACATATTTTAGAAAAATGGCCTGAGTAATAATGAGTGTTTCCACTCTCTGAAGTAAATGAGCAAGATTATCCAGCAGTCCAAATCTGCGGACAGAATCAAGTCCCAAGACATCTCTGAGCCATGACCAAGGAGGACCATCACAGTCCTGGTCCTGAATGCCTAGGCAGCTATCCTGCCTAAATCCAAATGAAAGTAAGGAACTGTTGAATCAACGGAAGTTAAATGGCATCGGATAGGAACTGGGAAATAAAGTGGATTCTACAATCCATAATAACTCATGCATCTGGATTAATTCCTCAGAGAATTTTCTTTTTCTAAGTTCTGAAGGGGGATTCCTCCAAGGGTAACAAATGCTTATAAACTGCAGATTTTTTTTTCTCCCCAAATATGTTTATTTTAATTTTTCAGTGTTACAAGATTGATTGTTCATGCACCACACCCAGTGCTCCATGCAATACGTGCCCTTCCCGATACCCACCACCAGGCTCACCCACCCCCCCTAAACTGCAGATCTTTTAAAGAAATAATTACTTTGCCCATAAGAGACCTAAGAGGAATGTCTGCCTGTCTCTACTTGGCATCACTGCCACCTCATGGATTAATGAATTCTGTGTCCTCCAATTGCTTCATTATGTACCTCTGTATCATATGAGTAGCCAAATGTATCAGAATTCACTTTAATGAATGTGAGTCATTCCTTATTTTTTATGATTTAGACCCACTGGTTTGTAAGTGAGCCATTAACTGCACTAAAAATAAGAGATACTACCTGCTGGAAAACCTGTGTAGCAAAAGGGCTCATGGCCAAGGGCACCAAAGAAATGGGTGGAGAGAAGAGGGGCTATGATGGTGAAAAAAAATATGCACCCCCCATTTTTAAGGTTAAAAAAGTAGTCCTTTTACCAGAAAGCTTAATTTTATAGGGCTATGGATTCACAGAGCCAAATAATTTTGTGACCATATTCAGAACCACACTCAGTCTATTTTGTAGTAAAGAATTCAAAATATCCATGTTTGTTTTCTCATAGAAAAAGAAGGCTCAGTCTTTCTGGTCATGATGCCGCTTCCAAATTCTGCAGTTAAGCATCCCCAAGAGGAGCAAACAGGAGTCTGCGGTTTGAATTAGGTGTTTCGGTATTTTAGCAGCTTTTCTGCTAAATGATAGTTTCTTCTTAAAAGTTTGTTTCAAGTTTAACCCAGAGTTCATGAAATCCATTGCTTTAAAGGAGAATCTCTGTCTATACATTTATCTTTTTGGCTTATTATCTGTCTACTTCTTTTAGAATGTAAGTTCCATGAGAGCAGAAACTTTGCTCACTTCTATATTCCCAGTGCCCCGAACAGGGAGGGTTTGGCACATAGTCAGTTATCAATATATATTTGTTAAATAACTGGCCAGAATATAGGGTTACAATATTAAAACTTACTATAAAAATAATTTTATTAAAGTTTCCCTTAACGGGATACTGTGACGTGGTTATTAAATATAGAGTTTGTAAATGAAAAGCAGAGAAATTAATTCTATGATTTTCATTTGAAAAGTGTAATTTGAATGGACTTTTGAGATCAAATTTATTTTTAGATAAAATGCCATGAACTCCATCTCATTATACTGATTAGCTTCTTTGCCCAAATAGTGTTTGAAATGGTATAAGTCAAATACATTATCCAGGTTCACTCATTCAACAAATTAGTATTAGCACCCCTTCTAGGAAAGGCTCTGCTAAATATTAGGCACACAAAGCTAGAAAAGATATCCTTTCCTTCGGGAGAAACTTGTGGTCCAAGAGAAATACAATAAATCAAAACTGTAACAGTGCATAATTACTATGATTAATTCTCATGCAGAGTGTTACCTGAGCTAAGGGAGTGCATACTAACAATTTTGGGGGATCCAGAGAATGCTCCCTTGAGGAGATGATGCTAGACCTATTTCTGGAAATATGAGTAGAATTTGATAAGATGAAGAAATGAAGGACATTTCAGGCAAAAGGGACTGTATGTTGAAGGTAGATTGGTCTGAAATATCATAATGCAATTTGAATGCTGTATATAGTTCCTCATGACTGGAAAAAGATCAACTCTAATAAAAGAAAGGAGATGACTTCATGCTTCCAGTGTGCATAGCCCTTACTAATCTTCAATAATCATATTACAGAGCCAAAGTAGAGGGTTCACAGATACAGAGATAAATTCCAGCTTTTGTTTTTTTGTTTTGAGTGTCATTTGTGTAAACAATAAAGAAGGAACATATGGTTTTCTCATTTTTTGGTTTTTCAGATGACATTATGTCTGAGGCATTTTGTCTGATTCATCTTTTAAAATAGTCATTGTCAGGTATTTACTTAGAGCAAATAAACCTCCATAAATTAGATATACTGCAAGAGCGGTTTACTATACCCTTTGGGATGGGCTTCTCTGATAGAATATTCAGCCAATCTCTCCGCACAGGGATTCCTCCAATTCAACATAACAGGGTCCTGATAATGAGCTGCTCTCAAACTCTAGTTTTTCAAGCAGTTATAAATGCAATTTATATGCAGTATAAATGAGTGGGAAAGTTTAATTATCTTTGATTTTTTGCAAATCATAAAATTATAAGGTTATATTCAAAGAGAAGTGTCTTTATGAAAAAGTGCTCAACATCACTCGGCATCAGAGAAATACAAATCAAAACCACAGTGAGATACCACCTTACACCTGTCAGAATGGCTACAATTAGCAAGTCAGGGAACGACAGATGTTGGCGAGGATGCGGAGAAAGGGGAACCCTCCTACACTGTTGGTGGGGATGCAAGCTGGTACAACCACTCTGGAAAACAGTATGGAAGTTCCTCAAAATGTTGAAAAGAGAGCTACCCTACGATCCAGCAATCACACTACTGGGTATTTACCCTCAAGATACAAACGTAGTGATCTGAAGGGGCACATGCACCTGAATGTTTATAGCAGCAATGTCCACAATAGCCAAACTATGGAAAGAACCTAGATGGCCATCAACAGATGAATGGATAAAGAAGAAGTGGTATATATATACAATGGAATACTATGAAGCCATCAAGAGAAATGAAATCTTGCCATTTGCAAAGACATGGATGGAACTAGAGGGTATTACGCTAAGCGAAATAAGTCAGTCAGAGAAAGACAATTATCACATGATCGCTCTGATATGAAGAATTTGAGAGGCAGGGTGGGGGTCCTGGGGGGCAAGGGAAATGAAACAAGATGGGATGGGGAAGGAGACAAACCATAAGAGACTCCTAAACTCATGAAACAAACTAAGGGTGGCGGGGAGGTAGGGGGGTAGGGTTACGGACATTGGGGAGGGTATGTGCTATGGCAAATGCTGTGAAATGTGTAAGCCTGATAATTCACAGACATGTACCCTGGGACAAATAATACATTATATGTTAATTAAAAGAAAAAGAGACAAAAAAGAGAAGTGTCTTGAAGAAGGAAAGAACATGACAAGTGGGGCGCCTGGGTGGCTCAGTGGGTTAAAGCCTCTGCCTTTGGCTCAGGTCATGATCTTAGGGTCCTGGGATCGAGCCCCACATTGGGCTCTCTGCTCAGCAGGGAGCCTGCTTCCCCCTCTCTCTGTCTGCCTCTCTGCCTACTTGTGATCTCTCTTTCTGTCAAATAAATAAATAAAATCTTTTAAAAAATAATATAAATAAATAAAAGTTAAAAAAAAATATGACAAGTATGAGAAATTTGAATTAGACAATGGAAAGAGAGAAGAAGGAAGGAAGGAAGGAAGGGTACAAAAAAGGAAAAGGAAAAGAGAACGGAGATGATAGATGGCAATCTGTGCATCCTGTAGCCTGGAGTAAAGGACATATGTGGTATCCTGGAGGGAGGTTGGGCTTGAAAGGGAGGCAGAGGGTATCATGGAGGACCATGGATCTGAAAACCATGGGTTTAAATATTTAATCATTGCAGTGGCATGATCTACTCTTCATTATAAATGTCAACGTTGAAAGAAAATGCTAAGAGAAAGATATAAAACATATATTTCCATTAAATAATGATTTTCAACATTTTCTTTCACTATTCTTTCACTTGCCACTATATATTACTGTCTAAAGAATGTAAAGTGTTGCTCCATGATCTTCATTATAATTGCTCTTGTTATAAATAGCTATATATATATATATATATATGAATAGTACATTTATATAATATCTTATTGGGTTGATCTTTCTTTAAGCATTCATAAGATTTCCAAATAAACAGAGGAATGTAAATTTTTTGTTCGCATACATTCATGCCTCCTGATACATATACATTTGGACCCAAGCAATAACACCAATTGTTTTTGTTGTCTTTAAATACAGGAAGAGTTGGAAGGAAAAGCTTCCCTTCTTTTAGCCAGATAGGTGCTTTTGTACTAAAAGACATTTGTTGAAGCATCTGTAAAATATTATGTTTAATTAAGCACATTTTTGTTACAATGAATAAAACAGCAGAGCCAGGGTTTTTCAACCTAAGAAAAAGTAAGAAAATAATAAATAAAAACAGCAGTATAAAAGCTGGTCTTCTATCCTCCCACCTATGTAGAGAGCTAAAACAAACAATGACAACTAATTAGTATTGGCCCTGGTACTGCTCTAAGAAGCCAAAATGAAACACCCACAAAAGAAAATGGTTCCTTGTTCACTGCATCTAGTTTGCTTTCACTTTTGAATAATGAATAAATAAGATTCCGAAGATAATTCAGGATACATGAAAGCTGAGTGGGTCAGAACAAGATGCTATTTAAACTTGTCCTTAGTCCACGAACAAACCTGTAAAATTTTTAATTGAAAAATCTAGAAAGTTCTTCTTAGATCTCCCAGAACAAGTATCTTACTCCCCCTTTATCAAGTGATTTAGCTGAATAAATGAAATTTTAAAAATAAGTGAAAGAAAGGAAAGGAAACAGTATCTGACAATTTTGCAGGGCATGACACAACACTGATGGCTTGCTGCTGTCTAGAGGTGAGGACCCAGTCACCTTAGGCGCTTTCCTAACATGCCTCACAAATATTTTGTTTCCTGATTCCTTTGCCAATGAACTGACATATAGGTGGTGCACAGAAGTCCACTGAAAAGCTGCAAAACTGGATGTCTTTTGTAAGCGTATCAAATACATTACTTTCCTCTCTATTGGAAGCTCCGTGTCTGATGCCATCACGTCTTCACACTTTGTTCCTCCTCTTCAGTCTGACCCTTTCCCTGGTCAGTGACCCAGCTGAGGAACCTGCAAGTCAAAGTGATGATGAGATCTGAAACTTTTAGGGAACAGACACAAAGGCATGGAGAGCAATTTATGTAAAGGTCCTAACAGTATGAAGAGTTCCAGGAGTCAATCAACTGAAAAAAATAACTAAATTTAAGGTGACATATTTGGAGATGGATTCATTGGGGAGTGGTGTAATGTGCAAGCTTTAATTCCTTTTCCAGCTCAAAGTAGAAGATTAGTACCTCAAATATTCTTATTTGCCTGTTGTTAACAATAATAGTAGCAATTCCTTCTTCTGAAGAAAAATAAAGTAAGGGACAAAAATAGTCTTACAAGCAAAACGGACTTACACAATTCCAGGCACCCAGTCAGCATTCAATAAATAATGATCAGTGCTGCTGATCAGCAGAGAAACCTACTTACAACAAACCCCAGGGGACTTGGGAAAAATGGCGATGTTTTATTGGCCAGACACAGGTTTACCTGTCCTCTGATGCTGTCAGTATAAAACAGAAATGGTGCTAGTGGCAGTGAACCTAAACATGGAATTCTGATTGAAATTTAATCATAACCATCATCAAAACACAATTCCCACACTGTCATATATCTTTAAGTGACAGTGGCTCAGGTTTTATTCTCAATTCAGGTTAGGAATCAGGCTAAAAAGGATTTTATTCCATAGCATAGTTATTCTATTTCATCATTTTTCCTCGGAGCTTTATCAACTCTTCCCTTCTCTACTGTGAAAATGTTGGTTCTCTGCTATATGGTTGACTCTTGAACAACACGGTTTGAATTTTGTGGGGACAATTCTGTGCAGATTTTTAAAAAATACTATACAGTGCTGTAAGTGTATTTTCCCTTTCTTATGATTTTTCTCAAGAACATTTTCTTTTCTCTAGCTTACGTTATTATGTCAGAATATATGAGTGTAACATACAAACTATGTATGTAACATACAAACTATGTGTTGATCAACTGCTTATATTATTGGATCTGGTGAACAGTAGGCTATTAGTTAAGTTTCTGGGGAGTCAAAATTATATGCAGATTTTCAACTGCATGGAGGAATGATGCCCCTAACTTTCCAAGGTTATTCAAGGGTCAATTGCACTAGCTAGTTTCCCATTAAGAAGACCTATAGACAAACTTTATTTGCTCTTTGACATTTCTCTTTATTTCAATTCTTTTAATAAGTGATTATCACTATTGGAATACAAAGAAAGAAATAAACAATTATTAAGGCCTCTGGCAAATTTTTGCCCATTTGAATGAGTAACAAATTTAGGTTGCACTATGTTGCAGGAGACAGAAATAAATGGAAGTCTTGCTGTTGGGCACAAATTGCATTTTGCTATTGGGCACAAATTGCTATTGGGCACAGTGTCCATAAAATAAAGGCCCATTCTTAAGAATGGGATTCAAAATCCTACCTGTATGACAGAAAGAAGCTAGAATTAGCAGACTACACAGCAGGAACTATGAACCTAACTCAAAGTGGACTCAACCAGAATCTATCTTTGAAGAGCTAGTTTGTCTTTGACAAGTTCAGTTTCCACTAACATTAGTACTACTCTATATTCTGTGTTGGTACCATAGTTTATGGGCAGGAAAGAGTACTGTAAGTTTTTAAAAATTGTTAACTCCTCATATTGAGAAATAAGTAGGTCTGTAGAGCAAAGGGACACCTCACTTCAAGTCCAGTGTAGGGTTTACTAGGCTAAGTCTGCTCTGAAAAGTTTGCTTCATACAACACAGTTTTGGAACCAGTTTGAAATTCTTTATCATTTATACATTTCTATTCTGAATATTCTCAGTGCTGCTGGGGAGTGTTTTCAGTTCTGAGAAGCAACACAGTGCCAATAAACGGGCAATATGGTTTCGGGTTTTAGAAAAAAAAAATACTGAAATCATAAAGCAAAGATCAAAAGTGCAGATGACTCTAGAGGCCCAGCAGATGAAGAAGCAGGCCAGGTGTAAGTGTGCCTGAGGCACTGTGGGAGTGGGGTGGCCCACAGAGGGAACCAGATCGTTTACAGACAGACCACGAACAGCAGCTGCCTCTCTAGACAGTTGTGGCCATGTGAGATGCAGTTGTAGTGTTGATATAGGGGAATAAAATCTCCTGACATTTTAATATTGTGTATCATTTTCTATCTTTTTAAAAAAGGTTTTATTTATTTATTTGAGAGAGAGAGAGGCGCACTATCGGGGGGAGGGGCAGAGAAAGAATAGACTCCCTGCTGAGGAGGGAGCTGGACATTGGGCTTGATCCTAGGACCCCGGGATCACGAGCTGAGCAACCTGAGCTGAAGGCAGATGCTTAACCAACAAAGCTATCCAGACACCCCTCATTTTTCTATTCTGTGTAACAATTTATCACAAACTTAGTGTATTAGTTTCCTAGGGCTGCCATAACAAATTACCACAAACTTAGAGACTTAAAACAACAAAAATGTAGTCCCTCACAGTTCTGTGGGGCAGAAGTGCAAAAATAAGGTGTCAGCAGGGTTGGTTTGCTTCCTAGATTCTGAGAGTGAAGCCATTCATTGACTCCCTCCCAACATCAGGTGACTATCAGCAACCCTTGGCTCCTTGACATGGTAGCCACATAACAGCAATCTCTGCCTCTGATTTCACATGGCTTGCTTTCTGTCTATCTGTGCCATCACCCTTTTGTGCCCATCCTCATCCAGGATGATCTCATCTCAAGATCTTTACCTTAATTACATCTGCAAAACCCTGTTTCCAAATGAGATCACATTCTAAGGTTCCTGTGGACATTCCCCTTGGTGGCCACAATTCAATCCACTATACTGGGCAACTCAAAACAACAGAAATGTATTATCTCACAGTTTCTGTGACTCAGGAATCCTCCATGGGTTAGCTGGGTCTTGTTCTCAGCATCTCGAAGACTGAAATCAAGGTACCAGCTGGGACTAAAATCTAATCTGAAGCTCTGGGTCCTCTTCCAAGCTCACTGGTTATTATGCATTTCCTTGAGGGTATAGATGGAGATCCAAATTTTGCTGCCTGCCAGCCAGGGCTCACTCTGAGGATATAGAGCCTGCTGGGCATTCCCTGTCACAGGGAATGTGGTCTTCTCCACAACATGGCAGTTTGCTCCTTCAAGGCCAACAGGAGAAAATCTGCCTGATCTTGTCTGTCTCTGACCTCTGGACTGAGATTTAAGGACTTACTTTAGTTAGTTCAGGCTCACTCACACAGGATAATCTCCTTTTTGATTAAGTCAAAAGTCAACTGATTAAGAACCTTAATTACATCTTTGTTGTATAACATAATGTAATCTCACTGGTGCTATTTCATTATGTCACAAGCCCCTTCACACTCCAGGTGAGAGGATTATACCACCTGTATACCAAGGCAAGGAATCTTGAGAGCCATCTTGGAATCCTATCTCCCCAAATGGGCTCTTTTTTAAAAAAAACACTATAGTAAAAAATACATGCCCCATTTGCTTTGAAGTCCCAAGGCAAAGGTAGGAACTGTTTAAACTGACTCTGAAAGTGAATGCAAAAGTGTAGAAGCTGTTTCAAAAAAAAAAAAATGGTAGCAATGTAGAAAGAACATAGCTAAATTTCTAATGGAATCAGTGTAAAAAGAACAACAATTTTGGATACTGATTAGTTTGTTTAAAAAAACGAATCAGTGATCTTTAAATACTTTTGTTATAGTCTTATGTGGAATATTATTATTACATGCCATATGTTCATGATACATTATTGGATGAAAAGGCTAGCTGGAGTCACTATCTGATCCCATTTTGACCAAAAAACTACGTGTTTCTGTATGGTACATGTGCACATGTGTGCTTATGGGTGTATATAGAAAGTAAGGACCTAAAAGATACGTATTAACCTGAAAACAGTGACTCGCTCTAGGTAGAGTTGGAAGAACAGATGCTCTAATGTGATAAAGATATTATATTTTATATACTTTGGTGTATTGTTTTAATTGTCTGCAATGGACAGAAGGAATGGTAAATTCAAAAAGTTTGGTAAATTTAAAAGGAAGTTTTAAAAGCAGTTTCCTTCATTTATGAAGCATCCCGCTGCTAATCCACCAATGCGGAAGGGTGACATTGGTACGTCTAAGAAGATCACGAGTAACACCGACATCACCAAACGCAAGTGGTTGCTATAGGCTCCATCTCTTCTTCTTCTACAACATTGCCAAGCTTTCTTTATTTCTCCACCTTATGGTAGGTACTCTTCTAAAAATGTAGATCAATGTTCAATCTGAAAAAAAGGAAGGAAGGAAGGAAGGAAGGAAGGAAGGAAGGAAGGAAGGAAGGAAGGAAGGAAGGAAGGAAAAAAGGAAGGAGAGAGAAAGAAAGAAAGAAAGAAAGAAAGAAAGAAAGAAAGAAAGAAAGAAAGAAAGAAAGAAGAAAGAAAGAGAGGAAGGAAGGAAGAAAAAAAGAGAGAAAGAGAGTAAGAAAAGGTAGAAGGAAGAACTGTGTTATACTCACTGGGCATGGGATGCCCTGAGGCTGATAGTGTAGGATTATTCAATCCTTTATGAAAACTCCTCCCATTGATGGAAATAGAAACCTGCCTGGCCACTAGCACCTGCTCCCTGGAGTACCTCATACTCCTCTGAACACAAAAGAGGATTATAAACAGTGAAAACTCTCAAACCTCTGGAAACCTGACGGGTCATTGAACATTATTAAAAGTAATAGCCAAGTTTAAGTTACAACTATATATTAAGACTTAATAACGAACTCCAACCTCACTAATCACCACGAGTTTATTGACAAAAATCTTAAACAGAAAATCAATTTTCTTGTTCCAAGTGGAGAGTTTGTTTAATTAGAATTAGCACTTAATAAGGAATAAACATTAACATCTTACACAAGACCACCATTTTTTAGAAGCTCCAAGCCAAAATATGAACTTCCTTTCCAAAGAGGGAGAAAAAAATGGAAAGTGAGACGTCTTTGTCATCAAGCATCTTTATCATTGAAGATCTGAGCATTTCCCTGGGATAGCTATGGGATGTTTACAAAGAGTGTTTGTGTGTCCAGCGGATAGGCCTCTGAGCCACACTGTCAAGGCCTTTGCCTTTCCCCACACAGACACACTCTATGGCGCCCATGGCATGGCATTTTTTACCCCCGACTAGAAACACAGAAGCAAATAATGTCTCCAGGGTTCATATTTGCCCTTGGAGTATAAATGAGATTAGCAGATATTTTAAAAGGGATAAGTTCTTAACTCAGATGCCAGAAAGAAAAAGCAAACCAGATCCAGTGAAGGTATTTACAAAGTGGGCAAGTTTACATAAAACGCTGTGTCAAACACCAAGAATGCAGATAGAACGATTTTTCCTTTGGACACTGCAGAAACGGGGAGCTCAGAAAGATTGCCACTTGGGTATTTCTCTGGAGTATTCTCTGCAAAGGGGCACTTCTGTCATGGCGTCTATGTTCCCTCTCATCTTGTGTCTTTCTGAAGTCTTGGACCCATCAGGAAACTTCCCAGAAATAATGTAGTGAATGTATTCAGTTAGGCACTTTATAAAGAAGCCTTGGCTAATACAAATCAAAGCAGCCACACTGTAAAGAAAAGGCCAAGGTCATGCAAGCACAAATTGGAATTAGCCAAAAGCAGGAAGCATGAAGGTTTTGTTTACAGAACACAATGTGGAGCAACAATTCCTCATTTTTGTGAGTGATATGACCTGTTTTAATATATGCCTGTCTCCATGAGCCAAATTAACCATACATTTTCCAGTTCCTTGTATCACTCTGCTATGTGTAGCCAAAGTCTGAAAGACAGCAAGTTAATTTATGTGTCCTTCCCTTGCCGAGTGTGATTAATTGATGTAATATGTCAATTCCTTTTATGCAAATGTTAAAAATGCAACTTCATCTATATCCGTATACATTGTAGATAAATGCTTTCAGAAGGGATGATCTCACTGGGGCAGTCGTGGGCAGGAACCTCCTCACAGTTCCATTTAGGAGATATTTATTGCACTTAATTACTCCAAAAACACTGTGCTTTGTGCTATGAAGGAAATAGGTGCAACTGTGCTCTCAAAGAGCTTAAAATCTAGTAGAAAAGATCAGCTTTCCCCTCTCCAAACCTGCCACCTGCATCCTTCTGTCTTCTGGACCTCAGTTGGTGGAGCAACTCTTAAATTACTAAAACCCCCAATTTAGGAGTCATCCTTTATACCATCTTCACTGCCTCCATCCATTTCATGAGCAAATCTTACAGATTCTATTTCCAAAATAGATCATGAATCTGCCTTCTTGTCAGCTCCTGTAACACCAATCCATTTCTTATCTTTGCTAAAAACAAATTACCCCAAACTTCAGTTGCATGAAAAACCCTTTTTTTTTTTTTTAATGCTCACAGATTCTGTGGCTCAGGAATTCAGACAGAGCACAACAGAGGCAGGCTGGAAGATAAAACTGTCTGAAGGAGCATTCATGGGCATGATGCTGGCTGGGGGCTGGCAGTCCCAGCCTTCTCCCCATTTGAATCTCTCCATGTGGTCTCTCTGCATAAACCAATTTGGGCCTCCTTACAGTGGCTGGCTTCCCATGGATTCAGTACCCCAAAGAGAAACAGCAAGGAGGAAGCTGTATCCTTTTTACTGTCTAGCCTCCAAAGTCATACCATCACTTCTACCATACTCCAGCGTTTTGGGGAGTCACAAGCCTCTTTTCAATTCAAGTGGAGGGAATACTGAAGCAGGATCGTGCAAGCAGGATCAAAGAATGCCAGATTGCAAGACACTGGCATGTACAATCCTCCATACCTGGATTGCTATAATATCCTTCTAGCTAATCTCCATTACTCACTATCTCCCTCAGTCCACTTTCCCCACCAAAGACAGAGTAATCATTCATTTTACATTATATTTAAAACAGAAACTTTCTCCTCTTCATATAATAGAGACCTCAAATGACTTTCAACTGAACTTAGAATAATAACATTAAAACTTCTTGCCTGGGTCCATAAAGCTCTGCATGTTTCCCTTACTTTATATACTAAAAGTCTTCTATCGCCTCCTTCCTTCTCCTCAGGGCTTTTGTACACTTTTGCCTCTGCCTGAAATATTTTTTTCTTCCACTCTTTCCATAGCTATATTCCCCTGAATTCTCTTTACCACTCGGCTTAAATTTCACCTTCTCAGGAGGGTTGATCACACGTGATGGTTAATTTTGTGTCATCTTGACTGGGTCGTGAGATACCCAGATATCTGACCAAACATTACTTCTGGTGTGTCCATAATGGTGTTTCTGGAGGAGAATAGCACCTGAATCAGTGGATTCAGTAAAGTAGGTTGATTGCCCTCCTCAGCATGGGTGGGCATCGTCCAATCCACCGATGTACTGAATAGAAAAAAGGTGAAGTGAGAATTCACCCCTTTTATGCATGACTGATAGAGCTGGGACATGGATCGTCTCTTGCTCTTGGACTGAGACTTACTCCATCAGCAGCCCTGGTTCTCAGGCCTTCAGACTCTAACTAAATTACACCATCAGCTTTCCCAGGTGTCTGTCTTACAGATGGCTGATAATGGAACTTCTTGGTCTTCATAACGCTGTGACTCAGTTCTTTATAATCAATCTCTCTCTTTCACTCTATCTCTGCTGTGCTTCTCTAAAGAAACTAGACTAATGATACCCCTTATCTAAAATATCTTGGCCACCATGATAGTTTTAATATCAGTTTCTCACTTATGTGTTTTTGCATATCATTTATTGTAATATATAATTTTTTATTTGCATTTGTTTCTTTTCTTCTCCTTCTTCTTCTCCTTCTCTCTCTCTCCCTTGTTCTATTTTTGGTATACCCTCCCCACTAGAATATGGTGTGCATGAAGTTTTTCTCTGTCATGTCCTAATCCCAGCATTGTATCTGGCATATAGTAGGCATTCAAGAAATATCCTTGATATGAAAAAAGTCAATATATTTTCTAACAATTATATAAGAATATATTATGTAAAAGTTCTAAAGAAAAGTACAAAGTTCAAAAAAAAAAAGAAAAGTACAAAGTTCAAAGTGAGATGGGCTACATTCATATACATTCATCAGGGAAGGTTTCATAAAGGCAGGTTTGAATTGGATTTTGAAGTATGTGTTTGGGAAGAAAAGGAAAGAGTCACTCAAGTGGGAAAAAACAGAAAATTGAAGGAAAGTTCAGAAGGCAAGTTTAAATAGAGGGTAAGATACTTAAGAAATTAATAGAGGAAAGGAATGGAGGGGTAGTGTGGAGCTAGGTAATGCATAAGCTATAATACTGTATTTAGGGGTTTTAACATTAGTCTACAGTCAGTAGGTCTGTATTTCATGGTTTTCAGCAGAGATTGAGACACGAAGTGAATTGTATCAAAAGACTGTTATGGCAATAGCATATACTGTAGAGGGATGAAATTGATTAAATGTTGTATAAATTTTTATTCCAGATAAGTTACCTTCCAAAGGGCTAAGTTGTCCTACAGAACTTCTAGCTAAAATCCAATCCAGAAACCTAAGGCAATTTTTCTACCCTATAAACTGGAAATATGATACTACTTCTACTTCTTGCAAGCAGAGAGACCAGAAATATTCCCAAGTAGAACTTTATTTTCCCTCAAAAAGTTGACTTGACCACCAATTACTAAAATTCCTCTTTCATAGTGTGGATAGAATCTGGTTCTAAATGTAAATGGTGTACTTTGTCAGCTTTCCTTTTAGCAATAACATCATTTGCCTAAATGAAACATGGGTTCTAGAAAATTATTTTCCTCAACTTTAAGGTTTTAGGACCTAAATGGAAGGAAAAACCTTAGGAAATGCTGACCATTATATTAATGAGTGAATTAGTTAAAGGGAAACAAACTCTAAACACAGAAACCATTTGCCAGCAAGTTCCCAAGTTCAGGGAATAGCAATTTATTACTTCCCATTTGATTAAGCTATCCCAAGAAACGTCAACGGTGTTCCATTCCAAAAGGGACACTTAAGCCTTTCCTATGGCAGTTTCCAATGTAAAAACTCTCTCACCTCTGTAAAATCTATTTACCTGATGTCAGGAGACCTAAAAACTTGGAGCAGCAACGGCAGTGCCAAAGCTATAGATCTTCTCAACCAGGAGGATTTTGCCCCATGGTACTCTTTCCTGAGGACAGATATAAATCCAAGAGGAAAATAGCTGCTAAAGCACAGACACAATATTACACTTGTGAATAGCAGTCCATGAGCAAAACCCAGATATTGATCTTTTAATATTTAGACCATTTCTGTTTATTACCACCCTTGGGTGAATATTTTTAGATTTCTCTTCCTGTTGACCCTGGTTATAACTATAGTTTTTTGTTTTTTGTTTTTTGTTTTACCCATACCTATACTCATAGCATAGTAAGATGGAGCCAGCAAATACCTAACAAATTGGATTTTGGTTGAAAAAATCATTTTAGTATTTCCTCTTAAGAGAGGCTTTTCTCCATATCTCTTATCACTAGATTATTGAGTGGATAAATTAGGACCCAAAAGGCCTCACTTACTGGTTGTTGGTTTGATAAGGATATTTCAGAAGCAGAGAAAAAAAAAACTAATTAAGTTAGCCACATGGCACTTAAATTGGAGTATAAAAACTTCCTAAGAATGTGTTGAGTTTAACAAATGCCTTATTACTTAAAAAATAATCACAAAACCTGGAGTATAATAAATTCTAGTGGGAGGCCCTGGATTTGGCAGTTAGGACTAATAATTATGGTAGATTTTGGAACATAGTTGCTGACAGCATGGCTCTCGGTAAAGTTTCTCTGTGAGCACAGATCTCTATTGACATATGGGAAGCTCATTCTCACAGCTCTCTGCCCCCATGGCGCCCCACACATCGCTATTATAGCACTATTATAGCACATTGTTTTATAACTATTTATTTGTCCATCTTCCCCACTAGACTGAACTCTTTGAAGCCAGATATTTTTATCCCCATTTTCATCACATTTGTCTCTGTAGTGCTAGGAACTAGCATAAGTCTGATCAATAGAAAAAATTCATTATGTATGTATTGTGTATATGTCGGTTTTTAAATAATCAGGGACAATTGTCTCTTAAATGACAGACAACACTGCTTTTTCTAGATGAGATCAATAACATCTTTAGTCATTACTCACCTTACTAGGCATCTGGTGAAAAAAGGATCCAGGTTAAACTCTTTTGCCCTCAAAGTTATTTAAATTTAGGTGGATTTTAATCCACGTCAACCTTGCCAATCACTTCAATCATTCCTTAGGCACAGTAAACTTTGTATTCATTTAACAAGTTCTTTAATTCTATATATTTGCTGGATTCCATTAAGGAATTAATCTGTTTTCTCCTTCTTAAGAAATGAAATGAAATATTTCAATGAGCTAGCAATGATAGAGAATAAATTAAACAGCAGTGTACTCACCACTCAGTTTTATAAATTTTAACACTATGATACATGTGTTTCTCAAAATTTTTAAGAAGACATTGTATGTATAATTAAAGGTCTCCATGTACCTCTCCCCATGACTTCTCTTCCTCCCTAACAACCAATAGATATTTTTTTACTTTTTCCATCTATTTTTGCTCTATAAACATTATAGATTGCAGATTTCAATCTTCATATAAATATTATAAGATGTTATATATATTTATTTAATTTATATTTATTGCCCATTTATTTGATTTATTTATTTAACTAATATGTATAGACCTTCAACTATGGGTCAACCAAGGTGCTGAAGATAGAGCAATGAACACCACCAATAAAATCTTGCCTTCATGACATGTTCAAAAAGAAGCACATAGAGGGGCGCCTGGGTGGCTCAGTGGGTTAGGATCTCTGCCTTCGGCTCAGGTCATGATCCCGGGGTCCTGGGATCGAGCCCTGCATCGGGCTTTCTGCTCAGCAGGGAGCCTGCTTCTCCCTCTCTCTCTGCCCGCCTCTCTGCCTACTTGTGATCTCTCTCTGTCAAATAAATAAATAAAATCTTTAAAAATAGAAAAAAAGAAGCACATAGAAAATGAACAAATAAAAATGCAAACATCTAATATCTCAAATAACGATAAACAATATAGAGATAACTCAAGCAGTGAAAAAGAAATGCATAGTATTTGGAATGTGATGTGATCTAATAGTTGTTATTTTAAGTAGAGTTTTATGGAAAGACTTTATTATTCAAGAGATTTTGGAGCACAAGATGGAGACTGTGAGAGTGTGAGCCCAGAAAACAAAAGGGAGTTAAAATTGCAGTAAAGAGTACATCAAGTGCAAAGTTCCTGAGGTAGAAAATTTTCTAGGTTAGTTGCCAAACCAAAAAATATTGTATTGTATTTCAGCCATTGAAAGAACTTGGCTTTTACTCTGAGTAAAATGAACACGTTCTGAGGAATTTTGAAGAAAGACCATGATATGCTAACATTTATATTAAAATTGTATTAGTTTTACTGTCATATGGAGAACAGACCGTAAAGAAGCAGTGACAAAAGCAGGGAGACCAGCAAGGAGGATATTTCAGTAATCCAAGCTGATATGTTGGTGGCTAGTCAGAAGTGGTCTGATTCTGGATATATTTTAAGGAATAGCTGACAATATTTGGTGATCATTAGATATGAAGTTTGAGCAATAAAGAAGTTAAGAATTACTCTAAATTTGGGATCTAAACAACAGTAAGAACAGTGTTTTCCTTAACTGAGATGGGGAAGGTTGTGAAAAAAGTCAGAGAGAAAGATTTGGAGTTTTATTTTAGACCTATTAAGTTTGATATGTCTGTTAAACATCCAAGTGGAAGTAGTGATAAATTAAATATATCAATGTAGGGGCACCTGGGTGGCTCAGTGGTTTAGGCCTCTGCCTTCAGCTCAGGTCATGATCTCAGGGTCCTGGGATCTAGCCCCACATCAGGCTCGTTGCTTAGCAGGGAGCCTGCTTCCCTCTCTCCCTCTGCCTGCCTCTCTGCCTACTTGTGATTTCTCTCTCTCTCTGTCAAATAAATAGATAAAATCTTTAAAATATATATATGTCAATGTAGAGTTCGGAGGGAGCTGGAATCAAGATATATAAAATGGAATCAACCCCACTGAGAGGATGTACAAAGCCATGAGACTGGGTGAGATCATTTAGGAAAGAGGTGAAGATAGAGAAGTCAGAAGATCTGAGAGTGGAACCCTCAGGTATTCAGTGTTTAGAGTTTGGGGAGATAAAGAAGAGTGAGCAAAGGAGACAGAAAGGAATTAGCCAAAGAAATAGAAGGAAAACAGAGAATATGATGTGCTGAAATGGAATTAAAGAAAATGTTTCAAAATAGAAAGTGATCAACTGTGCTACATACTGATGGAAAGTCAAATATAATAATACCAAATATATAATAATATAAAAATTAACCATTAGAATAAATAATGTAGAGGTTACTGATAATTTTTGACAAGACATCTTCCAGTAGGTTGTGGGAAAATGTGTTGAATAGAGTGGGTTCAAAAGAGAAAGGCAAATTTCTGGTAGGAACACAGCTGTGTGACTCAACATTTCTTCCCCTTGTCTTGGACAAAATACATTTTCTGAAAGTGCAGGCCTTATCCTAAATTATAAAACCCATATCATTTTGTCATCAAGTATTATAACTAGAATGAACAAAGCTAGGGGCAAAACCTTATTGGATGAGGGAAGCTTATAAAAATCAATGAATTCAGAGCTAGATAAAGATGAGTGGTATTTACCAGAAATAGCTTACCTCTATAGAAATAAAAAAAATGAGACACCTTTGGATTCTGTTTCCTAGATTACTCTGGCTCCATTCAACTGCTCATAAGAAAGTCTGATAGTTGTTAGTCCAGGAAAATACAATTTATCCAATAAAAAGTAATAAAAAGTTATATGGTACAATATCAAAACAAGCATAAGAAAAAATTAGATAAATGCAACAAAAGTTATCAGCAGGTAAAAAACATTCAAAAATGTACCATAGGCTAATACAAATTTTCACTAAAAATTTTGCCATGGATATTTCCAAACTTGATAAAGTAATTACATTTCTGAAGGAATATTATAAAACAGAAATATAAAATTTAAGGAAAAAGATGGATGATAAATGAATTAAATGTGACCTTATAAAATTCAGAAATGAATTTAAGTATATATCTTACAAAAATAAAGTGCAATTGAATATAACATGAAATAGATTATATATCGTGGAACAGAGCAAGAAACACAAGAAATGAGAAAAACAATCTAATTTGGGTGCCTGGGTGGCTCAGTTGGTTGAGCAACTGCCTTCGGCTCAGGTCATGATCCTTGAGTTCCAGGGTTGAGTCCCACATCGGGCTCCCAGCTCCATGGGGAGTCTGCTTCTTCCTCTAACCTTCTCTCCTCTCATGCTCTCTCTCACTTTCTCTGTCTCTCAAATAAATAAATAAAATCTTTAAGAAAAAAAAAGAGTTAAAAAGGATTAGAGAGAAAATTTTTGTTGTGAAACACAATCAAAAGAGAACCAATATATGAATTTCTGAAAAAGGAAAGCAAAATTATGGAACACAATAAACACTGAAAAATATAATTTAAAAACTTTCTTGAGGGGCACCTGGGTGGCTCAGTGGGTTAAAGCCTCTGCCTTCTGTTCAGATCATGATCTCAGGGTCCTGGGATCTCTGCTCAGCAGGGAGCCTGCTTCCCTCCCCCCTTCCCTCTGCCTGCCTCTTGGCCCACTTGTGATCTCTCTCTCTCTCTCTGTCAAATAAATAAATAAAATCTTAAAAAAAATTTCTTGAAATACAAGATTACTTGAATCTACACATTAAAATTTTCCATGTACACTTGTACATGAAAATTGAACACTTAACACAGAGCACTCAGCACTGAAATATATTTTAATAAACTTGTTAAACTTAAATTAGAAAGAAATAAATCTTGGATAGCCAAGACTAGAAAAGAAATTACTTATTGTTAGTGTCATCATATATCCCAGGCTTTTGCTGGGGCGTAAGGGGAAATGCTGTCCCAGTTTATGGCTTTTGTTCCAGTATAATTACTACTAGAACACTCCTTTGCTCTTAGAATTGCCCCTGTTTGAACAATAAATTTTATAAGCACCAAATTGGTATCATGTTTTTCTATAGCAATCTTCATGAGTTAGTAAAGGAACATTTACAAGTTTATTCTCAGCCAAAATTATCTCCAATTGTAGAAGTTATTGATAAGGAGTTCTGATTTGCAAGAAAGGAAGAAATATTGTTCCAATGAAGCTGTCTTGAGGAAACTTCTAGATGAGTCAAAGATGAGGTAATGAAAATGGACGGAGGGGCGCCTGTGTGGCTCAGTGGGTTAAAGCCTCTGCCTTCAGCTCAGGTCATGATCTCAGCGTCCTGGGATCAAGCCCCGCATCAGGCTTTCTGCTCAGCAGGGAGCCTGCTTCCCCGTCTCTCTCTGCCTGCCTCTCTGCCTGCTTGTGATCTCTCTCCCTCTGTCAAATAAATAATATCTTTAAAAAAAAGAAAAAAGAAAAAAATGGATGGAGATTTCCTTAACAAATTACTTTATCAGCCCATAAGCCAACATCATTCTTAATGGAGAAAGACTAGCGATATTTCTCCAGAAATCATGCAAAACAAAATGCCCACCATTATCATCAATACAATTGAAAAGAGGAAGTATGTAGGGACATAAAACCTTAAAAGTGAGAGGTGAAATGATCAATTTTGCAGATGTTATATCTGTATACCTATATAAGCCAAGAGAATCAATTGAAAACTAACACAAGTAAGATAATTATATCAGATAATATAGTATAAAATCAATATAAAAATTAGATTTTAGATATGCTAATAATAAACAGTTTGGAGGTTGGAATTGAAATTCCAATCAGAAAAGTCTTATAAAAAAAGAAAAGTCTTATTTTCACGAGGAGTTAAAAAATACAATAAAATACTTGATAATGAAAAGAAATATTTATGATTACATGAAAGAAATTTGTTGGAAGAAATATACAAAACAGTATGAGAGAAATGTTGTTTAAATGAATAACATACCAAGTTCTCTGGTTAGAAATTCAATGTTACAAAGAAGTCAATACTCTGCAAGTTAACTTAGAGAGTTAGTTTATAAATGTAATGGTTCTCAATTAAAATACCAATGGGATTGTGGAGGCACTAGAAAAACAGATGCTACATTCACAGGAAAAAATAAAGAATAGCAAGGGAATTCTGAAAAAGAAGGGCAATGATCGGGAGATTAGCTCAATTAGATATTAAAAACTTATATTTAAAGTCTCGATCTTGCAATTGAAACAATACAATACTGGTACATAGACAAAAAAAAAAAACCAATATACAGGAATAAAGAAGTATAGGGGCAACTGGGTGGCTCAGTGGGTTAAAGCCTCTGCCTTAGGCTCAGGTCATGATCTCAGGGTCCTGGGATCCTGCATCCAGCTCTCTGCTCAGCAGGGAGCCTGCTTCCCCCTCTCTCTGCCTGCCTCTCTGCCTACTTGTGATCTCTCTCCTCTCTGTCAAATAAATAAATAAAATCTTTAAAAAAAAAAGTAATAAAGAAGAATAGAAATAGCCTCAAATTGACATTTCAAATGTAGAATATTCAATAAATGGAGTAACTTGGTAGCCATTAAAATTGGATCTTAAAAAAAAATGGATCCATACTTATATCACATTCAACCATAAGTTCCAAGGGATTCAGAAATTGCAATGTTTTAAATAGTGAGTCAAAGTACTTGAAAAAAAATTAGGAAGATTCTTTTACAGCCTTGGTGTGGGACCAGTTCTTCGAACCGAGACACAAATTTTTTTTTAAAGATTTTGTTTATTTATTTGACACAGAGAGATCACAAGTAGGCAGAGAAGCAGGCAGAGAGAGAGGGGGGCAAGCAGGCTCCCTGCTGAGCAGAGAGCCCCATGCAGGGCTTGATCCCAGGACCCTGAGATCATGACCTGAGCCGAAGGCAGAGGCTTTAACCCACTGAGCCACCCAGGCGCCCCCCAAGACATAAAATTAACGTTTTTAACACAAAAAGAAACTTCTACATGGCAGAAAAAAATCACAAACAAAGCTAAATGACAATGACAAAAAGGAAGAAAAACATTTCACAAACAAAATGACTAACAGTTAAAGAACTCTTAGAAATTGGGAAGAGCAATAACCCAACTGAAAATATGACAAAAGATTAAAATAGACAATTTGGGGGAAAAGATAAAAAGTTTTAAACCTATGAAGAGAAGTTCAATTTTGTTTAGAGAAATACAAGTTAAAACTATTTATAATTTTCTACCTATAAAATGAGAAAAAATTTTTTTCATTTGATAGAATTTCTTGCAGAGGCTATGAGGAAACAGGTGCTCTCATATATTGTTGAGAAAAGCTTAAATTGACACAATTCCTATAAAAAGAAACTCACTAATATCTATCAAAATTAAATGCATTTTAGCTTTGACCTACGAGCTCCACTTCTAGAAAGTTATCTGCATGTGCTTATGCACATGCAAAATAGTATATATACAAGGTCATTTATTACCGCATTGTTTATAAATGCAAAAACATGAAAACTGTCTAAATGTTCATCAATAGGAAAGTGGTAAAATAAATTATATGGTACCTCCATTCAATCAAACACTAAACACTTGGAAAAGAGTAATTGAAAAACTATTATGTGCTAATGTGAAATGGCCCCAAGATACATCAGTAAGTGAAAAAAGAATTCTGCAGCTGAGTCGGTGTAAATACATTTTCATTTGCTTGTGTGTGCACAAATAAGTGGAATAATATACAAGAAAATAATAGAAGAGAGTAGAATTGTGTAGAAGAAAGACTAGAGTAAAAGAAAGTTTTCGCTGCGCATAATTTTTTTTTAATTTCTGAAATGGGTGACTATTTTATCTATTGAAATTATTAAGTTGATAAAAGACACAAACAAAAATTGTGCTTAATATTTTGAGGCATTTGCTGTAAGGGAACTTAGAAAGATACAGAATGGAAGGAGAGGGATTAGAGATGTCAAATATAGTCTATTTGATATAGATATCAAATATAGTTGTTATAAAGTGCAGGAAATGGGATGGTAGCTGGAAGAATGAATGTAAGATGAAAGACGCTATAGCAAATTGCATGCTCATGGGAATAATCCAGTAGAAATAAAAAAATTTGCTCTTGCAAGAAAAAGAGAAATTCGTAGAGTGGTGTGCTTGAATAGGTGAGAAAAGACGAATCTAATGCACAAACTGTCATTAGCATTAGGTTTTGATATTTGTCCATGATGATAGTTGTAGCTCTTGTCCATTCATTGTAATTGTGTGTAGTATTTTTTATGTGAATATACCAGAATAATTCCTCCCCCGAAAGATATTTAGTTTGCTTCTACTTGTTTATTATTACAAACAAAATTGTTAGGTATAGGCTTGTGCATATCTTTTGGAGAACCCATATTAAAATTCTCCTACGGTTCATATCTTAGAAGTACAATTGCTGGATTATCTTGTATAAGCATTATCGGTGTTCCCTGACATAGCTAAATTACTCTTTTTTTAATTCTTTTTTTATTATTGTGTTCAATTAGCCAACATCATTTGTTTTTGATGTAGTGTTCAACGATTCATTAGTTGTATATTACACCCACTGCTCAACACCACACATGCCCGCCTTAATACCCATCACCTGGTTACCCCATCTGCCCATCCTCCTCCCCCCTGTAACCCTCAGTTTTTTCCCAGAGTCCAGAGTCTCTCATGGTTTGTCTCCCTGTCTGATTTCTTCCCAGTTTTCCATCCCTTCCCCTGTGGTCCTCTGCACTATTCCTTATGGTCCACATATGAGTGAAACCATATGATAATTGACTTCCTTTGCTTGACTTATTTCACTTAGCATAATCCCCTCCAGTTCCATCCATGTTGATGCAAATAGTGGGTATTCATCCACACTGGCCAAACTGTGGAAGGAGCCAAGATGCCCTTCAACAGATAAATGAATAAAGAAGATGTAGTTCATATATACAATGAACTTGTCAATGTGATGAACATGAAATGATGTGAGATTGATCATCTTTTCTAATAAATGTTTTATTGGACATTTAGGTGCCTTCTTTAAATTACTAGTATTTGCCCATTTTGATTAGATTATTTTTTCTTACTTATTTTTAGGATTTCTCTATATATTTTAATACTAATCCTTTAAACCAAATGCTCACATTTATTGAGTGCATGTAATAGGCTTGGCCCTGTTTGGGGCATTTTATATTTATTGACTCATTTGATCTTTACAACTACCCTAGGAGGTGGGGAAACCCATTATCCCTATTTTGTATATACAGGGAACTGATGTACATGAATGTGAATTAACTTGGCCAAGTTTATCCAGCTAATAAATGGTGCAATCTGTTTTTAAATTCAGGTAGTTAAGCTCACTACTTCCCAATCCTGTTTTGATTTTATCTATTCAAAAAATCTTCTCTCAGTCTCTGACTTGCTTTTGCATTTTGTTTATGGAATCCGTTCATACGCAGACTTTTTTCTTTTTTTCTTCTGTTCTTCTTAATATACTCAAATCTATCAATATTTCAATTACTCACAAAAAAAGTCTTTGCTACTTAAGCATCATATTATCTTTTATTTGCCTTACAAATTTTTTAGAATTTTACCTTGAACATTTGATCAGAATCTCCCCCCAGGAATAATCCTTCCTACTTGGGTATAGTTTGATCTTGAGATCTATTATTATTACATTCTGTGTAGATTACCAATTTTCCCATCGCCAATGATTGCTTAGTCCCCTGGCTAGTAATGTCACCTCTATCATACATCAGGTTTTCATATAGTAGCTCTATTTCTGGCTTTTTATTCAGTTCCTTTGGTCTATTTGTCTATTCTGCTTTCATATACACTATCTTCATTTCCATAGATTCCTAAGGACCTGCCCTGCTCTGATGTATTTCTCTTTAGTTTGCCTTAACTCTTACTTTTGCCTTTTGCTCTTAACTTAAGGGTTTATTTTAATTCCACTTAGTTAAGTTACAGTGTAATATTAATTGCAGTGTGCAATATAGTGATTCAGCACTTCCATACATCACCCAGTAGTGCTCATTACAAGTGTACTCTTTCATCCTCATCACCTATTTCATCCATCCCCTGCCCACATTCCCTCATAACTATCAGCTTGTTCTCTATAGTTAAGAGTCTGTTTCTTGGTTTGCCTCTCTCTCTTTTTTCCTTCCTTTGCTCATTTGTTTTGTTTCTTAAATTCCACATGTGAGTCAAATTATATGGTATTTGTATTTCTCTGACTAATTTACTTCACTTAGCACATACTCTCTAGCTCCACCCATGTTGCAAATGGAAAGATTTCATTCTTTTTTTATAACGGAGTAATATTCCATTGCATATATATATTTATATATACCACATCTCCTTTATCCATTCAAGTATGTTAACTTTTTCTAGAAATAGTTTGTCTAGTTACATGAAATACTCTGGTTAGATTTTTAATGAAATATGTTGATTACTTTTCATAGAATTTAAATCATTGCAATATTGAGTCTAGATTTATATTAACACCATATATTTCATTATTGGCTTCATTCATGTCATTAAAAACTTTTGTAATTTCTCCATAAATTCTTAGATTTTGTTATATTTATCAATTTATCATTTATGTTAGATGTCTTTATATTTTATAGTTAAAAATAAAACAAAATGGAATTTGTTTTCTATTACATTATCTAACGGTTATTGTTATAGAGGAAACTCATTGATTTAGGTATTCTGGACTCATAAAATCTAACAATATTACCATTCATATTTGCTCTAATAGTTTGCATATTGTCCAATTAAATAATAATTATATCATTTAGTAAAGAATAATCTCTTCCTTTCCAATTCTTACAGTTCTTATTTCTTTGTTTTCCCCTATTCTAATAAGTATAACCTCAGGACAATATTGAATAGAAATATTGAGTGCAGGAATTATCATTTGCTCTTTACGTTAATGGGAATGTGTCTAGAATCTAAACATTAAGTATGATATTTGCTGCCACTTTCTGAAAAATGAAATTTAACATCAAATTCTATTTTGTCAGAAATTAAAATTAAGAAGCTATAAAGTTTGCACTTATTCATGCAACATTTTTATCATTAATTTGTATCGATTTTCATCAACTTACTTTTTCTGAATTCACTGAGATTATATGTATTACATTAGTAGATTGTTCGATGTTCTATCCTCTTTTCACAGAATACTGTAATGTATTTTTCGTATACTCTTGAATTTAATTTGTCAATTTTCAGTTAGTATATATATTTTTTGTACCCATGGTTTAACACTATATTGGTAAATGACATTGGTTTATAATTTTCTTGTGTTGTACAGTAGCACCCCCTTATCTGCAGGCCCCTCAGTGGATGCCTGAAACCACATAGTGCAAGATTAACAACAATAACTAATAATAAAATAGAACAATTATAACAATACTCTGTAATAAAATTTATATGAATGCAGTCGGTCTCTCAAAGTATCTTATTCAACTTCTTGTGATGATGTGAGATAATAAAATGTCTGTGTGATGAGGTGAAGTGAGGGGAGTGACGTAGGCATTGTAATGTAACATTAGACTACTATAGACCTTCTGATAATATGTCAGAGGGAGGATCACCTGCTTCTGGATGGTGGTTGATGACAAGTGACTGAAACTGTGGAAAGTAAAACCATGATAAGGGGGGACTATTGTCCTCATCCAGTACAATACTGTCCTTATGGAAGGTTATATTGACTTTGTAAAATGTGTTCAGTAGCTTACTCTGTTTTGCAATTTTCAGAAGCAGTTTATTAAAAATCAAGATTGCTATATGAAAGTCTGGTACAACTCATTTATAAAACAGTAGGTATGGTGACTATAGGGAGAGTATACTTTTACTTTTCAATTCGACTTTTAGTTGCTATTGGTTTATTTATTATTTCTGTTCTTCTTGAGTTGGTAATGAATATTAACAGAAATAATAAACATTAATACTCCTCAAGTACTTAATATTTGCCTGATAGCTTTTCATGCATGTTATAACATGATTAATTCAATCTTTATATCATTTTTATGAAGCACTCTGATTATCCACATTTTCTAGATGGAAAAACTGAGTTTAATTAATTTGCTCAAGTTCATACACCTCAGAAGCTGCCTTTAATCATTATGCCAAACTGCTTCTAAAGAAAAACTTTTTTTTCCAGAAAATTTTTTGTTTCTTCTGAATTTTCAATTAAGTTTAAATAAATCTATTTCCTGAGGATTTTTAAGTCTCAAATCCATTTCTACTTATAGCCTCTTTTCCGTTTCTAATCTTGTTTATTTCTGCCTAATTATTTCAGATCACTCTTGCTTTAAAATTTTTCTGCTTATTCATCTTTTCAAATAAACAGCTTTGGGGTTTGCTGATTTTCTTATTGTTTTTTTGTTTTCTACTTTATTAAAATCTTCTCTTGTCTTTATTATTTCCTTCCTTCAACATTGGTTTATTCTGATGTCCATACATTCTAAAATTGAAAGTTCAACTCCTGTGGTTTTCCTTCTTCTTTTTTTAATTTTTAAATTTTTAAAGATTTTTATTTATTTGAGAGAGAGAAAACATAGGGGAGGAAGGGCTGAGGGAGAGAGAGAAGCAAACTCCCCACTGAGCAGGGAGCCTGATATGGGACAGGATCCCAGGACCCTGGGATCATGACTTGAGCTGAAGGCAGACAAATCGACTGAACCACCCAGGCACCTTATTCTTCTCTTTTTAATGAATGCATTTGTAGATTATACATTAATCTGTATGTATGGCTTACACTGTATCCCTAAAGTTTTGATATGTAGTAGGTTTATAATCATTAACTATAGATATTTCCTAATTTTCATGGTATTTCTTTCTCTACTCATGAGTAGATGTTTAAATTATTAAATATGCATGGTGTGAGGAAGAAACTTTTTATTATTGTTTTCTAGTGATCAGAGAATCTGATCTATATAATATTCATTATTGGAATTGTATTATGACAGGTGATTTTATCTAGTAGGTGGTCAATTTTTATAAATGTTCCATTTGTACTTGAGAAATATATACCCTCTTCTCATAAGTCATTTTTAATATACCTGTTATATCAATCCTATCAATTCTATATTCTTATATAAGTCTTTTTGTAGACATGCATTTTTCATTTTCCTTGAGTAAATACCCAGGAGTGAAACTACTGGGTCATACATAGGATTTAAGTATGCTTAGCTGTATAAGGAATTGCCACACTGTTTTTTCAATGTGGTTGTATCATTTTTCATTTCCACCAGCAATGCATGATATTTCCAGTTGTTCTACATCCTCATCAACACTTCAAATTGTCATTCTTTTTAATTTTAGTCAGCTGAAGTTCATTAAGGCTTTTATTTTCCTTTTCCTGGCTAATGATGCTGAACATCCTTTCATATGTTTAATGTATATATTCTTTGGTAAAATATCAGCTAAGGTTTTTTGTCCTTTTGTTTTTATTAGGTTGGATATACTAGATTTTAAGAGTTCTTTATATATTCATTTCTTTCATTCATTCATTCATTCATTCATTCATTCATTCCTTTCTTCCAGTCTGTACTTTTATTATGATTTTAATGGTGTCTTTCGATATCACAAGTTTTAATTTTTTATAAAGTAGAATTTATCAATGGTGATAAATCTACCCTTAGGTTGCAAAGTAATCTCTAGAATTTTACATAAAATTCTAAAAATTTTATAGTTTTAACTTTTATATGTATCTCTATGACCATTTTGAATTAATTTTGAGGGAAAGCAGTTATAAGAGGAGTCATCCTTCTGCTAATCTCTCCATAAGGTACAGCATAAGGACTCTAATATCTTAAACTTTGAGTTATCTCATAGGCAAAACACATGCAGAAAATAACTTGCTACACAAACCTGGATCTAGAAAAATCAAAACTAATCTTATTTGCTAATGTAATTGCCATCACTGGTGCGTTTTTTTCACATCACATGCAAACCTTGCTATCTCTCAAAGCCCAGTTCAAATGCCATGAATTTTTCTTTGATCAGTAGATTTGAAAAAGAATGATACTTTCCTTTAAATTCCCAACATACTTTATCCCTATGTTTCAAGCACTTACTCTTTTTTACCTTACAGTGAAGCTATTTGGTATTTGCCCTATTTACACGCTAAAAGAAAAGCTCCTTGAGAGCCAGACCCTTGTATTATTTATTTTATAACCCTAAGGCCCTGGCAGATATATTTTATCAATTTTTGTTGGATGCCTGGTGACAATTGATATTCTGGGGAGGACAACAGCTGGTATTTTCTTGAGGGAAAACAAATCTGCATTTCATTATAGATTTCACTATTCAAATTATCTTCCTCATATTTTTCAATAAGAAAATAATTTACTTATCAACCACAGAGATGACATCTAAGTATTTAGAGAAAGTTGCTCATAGGTAATATTTAGAAATGAAAATAAAATGGCCATATGGGCATGTGAAGTAGGAGTTAGCTTTTATAGCATTATGGAGCTTTTAGTTTCTGGCTCACACAAATATCCTTGGAAATCATGGTCGCCAATAGCCACCAGCTCAACATTTAGTATTATTCAAACACTGTTCTAAGTATTCTATGTGTACTATCCTTCTTTCAATTCTCACAACAATCTTGCAAAGTTAATAACGTCATGTCTCCATTTTATTCCCAAGAAAACTGATGCTTAAAGAGATTAAAATAATAAACCCAAGATCACACCGCCAGTTTGTGGTAGAACCTGTGTTTGAACTCAGGCCATCTACTTCCAGAGTGTGTATGTGCTCTGAAACATTGTCCAAGAGGACCTCCCCCCATTGTTAGGCAGCTACCTGGCAATCACACATACTAAAATTAAGACTACTGGGCAATTATTTCATATTTTTAGTTTGGTCACATAGGATTTTAAATATTTGGTACATATATTTGGCCTTGTGGAAATAGTTGCTTCTTAACGAAAATTAAGTTTAATCATGGAAGTACACTTCAATGATGTTACCATCTTTGTTGAAAGAAAACATTGACACACTTTTTTTTTTTTAAAAAAATAGATCGTATAATGCAACACTTTTTTTTCCTGTGCTCAATTCCAAACTTTACTTCCTCCCAGAAACAGTTATGCAACCTGCATGATATAAATTTCCTTTTGGGTTAGTCTTATCATGGTCTACCCAGAGCTAAAGACTTTTTCTTTGTAACTCTCAGACATAAGGTATAACTCAGACTGCAGAAGGCAAGGAGGTTGCTATCTCAAACTGCGGGTTGAAGTAAGCCATCAAGTATGTGTTTATTACAAAAACTCTTTACTGACTTTATTCCTCAGATCTGTGGATCCAAGGGACAGAAATAAGAAACCATCATTTCAAACCAGATATCCCAAGTTTAATAAGACATTTTTCTTAATAAAAAAAAAAAAGGACCTCATGCTTTATAACGTTTATTGCTAAGCGTATTTAAATAATTTTGGAAATCATAAACATATATTATTCAGTAATTGTGTATTTGATCAAATTAGAAAGACCCATCTAAGGAGATGATAATTGCCTATGGGTGGGAGCTACACTGTAAGGAGTTCTGATGCTCCAGTATATCCCACTGTATGCTAACACCTTTGCAATAAATGGGTTGCCTACATGATTGGTTTTGGTATTACTTGGCTTCTTGAGACTATCACCCAGATGCAACGTTTGATCTTATGAAGAAAGATATTCAACTCAGAATAATGTTTCCACCTGCATCTAATGGGGGCTATGAGAATGATCTAAATACCAACACATTTCACAAAACTCAAGAGGCAAAACAATACACACAGATTCACCCTCAGATCTTATAAATCTAGTAGAATATGTATTGTATGGTTGCACACTGACCAAAATGTCAGGAAAGGGACAGTTTAATTCCAGTAAATGGCTTTAATCATTTAACATTTAGAGGTCTTAGTTTATATGAATAAGCAGTGGAAGAGTTGAGTGTTTGCCTCTATTGCTATGAACAGAATATGATGAGACTGTGGGATGATTATAATTGATTTCTAACTTGGGGCCAGGTTAGCAATTTAGAAAATTATATATAGATGGCATCTCCTTGATAGCTGACCAACATTTAAATGATGTTCCTAGAGAACATGTGGTTTTACATCTTTTTCCCTATTAAGTTACATAATTACTAGCCTAAATTCTTTGATTATTGGTCCCACCATTCATCGCAGATCATTAACTGTATTTGAATTCATGCTGACCAGATTTATACCATCATTGTGAATAGACAATCAGAAGAAAAGAGAAGTTATAGATTTAAAAGTCCAAATTCCTGAGAATTTTAAACAAATTTATTTTTAAGCATTAAAGTTAATATATGCTTATTACAGACAAGCTAGATGTTTAAAAGAAAACAAAAATCACATATAACTCTGCCATTCAGAATAGATACTCCTCATATTTTAGTGTATTTTATTCTGCTTATTTAAGTGTTTTAACTTGGTCAAAATCAGAAAGCTTGTTCAATGTTATGTCATTGAAAATAGTGACATATAAACCAAAACTTCTTTATAAATATCATTTATAATTATATTATTTTATTCTATGAATATGTTTTGATTTGCTTAACCATTTTCATTTTGGGGGAACAATTTTTTTCCAGACTACTTTTAGTAGTAGTAGTCTACTTTCATCAGCTTATCAGGACATCAGAAAAACATTCCGTTTCATGATTTTGCAGGGAGCAATGAGAATAGCACCCAACTTTAGAAAAAGATTGCTCTTGGATTTGACAATACCATTTAATAGACCTTTTGCTTTAAACGGTGAGATAGGTCCCAGGCATGGGGTGTCAGGCTGGCTCAGTCAGTGGAGCCTGAGACTCTTGATCTTGGGGTTGTGAATTCAAGAGCCCCATGTTGGGTGTAGAGATTATTTAAAAATAAAATCTTTAAAAATAAAAAGGAATAGGTCCCAGGCAAAATTTAGAATGGGGACATTAAAATTAAAGAATCTAAACTGTTCTACAAAATAAAGTAAAAATATATTTCTTCTGAGGGAAAGCTATTGTGAAATAAAAAATGATTTGTAATACCACTGTGTGGTCCTCAGAAAGGAGACAAGGCCAGGGCCAGGGGAGGGAAACAGGAAGTTGGGATGACCAAGACTTGGGGTAACTAGGAAATGCCTAGGTTTTTAAAGAAGAGACCAGTGCCCATCAACGGGAAGATAATCTGGAGCCCCAGGAGAGAGTCAGCCAGGAAGAGATTTTCGGGGATGGCAAACAGGCTTTAGAAACATAACGTGATCCAGATCCATTTTTAAGTTATTTCCTGTCCTGTTCTGCAAATCTTTTCCACCATTCCCAAAAATTCAGTTATCTTAGGGGTTCTGGGGATAATGATGTAAATGGCATGAAATGGACTAACAAGACTTGTGTGACATGGAAAAGCAGAGATGGGATGTCACAGGGATTCAGTAAAGGCCTGGTGCAGGAGTTTGGAGAAGTTATAATAACCACCATAATAATATAAGTATCTCTTGTCCCCATCTCAGCCCCATAGTCCTTGAGAGTTTAGAAAGTCATTGACTTTTCTGTAGTTAATGCAGGTGAAAGCTCAACTTATTTAACCTAGATATTAAAAGCAAATGATAATCCCATACACTTGAAGGACCTGGGGATCCTCAGTTTACATAAAAATCAACAAATGATCTATTTATTCTATATCTGATGCTTTTTCCTTATGTTGTACTCCAAGAAGAGAAATGCCTAGCTCAAGGGATTTGGTTTTAAGATTCTTACGGCATCTTGCCAAGCTGTTTTCTAAATGCTTGCACCAATTTATAATCCCACCATCACTGGACAAGAATGCCTAAAGACACTGATTATTATAACTGAAATCTCAAAGAATGGTGCTGTCAACAATGATATCAACATTGGTCTAGAGATTTTCTAGGTGTTTACATTCTGTCATCTAAAGATGACAAGATGCTCAATCAGACATTAATGAAACATAATTGTTTCCTAACAGAGGACCCAAGATCTCACGAAAGAGTGAAACATTCATAACCCAAAATTAATGCTGAGAAGAAAACAAGAAGTCTGTCTTTAACCACAATGGATCAATTATGTTTTTCATTTGCCACATTTCACATCTTTTGGTTTTACCTTAGAAGTGAGTAGAGAGAATAGAAATCATAATTCTTTCTCTTTGCAATTCACCACTGTGTGCCTTTTCCCCCCTCCCAGTTTCTGTATCCAGGGAAAAAATCTGACAGCTGACTGTTCTTAAGAAACCACATGATTAAAAGAATTTAAAAATAAAACACTTTGATTATGAGCCACAGATTTACCCATAAATGAATGCTTTAGAAAATAATACATTTGTTTGCTAATTTTCCACGAGCATAAACATCAGCAATACTCTGCTAATTGCTATGTGAAAATATGCATGGCAGAAAAAGAAATAGTAGCAGGACCCTGGAGCTTTCACAATAAAGTAAGAGTGATCTCAGCTTTTTCTCCAACACTATTCTTTTCACCAGACGTGGGTCTACATACTCTAAAACCTACAATTTTCCCTGGCAGTTTAAGAGGTTACGAATGTCTAGTTAATTGGTCCACCTGGTGACAGGACATAAGTTGCCAGTCCGGGACAAAGATTTTACTTACACTGCATTGGGAAGGTTCTGTTTCACCCAGATGCTCTTACTTAGAACAGCTTTCAGAAGAAAAAAAAAAATTTCTTTAATTGTAATATCTAAACAGAATGGAAAGAAATAACAAGAAAACAATATTCTTTTTTTAGAAACAAAATTTTTTTGTCAAAATCTTTATGGTAATACAAGATAATGTAGACAGTTTTGTTTTAGCAAGAACAATTGTCAAGAGTTTAGCAACTTTGAACATTCATAAATCATTTCAATTCCCTGAGGCTTTCATAAGTTTTGATTGTTCAAAGATAAGAAAGATCTGGCTCAACTCTACCGACATTTGGTGGTTTGTATTTTGTTTTGTGTCTGATGATAGATGTGTGAACATGGGTGGTTACTCTAAGTCCCTAATCATGCATTTGGACACATGAATGGGATTTAACAAAGAGTCTTGCACAGAATGGGCAAATTCCCGTGACGCCAATACAATAACGAAGTTCCCAGGATGCCACCTCACAGTTGCCTCTGACCTACCTCTGCATACACAGAAACTGAGGTTACCATATGGAATAAGAGGCAGACCTCAGTTTACTCTCTAAGTCTTTTCTGGATGTGTGATTTGGCAACAAAGCTACCAATCCAAATATATAACAGAGAGAGAGAGAGAGAGAGAGAGATCCAAAAAAAAATATGGATTTTTATTTATTTATTTATTTATTTATTTTTAAAAGATTTTATTTATTTGACAGAGAGAGAGAGAGAGAGAGATCACAAATAGGCAGAGAGGCAGGCAGAGAGAGGAGGGGAAGCAGGCTCCCTGCTGAGCGGAGAGCCTGCGATGCGGGGCTCGATCCCAGGACCCTGAGATCATGACCCAAGCCGGAGGCAGAGGCTTTAAACCACTGAGCCACCCAAGCGCCCCTGGATTTTTATTTATTAATGCACCGCCTCCTTCCATTCATTGCTTCCAACTATCCTTTGAATTCTTCTTTTCTTTGGTATTTATTTCAATTTCTTATTTTCTTTGGAACATGTCCTTCAATTTCTTATTTTCTTTGGTATTCTTATTTCTTTGGTATTCCTCAAAGTTCATTTACACAAACACCTTCCTTCCTCATTGAAAAACAAATGTTCTTCTTAAAAAAATAAAAATTTAAAAAATTAAAATTGTTTTTCTTAATCTGTTTGAAATCAGAGAAGAATCTCAAGATTGTTCGGTTTCATAAGTTACCGTTTTGTCCTTGCTTTTGAAGTATGAATTAGGGAACACGTACCCAAAGCTTTCTGCACAGAAATTGTTTTCTGCTTCTAGCGTTTCATTACCCATTTTGTACAAAACTTGATACAGAGAGTGGTTGACACTCTCATATAATTCACTCCTCAGCCCACTGGAGTTGACTGTTCAGACTTTCTTCTGCCACCATGTCCATTGTCACCCATCCTTGTCTAAACTCAGCTTTATAATATATTTCTGATAAAGATGAGGATGATGGGGCACCTGGGTGGCTCAGTGGGTTAAAGCCTTTGCCTTCAGCTCAGGTCATGATCTCAGGGTCCTGGGATCGAGACCCATATCGGGCTCTCTGCTCAGCGGGGAGCCTGCTTCCCCCCCTCTCTCTGCCTGCCCCTCTGCCTACTTGTGATCTCTCTCTCCTTCTGTCAAATAAATAAATAAAATCTTTAAAAAAAAATGAGGATAGTATCCATGTTTCAAAGGCCAGGAATGTTGCGCACAAGAGAGCAATAAATTGTAAAATTAGAACCTTTAGGTACATGTTTTGTTTTGTTTTTTTCAGAATACCTCAAATAGAAAATATCTTCATCTCTCACTTTGCTTATTGTATGTTCTAAATAACTTAATGTTTTACCTCTGGTGTGCCTGCTTTCGTTGAAAGCCATCATTAAGATATTCAAGCTGATATGAATACAACTATTAAGGCAATTTTTTGAAGTTCTTCTGACATTCTTGTTTTTGGAGGAGGGAAGGGGAGATTTCCAGGGTTAAAGGAGTGTGCTATGACCTGGAGAAATAGGCTACTCAGATAAGCTTGTCAGCTTTAGAAAATGTGTGGTACATGTGCCAGTACAGTAAACACATTTGGTTCCAATTTTCTCACATCACGCATCATTCTGTCTCAGTCTTAGATGATCTTCAACACAATATTAGAGATGCCAGGGAAATAATAAAAGAATGAGGAGGGGAAAAAAAAAAATCAAACCCCAGTGACAACATAGCAGCCTGTGAGTCAATGAAGCCTATTGACTAGGTCTTTAATGAGCACTCCTACAGGCAGCAGAATATCCATCTGGGCATCTGTGGCCTGTGACAGTAGTGAGAGGCACAATCATCTCTCACATCCCTCACAACCATCACATCTCCCAACCCTCTCTCATCTTCTACATCCAAACTGAAAGAATACAAAAAAACAAACAAACAAACACCAAACCAACCAACAAACCAACGGGAGAATTTATATATTAAAAAGCCAGACACATAAAAGGACAAAGTGACAGTTTGTGCCGTCTTCAGACACTGCGTCCCATCAGGAACCCAGGAGGGTTCCCCAAAGAAATAGGGAACTTTGGAGCAGGACATAGCAACAGACCTCCCAGAACAATGTGGAGACGAGAGAAGCCTCATGCCGCACACCACTCTGACCCGAGAACTTGCAAAACTAAACAGGCCAAACGGTTGACACCACCTGTGTCTTCTGGCAACGGAAGCCCTTATAACACCGTCAAATGGTAATCTACTGATTCACACCAAGAGGACCCGATTCGGAAGATCTCCTCACCTCTTCCTCACGTGTGTGTGAATACACACGAGCACAGACTCACACACACATAGGTAAACACATTTTATTTTTACATTTCTTTATGGACAGTGGGAAGATAACTTGTCATTTTTAATCAAATGCCCTGTTCAGTCAACACGCAAACAGAGGTATTGAAAGGTGAGGTGTTTTGTGGTTGATGTTTTATGCATATGTCCATCAACAAGAGCGGGACCGGGACGCCTGGATGGCTCAGTTGGTTGAGCAGCTGCCTTCGGCTCAGGTCATGATCCCAGCGTCCTGGGATCGAGTCCCACATCTGGCTCCTTGCTCAGCAGGGAGCGTGCTCCTCTCTCTGCCTCTGCCTGCTTGTGTTCTCTTTCTGTCAAATAAATAAATAAAATCTTTAAAAAAAAAAAAAAAAAAACAAGAGCAGGACCGTTTTATGTCCGTCTTGAGAAGGGAGTCTTGTAGAGTACACTGGTTCGTATTTAGTATCTCTTCCAGGGTTTCTATTTCAGAGAGGCCTGGAATCATCTGCCAAGATACTGTTGAAAGCAGAGAGCTTGCTCTTAGCCTGTAATTCATTTTCATTTTCTTTCATTTTACTTACATGTGCTTAAACTGTTGAATAGGGTGAACGAGTAGTTGTAAAAATCTGAGGACCTTTGGCCCAGAGTTCTCATTTATTTTTGCTTACCACCAGGTAAAAAAATAGAAATAGTAAAACCAAAAATATTGTTTTATTAGCTCACTTTAGCTTGTATGGGTTTTCATTTTTTGTTTAAAAAAGAGGCCGGGAGCAGAAAACCTCAACATACCACCTAAGTTAAATCAAATCTCTGTAACTGACCCCAACAACAGATTCAGCTGGTTACAGTGAAGATATAATAAGGGATAGCACCAGGAAGTGCATTCATCACTCATACTTGAATATAAAAACAACTAAGCAATATAATAATTTTACCTCTGAAATTTCCAAAAATCATAAACCAACAAGTTTAGTTTTCAAGACAATAAAATAAAGGTGGCAGGCACAAAAGAAAACCCAAATAATTATTTATACAGAATTGCAGGTCTTTTCTAAAAGTAAAAGAAATCACTCACTCTTCACTGCTCTTCAGTGCTCTTGAGACTCAAACTGTATTTCTCTTCATTTTTATTTTTTCATTGAAATATAATTAGCACGCAGTGTTATATTAGTTTCAGATGTACAATTTAGTGATTCAATAGTTCAATACATCTCAGTGCTCACCATAAGTATACTCTTAACCCCCTTTACCTATCCCCTCACATACCTCCCCTCTAGCAAGCACCAGTTTGTTCTCTTTAAGAGTCTCTTTTTGTTTGTTCATTTGTTTTTATTTCTTAAATTCCACACGAGTGAAATCATATGGTATTTGTCTTTCTCTGACTGACTTACCTCACTTATTACACCCTCTAAGTCTATCCAGTTGTTGCAAAGGGCAAGACCTCATTCTTTTTTTTTTTTTATTGATTTTTTATTTATTTATTAGAGAGAGAGAGAGACTGAGAATGAGAGTAGAGAAGGTCAGAGGGAGAAGCAGACCTCCCGCAGAGCCGGGAGTCCGATACGGGACCCAATCCCGGGACTCCGAGATCACGACCCGAGCCGAAGGCAGTCGCCCAACCAACTGAGCCACCCAGGCGCCCAAGACCTTATTCTTTTTTACAGTTGTATTTCTTGGCAAGATGAATCAAGACAGCAAAAGAAATGCAGAGCTATGAGGGAACTTAGAATTAGTAGTCCCTTCCTCTAAACCTGGTCAGGAGTGGAACCTGCACTAGACTTCAAATTCCTAGACTGGTCACCGTCTTTCACTAGGGGGCCTTTCTCTCGATTATTCATATATATTTTGTTTTTGTTTTGCATTGTTTCCATTTTAAATAGCTGTGCCTCTTCAAATCGTGGTCTTATCTCTTGTAATTGAATATCATGCTTCTTCACTTAGAAGGAATTAGCACGAATGTGTTTAAGGCTTCATATGGTAGTACAAAAACAGTTAAGATTCTGATACCCTTCGAAAATCAGAACATAGTTCTAGTTTATTTCATTCACATTGAATCTGGATGAGAGTCATGATTGTCTCTTCTTACCTTGGCGTAGGACTGCTTTCTCCAGGCAATATTTTGGTCAAGTCACTAAGATAGCAGAGAAAAAGAGCTACTAGCTTCACAGTTGATGTCCTTCTTTAAGTCATGCTTTGGGATTTGGGTTTTTTTTTCATCTCTCCTTGGAGTGGGTAACATCTACACTTGGGTATCTCCATCATCAAGGTTCCCTGCCCACATACCTATCAGGGCATGGAATTTCACATCATTTATCAGTGCCTGTCACTGACAAGGATCCTTCTGATATGCTTATTTAACGTGGAAGTCCTTTAAGAATGCCAGTGACTATGAAGGCTATGTTAAAAAAATATTTTCAACTAGCCCAAATGTCCTAGTTCAGTTAGTTCTGATAATAACTAAAGGATTTTAAAAATATTTAAGAACATGAATTTTTAAAGTATATAATCTGAGAAATAAAATTTAGCACAGTAAATGCACAAAAGAACACGGATTCATCTGCACTTTAATATTTATAATATATAATTAATATATAATATATATAATAATTATAAATTATATCTCTGCTTCTTTAAAATTTGCCTGTGAAACAATGCAGTATCTTTGATCCTCTCTTTCATATTCAAAACATTTTCTCCATTCGTTCCAATCTAAAATATGCTCTGATAAGTCAAATCTTCTTTCCTTATTTCTATCCTTCTTGGTCTCAACTTCCTTACACTCTTCTCTCACTACTTACCTATACATGAAAGGTCCACATGGCACTCTAATGGCTTTTAAATTCTGCCTCTTGAGTAAGGCTTTCAGGTCGTGGTTCCCAGGCCCCATGTCAGACAAGCAGACAAAGCAGTTGGGATTTCTGAGTATCTGCCTCCACACTGATGACATTCTAAACTCCTGACAGGGTCCAGCTGGATACCAGGGAATGTTTTCCATCGGTTCTTCACACTTCCCTCAGTTCCTCCTGATGTCGATTTTGTAGACTAGCCAGATTTTCAGCTTTAAAAACATGTATGACCGGGCGCCTGGGTGGCTCAGTTGGTTAAGAGACTGCCTTCGGCTCAGGTCATGATCCCGTAGTTCCGGGATTGAGTCCCACATCGGGCTCCCAGCTCCATGGGGAGTCCGCTTCTCACTCTGACCTTCTCCCTTCTCATGGTCTCTCTCACTCTCTCTCTTTCCTAATAAATAAAAATAAAATAAATAAATAAATAATTAAAAAAAACACAACCATGTATGACCTGAAGAAAAGCTGGGCTTGTGTTCATATCCCACCCCCTCTCTGATCCTACATCTACCCTGACAACCTGACAGCCAACCCTGTTTCCTCATTCCAGAGTCAGATCACGGCAATGTAGGACCAGGTTAGGGTCTGGTCCCACGGTATATCAGAGCTCCTGTCCTTATTTCTAGAATAGAGAGAAACACAGAATGCCCTATAGTCAGGTTTTCTCTTCCTTCTCTGTAGAAACAACTCTCATCCTAACTCATACCAGAGGTTCTGGAAAGTTTTTGGCTCTCCCAAAGACAAATAACACATTCCTCCTGGGTAGTTCAAGCATCTTAGATTCCCCCAAGCCACATTTCTTCAACTACCGTCCATCAGTGCCCAGGGTGCCTGTTCTTTTTAAGGAAAAGCCCTGAATGAAAGAAGGGGTAAGGGCTGAATCTGAAACTTGCCAAGAAATTAAGACACTGCTTAGAATTTCTTAATAAGGATAAATTAATGAAAGCAATTCACTGAGTGTTTTCTGTATGTCACTACTGATGAGGTTTTATGGGTGTGATATCATAATTTGGCTGTCTTTGACCTGCCCCTCCTGGCCATTCTAAATTCTGCAGACATTATGCAGAGCTCTTGCCAGCTAAGAGAGCTGAATGCCAAAGGCCTGCTTTATTTGGGCAGAAATCAAAGGCCCTGTGGGTTTAAGGAAAGGCAGGCACAGTTACTTTCCCAGCTCCAAATTGCTCGGCTGTGGCTAGAATCTGTTTGTAAATATAGCTGGAGTTTGAACCAGCTTCCCCCCAAAGACAAATGAATTTCCAAGCATGTTTGTACTTGCAAATGCATGGTGTTATACACTTCATGCCACCTTAATCCCTATTAAACTAATCTGAAGTCATGTCAGGCCAACCTTCCACAGTCAAATGGATTAGACAAGCCAATTGATCAAATATAGGAAAAGACCAAGAGCTTTTCCTGTCTGGCATTCGTGCCTTTAAAGAATCATTTTCACACCAGTATTTATTCTTTTCCATTCTTTTGGATTTCAGCGTATTCACAAATGAAATCAGTTACTTGAAAATGGCAACTAAAAAGAGTCTAAAATTTACGTATTTCTTAAATATATATAAAAAAATTAAAATATTGCAAAACCCTTAACTGAGTTTTAAAAAACTACTAACATCTCATGAAAAAAATTGAAAAACGTTCAACTTAAAACAATTTGGCGTCAACCCTTATTTTTTTTTTTTTTATTCTTGCAATGCAGGACAATGGAAATCCACAGGGATTTGGCAAGATTGGTGGTGACTGAATCCAAATAATACAATATTTTTACAGTAGTTTCTTTGTGTTTTTGTTTTGCTTTGACTATTTCCCTATATGTTAATGCCAGCACCAAAAGGGTGGATCAGAAACCATTTATTAGTTTCATAGACTACAAATGGCATTACCAATGCTGGAAGGTCTAAGTGTCAAAGCAATATGTGCCTTGCCACATCTCAAATTTCAACAAAAATATTTATTGGGCTCCATTTAAAAGAATACTGTACTCATCTCTGCCTCGTATTAGCTCCTGCCACCTGTTTTTCTTTCCTGTCCTTCCAACCTCTTAAGCTCTGTCCTTCAGCCAGTTCAATCTGCTAACAAATATTTAACCGCTGCGTCACCACCTTCTCCCACATCCCTTCATGAGGATTCTGCCTTTCAGATTACAACCCTGTTTTGTCAGTAACTATGTGGGTGTCTATAGATTGTGGTCACACCTATTCCCTCATTTATTTCTAACCCCCCCCTCTTTTCCATCTGTCTTTCTTTTCTACAACCATTCTCAAAAGAAAACTTCCATGTATTATATTACGGGTTTTGTCAGTAACTTTCCAGATTGTGAGATCCCTGTAATCACTGGGCAAACCAGGCAATAGGGGCAACTGAAATTATTCAGTAAATGAAGAAGTGTTAATGATCAATATTTTTAAAGGCCAAAGGAAGTTATTTTTCAGACCATCACTAAAGTCACCTCCACGTACAACCAAAGTCAGGAAATGGTTAAAGCTCAAGCCCCAAGTGAGGCTGCTAGTGACAGCTTTAACTGCCTGGCTGCTGACAAAGAGGCTGTTGAACAGTGGAACCTAGGAGGTTCCTGGAGAATAATAGTATTTTACATATCTTACGTGGTGCAGGAAGCGCTGTTGAGGTGCCATTCGACAAGGAAGTTTTATTCTCCTTGCAGAAAGTGAAGAAGGTATTTGAAATCACTCCTGTCACTTCTGTGTGTAGACCACGATCTTCTCAGGCAGCTCTGGCAGACGTACTGGGCAGCGCAGGCTCTCAAGGCAAGCCGCGGTTCCGCATTTGTTCAGGGGTAGAAACAGCTACAGCTGGAGGCCCTGAGTTGATGAAAACTTTGTACTTTATAGTCTAACTCTGAAGCAATTGCTGAGGGGATACTTAGGCTTCTCAGCAGTGGATCTATCAGGATGGGAACATGGAAAGGGTGAGGCTAGACCTAGCTGGGACACATTTTATGAAAGACTCAGAAAAGGATGACTGAATGGTGGCACAAGGAAAGAAAAAGTCTGTTTCGGAGGGATGAAGTTGTTTTTTTTTTTTTTTAAGATTTTATTTATTTACCTGACAGAGAGAGATCACAAATAGGCAGAGAGGCAGGCAGAGAGAGAGGAGGAAGAAGGCTTCTTGCCGAGCAGAGCCTGACGCAGGGTCTGGTCCTGGACCCTGAGATCATGACCTGAGGACCCAGGTCAATCCCAGGACCCTGAGATCATGACCTGAGCCGAAGGCAGAGGCCTTAGCCCAATGAGCCACCCAGATGCCCCTGAAGTTTTAGAATATAGGTGAGGTTCCGTGGGGTGGAGCCCGAGCCAGATGACCAAAAAAGAATTCTTGAGGCATCTTTGGTGCAAAATGGTGGTTTATTAAAGCACTGGGGGGAGGCGCCTGGGTGGCTCAGTGGGTTAAAGCCTCTGCCTTTCGGCTCAGGTCATGATCTCAGGGTCCTGGGATCCAGCCCCGCATTAGGCTCTCTACTTAGCGGGGAGACTGCTTCCCCCTCTCTCTCTGCCTGCCTCTCTACCTACTTGTAATCTCTTTGTCAAATAAATAAATAAAATCTTAAAAAAAAAAAAAAAAAGCACAGGGACAGGACCCAGGGGCAGAAGGAGCTAAGGCCTTGGGGTTGGGAGGGGTTACTGACTTTGTACTATGGGGTTGGGGGAGGTAAGGAAAAAGGGAGGTTTCAATAGAGCTTTCAAATGCTAAAGACGACCTGCAAGATACCAAAGGCCATTGTCAGGTTAAGATTGTTTTTCCCTTCTAGCAAGGTATTAACAATAACTTAGTTGCAAGATTCCTACAAAAATGTTACACAGTCCCACCAAGGAGTAGGGAGTGGCGGGGGGGAGGTCACAGCCTGTCAGCTTCTGCTTTGTGCTCAGCTTGCCTTCTCTTCCCTCATTCCCCCTTGAACAATTTTGACCCTTAAATCTTTAAGGCTGTTGAAGGTGGAAGGTCTCATGTTCTGTAACATCTTCCTGCTGAAACAGGGACGTAGAGATGTCTCTACGTATGAGTCAACATTGGTCAGTTGGGAAATGTATAGGGGAGTCGCAAAAAGCAGCAGCAGCTGAGTCCAGGGGAGACGGCTCAAGTGATCTTTCCAAGTGGAAAGGATCTCTGCTGGCTTGACATTATGGCAGCGAAGGAGTCGATACCAGGTGGGGAGACATGGGAAAAAACAGCAAAACATGATCAGTGTAACAAAAAGAAAATGAAGCGCAAATAAGACTTTTTTGGTAGTTGACAAAAAAAACCCTTTTCCAGTCCAGGAGTTGTAGCATTCAAGCAGAGGAAGGAACTGTTTAAAGTGCCAATTTGAGTATGTCAGAACCCCAGAAATATTTTGAGATAATCTGGAACATACACCTAGTATTTTGTTTCTGTGATAGCACAACTTGCACCTTGTGTAGCAGTTAAAACATCCAATGCCATTCTATTTTGTAAAGCTGCTTTACACATTTGTATTGCCATAGCATTTTAATAGAGAACTGCTACTTCGAGCGTCATGGACTAAGTAGGAGCTTCCATGTGCCAAGCACCCTCCAGTCTCAAAGAGGGAACAAGATGGAGGCTAGGTAGCCATGCCAATATCATACAAACCGCGTCCACCGTTGTGTAAATTGGGGAGATTAGCTGGAGTAGCAATGGTTTTAGCATTACTTCCATGAGTCCAGGCAAAACCTAGAGTGCAGCCACCGATCCATCGTGGAGAAGTCAACGCCGCAGTTCCATAGTGGGTTCCATTTGGAGCTAGCCATCTGATGCCTGGTCACCTTACCCAATCGGTAGCAAACCAGTCGGTAGCCCAGAGTACTATTATTTGGGAACATATTTAAACCAACTGTTACTTGTACTTTCAGTAGGGGCATCTTAAATCTGGTTGACTAGAATAAGCCAGATCAATAACTTCTGAAAAACTATGCTCTGTGGAGAGGTACAATGGTCAGGTCCAGGCATAAGGGTCGATGGGTTTTAAAGTCTGACAGGTTTTAAGTATTGTTTTAGGGATATCTATTAGCGTAGCCTGATATTTAATAAGTCAGCCTCCTATCATCTATTGGTGGCTTTTGGTGCCTAAGATATTTTGGACCTGATGTAAAGTCATTACAGTCAGGAACTGTCCCATTGTGAGATTTGAGGCTCCTTTTACCAGGAGCACTGTTGTATGCTTAGCTAAAGCCTTCGTTTGCAATTGTATCTTAATAGAGGTGGTTTTTAGGATAAATATGACTAAGGGGTGAAACCATTAAGAAGCACTTTGAGTAGTCCAGCCTTAACAATATCCTAATTACAAAAGATCACTGGCAAGTGGGAGAAAACTTGTCTCAGGAGATAAGGGCATCCCTAAATGCATCATCCAATCCAATCTTAAAGGAAGTGGGGCCACCCATTATCTCCACAAGTCTGTAGTTAACCCTGTGGAGTGGGGTACAAGGTGCTAGTTGAGTTATATAATTGTTGGGTAATTAATCCCGTTTTCCAGCTATTTAAATAATTATGTGCCCATGGAGTTCTGTTATGCCCACAGAATAAAAAGCAAGATGGTCCAAATGAGCTATTGTGCAACTGAGTTTACATCAAGTTGTCTATCTAACTTAGGTAAACAACAAGCATTCAAAGGCAATCAAATCTAGAATTTAACATCCACAAAGGTGGGTTATTTAAACAATTTTCTCTCTAAAATACCCCTCATCTCCAAAGAGACAAATCAAGACTAATTTATTTGAAAAACAAGTCCAGCTTGGTAGAGAGAAAAGTTGAATGCTTTGATTCATTTACAAATGAGTATTTTTACATTTCTGTAAGTCACAGATATCTTAAGAAAAAGTTTCCTTAGTCTGGAAGAGCAAACATTAGAGAACCAACAATGTTTCAAACAAGTCATTACACTATAATCTTTTAGTTCATTTAATCTAATGTTACTAATTCTAGTTTAGAATGAATGCAGCTTTAGGTAGTTCTGGAAATTCTTACGCATTTCAGTTTTAGGATTTTCAATGTATTGAATACTTGTATTTGTCCTAAAAGTTCTTTATATGAACCTCCTTGAAGATGAAACTCATTTTGCAAGATAATAAGAACATTTATAAACTACAAAAAAACCTCAAAAATGGACATTGTTAATGATCTGATAGAGTTCCCTATGATACGATTAGACAAGGAAACTCCGTTATTCTGTGACACATAACACTTCAACAGCCAGAACCAGAAGGTAACATACCAAGCAAGCCTAACTAGTCAACAAGACTGTTCATGACTTTAAATCTTGGGGAAGTTTGTGAAAATCTTAGGAAGTTTTAAAGCACATGCCTAAATAGGATTAGGGACATTATTAAAGACCTGATATAGGCAAGACACAGAAGCTGGTTTTTCTAGGCAGGTGGAGGGAAAACAACTACTTGCATTTTCTTATCAAGGGCAGACCAGCAATAGAGAATACTTTGTCTTTTTGAACAGAGAGAAAAGCCGACTTTAAATCTTATACCAGTATCTTTAAAATTCATTCATTTCAATCTTAGTCCATCCTGACCACACCTAAAATTAGTTTCCAATGATTTCCCTTCACAAACCTACAACTTTCTTCTGCACTCAGATTTTGTCCTAAGCCATTTCTTCCAAAAAAACATCTCATTTAGAACAAAATTATTCTTTTATCTTCAACAAAATGCATTCCCATTCCTTATTTTTCTTATGTATTTCCTACTTTTCCACATACAGAGTTGTTTCCCTTATTTCTGATGAAGTTTTAGAATGTAAGTGAGGTTCAGTGGGGGTGGAGTCCAGAGTCAATGACCAAAAAGAATTCTTGAGACATCTTTAGTACTAAATGGTGGTTTATTAAAGCACTGGGGACAAGACCCTTTGGCAGAAAGAGCTACTGCCCTGGGGTTGGGAGGGGTTACTGATTTTGTACTATGGGGTTGGGGGAGGTAAGGAAAAAGGGAGGTTTCAATAGAGCTTTCAAATGCTAAAGAGGACCTGCAAGATACCAAAGGCCATTGTCAGGTTAAGATTGTTTTTCCCTTCTAGCAAGGTATTAACAATAACTTAGTTGCTAGATTCCTACAAAAAGGTTACACAGTCCCACCCAGGAGTAGGGAGTGGGGGGAGGTCACAGCCTGTCAGCTTCTGCTTTGTGCTGGGCTTGCCCTGTTCCCTCATTTCCATCATCAGTCTTAGTTACAGCTAGCTAGCAGAATTTTTCACTCTTTAGAAACCTTAATCTCCAGTGAAGACTAAAGAGTAACCAATTGTGAACTGTTATAACAGAATTCTTTAGATGGCAAATTTGTGAATCAGTTAAGCACAAAACATGTTTACCAACAGATTTAAATATCCTTAGTTTCTTTGCAGGAAGTCAAAAGCACAAGCCTCAGTCCAATTAATCGATTTAGCACTTTATCCCATTTGGAAAAGACCTAGATGTCAAACAAATTTTAATGTTATTTACCATCCAAGGAAAACTTTAAAGTTTCAGGTTACCAAAGACTTTGAAATCTATCTTAACAATTACATGAAAACTTTGAAACAGACAATTAACCATCAGTTTATAACAAACTCCAACAGAGATAATAGGAGCTTATTTGACCTTCATTCAGCAAACTTCAATAGAATAAGTTTTACATTTAGTGCTGATGACTTTAAAATCACATCTATCTTAATTAAACCAACAAACTTTGTTCAAATACTGATTTATGTTCCACCTGGGCCCGCCCCCCATTTTCAATTTTTACCTGAGACACTGGTGGGGAAATCTGGAGTGGAGGTGTTAGATCCAGGGGGTGCTCTTCTTTCTCCTTGATGGTGAAGAGAAGGAGCCATGGTGCAGGAGTCATAGAGGCCAGTTATGCAGGCCGCATCCAAGTTGGTGCAGAAACAGAAGGGGGAGACAGAAGAAACAAAGTTCTGCAAGAAGGCAGAGGAAGGGTTCCTGGTTTTAGAGCTCATCAGCTCCAATAGATGAGCAGGCTCCAGGCTTTCCCACCAACAAGGAGGGAGGGGTAAGGCAGTCCACATGGGGCCAGAGAAGATGGAATTTCCCCAAACAAAGGGAGTTTCAGCAGCTGCTTGGGAGTATTCCCCCTCCCGAGGAAGACCAACCACAGTTGGCTCTAGTTATAGTTGTTAGCCTGGGAAAACCCCCACATCGATTAGGAAAAACAATGAGAGTCAGAATCCCCTTTGCTAGGGATGGCCTGTGTATCCTCCAGCAACCTGACTTTACCAGAAGGAGGCTTCTTTAGATAATTATCCAGTATGTTAGGAGGGGGTTTACTAGCCATACATATTCAGGCAAACGCATTCTGCAAGAGGCAGGGTCCTGGTGTAGAGCAATGAAGGCCTAGGTATGAGCAGTGAAGGTACCCTAGGTCCATTTGCCCTATTTCCTGCAGAGGAGATCTAGCTGATAGATCCCACTGAGGCCATGCAGTGTTACAGGAGCTCAGTCCTTTCCTAAGTTTTGCAATTCGAATTGTTTCCAGTGGGTTAAAAGGCAACCCAAGGTAGAATCCTTGGGAACTGAAGAAGCCTACTGAGGCCATCCTCCCAAAAAAAGTGAAAAAGGTCCATTACCAAATCTCCCTCCCCCCACCCCGACTCCTGGGTGGCACCCCACACAGGATATGTCAGAGGTTCCCGTGTGTCAAAAGTGACCGGAGGCCTCCCTCAAGCAAAACATCGCTATTGATCACAATCCTGCCTTCCCATGAAGGCATTCCTGCAGTAAAAGACCCCGGAGAGTTACCAGCATCCCTCCCCTTCCCCATCGCATCCTAGGCTGCCAATAGGCGCCTGGTGAACAGACTGAAATACTGCCCTGTGCTGTGCCACCGTCTGTCCTGAAGGTTGCCTACTGCCCTGCCACTTTAACCCATGGAAAATACTAGGAAAGTTTTGCAAGGGGAAATTACCCAGTTTTGTAGCTTTAAGTAGTTAGTAGAGGACACTGACAGAAAACTGTCAAGATGGAAATCCATCATGGTCTGAACCACCTTTCCAACACATGTGGTCCTTACAGCCAACTTCCCTACGACAACGTTCCCCAGTTGGGTTTTAATTCAATTGGGTACTGGTTTCAGCCGGCTCCCAGTGGAGGTCCTGTGGCCAGAAGTGGCTAGACCAGGGATGTGGAGGGGAACACTTAAATCAATCAGGAGGAAACGTCACAGGGGAGTCGTAAGATTGGCAGCCGTCCTGGTGACTTAGGTGGCTGTCCCATGCCCCAAACAGACAACTTTGTATAAGAACAGGAATAAAGAGAGGGCATCGAGTTTCTGGATCTTATTACCATTCCGGCCAGGGTACTGACTTCCAGCCAAAAGGCAGGCTTTCTCCTCCCAGTAGAATTAGCCATGGGCTAGAGGATTACAGGCTGAGCAATTGACAAGAAATTGTTCCAGTAAGACCAGACTCTGGGAAAAGCCCCTGAAATGAGAGGAAAGGAAGAGGAGAGAAAGTACTCACCAATTTTGCACCAAAGTTCAGAGTCCAGATGTAAAGACTCAAAGCCCCACGTTTGGGCACTAGATGATGAAGTTTTAGAATATAGGTGAGGTTCGGTGGGGTGGAGTCTGGAGCCGAGGACCAAGAAAGAATTCTGGAGGCATCTTTGGTCCAAAACGGTGGTTTATTAAAGCACAGAGACAGGACCCTTGGGCACAAAGAGCTACTGCCTTGGGGTTGGGAGGGGTTGCGACTATATAATTTGGGGTTGGGGGAGGTAAGGAAAAAAGGAGGTTTCAAAAGAGCTTTCATATGCTAAAGAGGACCTGCCAGATACCAGAGGCCTTTGCCATTGTCAGGTTAAGATTGTTTTTCCTCTCTAGCAAGGTATTAACAATAACATAGTTGCGAGATTCCTGCAAAAATGTTACACAGTCCGACCCAGGAGTAGGGAGTGGGGGGAGGTCGCAGCCTGTCAGCTTCTGCTTTGTGCTCTGCTTGCCTTCTGTTCCCTCCAGAGCTTACCAGGTATACCTTCATTTGCCAATTCTACCTACGTGATTCACAATATCTCAGTAAAGAGGATTGGCCACTAACACTGGAGTCATGTATTTATCTCCATCATTTGAAGCTCTAATGATTTTTTTTTTAAAGATTTTATTTATTTATTTAACAGAGAGAGAACACAAGCAGGCAGAGAGGCAGGCAGAGGCAGAGAAAGGAGCAGGCTCTCTGCCGAGCAAGTAGCCCGATGCGGTACTCGATCCCAGGACGCTGGGATCAGGACCCGAGCCGAAGGCAGCGGCTCAACCAACTGAGCCACCCAGGCGTCCCTCTAATGATTTTTTTAAAATAAACCATATAGGATTCTTTCCATTAAGGTTGGTTCAGGTTTCAACTCCTTGTTTCCATCACCCCTCTCAAGTCTAGTTTTAAATAGTCTCTCTTACCATGTTTAAAGAGAAAGAGAGAACAAAGTGTCTGGGTTCAAATTATAGTTTTGCTATTTATACTTTATATGACCTTATACAAGTAACTTAAGCTTTGTAAGCCTCAGATTCTGTAAAATTGAGATAATAATAGACTGTCTCATATGGTTGTGTGAGGATTCAGTGAGATGAGAAACATAAAGTACCAATCATCATGCCTGGAAAAAATAAGTGGTCATTCATTGATGTGACACAGTGATCAAGTCTCTTCTACATGCCAGGTAATGGGCTAGGAACTGGGATGGCAGTGGAGACAAGCTGTCTGACCTGAGAAAGCACCCTCATTAGAAGAGGAGATAGATTTTGATCAAAAACACTTTAAAAAGGATGCATTAAAAAGTATCGTAAATATACACTTGTAAAAGGACTATCTATATGACATACATGGTATTATATACTATAGAGAATTAACTCAATCTGGGGCAGGGGATTCTTTACTAGGAAATTTAGCAGTTGAGCTGAGATTTAAAGAGCAGTATTTAAATGTATAAGCTGGAAGAAAGAGCATTCCAAGACAAGAGGAAGACATGTTTCAAAACCCCTGAAGTTGAGTTTGAAACAGGTAGTATTTAAGAATCTTTAAAATGTTGGTGTTTCTGAAATGCAGAATGCACGCAAGACAGAACTCGAATACAATAAAGATATGGTAAGGGTCAGTCTGCAAATGGCCTTGCACGTCACTTTAAATAATTTTCTTTTTATATTAATAGCAATGAAGAATTTCAAGCAGGTGGGAAAATCAGCTGTGTACACAAAAACAAAATATAAACAAACAGAAAAACCAAAAATGTTCTGGATGCAACATGGAAAACAGACTTGATGTGGCAAGAATGGATTCAGCAAGAGCACTTAGGAGCGCATCGTAGTACAGAGGCAGTGGCAACAGAGAGAGAAGTAAAAAATTGAAGGAGATGTTCAGAAGATAAAGCTGACTAGAAATTGTGATGGAATTGCACAGAGGGTAAGAAGAAGGAGGTGTCAAAGATAGCCTCCAAATTCTGACTTGACTAATTGACTGGATGGTGATCTCTCATGGAAACCATGGCACAGGAAGAGGACGAAATCTAGAAGTGTTGGCAGTGAGATGGGAGGAAGGGAAGCAATGAAGAAAGAATTCATACATTTTACTTTAGTCACTTCAAGTCTGATGTTCTTTTGAGACATCCAAGTAAACATGTCAGATGGATAGTATGATATGTGGTTCTGGAATTAAGAAGCACGCTATAGGCAGAAGATACAGATATTTGTGAAGATACAGATATGTGGACATTGCTAACATAGAGTTGGTAATTGTTGCTTTGAGGAGCGGTGGTTTTCTAGAGAGAAGAAACCAGCATGAGAAGAGGACCTAATTTTTTTTTTTTTTTTCATCATGAAGATCAAGAAGACATTTGAAAAGGCTGGCACTAGGGCTGGGTTCACGGGGATATCAACGGGGATATGACTAGTCACACAGGATCCCCCAGTCAAAAGGGCCCCATACTTGATTTTATGCTCTGTGATTGTGGTTTTGAAATTCTTACTAATTTTATTGTTGAGCTTGTGTTTGGGAAGTGAAGTCTGATGGGACAATGACGCTTACATGGGAAAAAAGGAGACAGGTGCAGCATGTAGGTCTGCCATTTCTTGCTGTGCCACTCTGATGCAGTGTTTGGAGCCCCGTGAGCACAGACCTCTGATGTACAGGTCAGTGAGACTCAAAGCAAGTATGTAGTCAATATGTTGCATCCTCAGCTGAGTGAAAGGATAGTCCAGACAGGCCACACTTTCTGTTGGAACCAGAGGTTGTTTTAAATGCAGAAGAGAGTGGCGTTCTAGGACACATGAGTGACCCAAGAACCTTATGATATCTTTTCCTACTCATATGGCTTCCCTCTATTTGTCAACCATTTAGGCTGAAAATGACAGCATAGCAGAAAAGAGAAAGATAAAGTAAACTTTTCTATCATTCTTACCTTCCTCATAAGTAATCCAAAAATATAGAGTATTGGTAGGATGTAATTTTATCACAAAGTGAGAAAACAGATCAGTTGAGTTAGGTTTGTACAGCATTTCTACTGTTCTGGTAAGTACAAAATACATAGGCATCTATGGGCCACAAAATAGGAATTTTGTATTTCAGTGATTCCACATATGAGTCCAGAGTTCTTACGTTTGCCTTTAAAGTTGGCATTGCACAGCATAAAGATGAACAGTAACATTCATACTAATAATTTAAAATATTAATTTTTCCTTTACATAGAATAATTTTACATAGCAAATAAAAGTGCCATGACAAGAAGGAGGTTGTGGGAAAAAAGAGAAAGCTTTACATTTCTTGCTGTTTTTGAACAAGGGGGCCCATGTAACTATGAAAGGTCCACATAGAAATGATGGGCACCAACTACATGAAAATTATGCAAGGAATCTACAGAGTTCAAAAATTTCTTGGAATTTACTGTGAAAGTGCCTAAGACTATAATTAAAGCACTTCTGGAATGGCTTAAAGGGAATTTATGCCATATTTGAGAAAAGTAGAAAGGACAATGTAACCAACTCACCTAATTAGACAACTGACAGGTGTCAGAAGTTTCAGGCAAAGGGCAGGCCAAAATTCACAGTTGTCTATACAGTCACCAATAGCCTAAATAGTAGAACAGATGAGTCTAAATGCTTAGTAATAAGAGGGAATGTGGAAATTTTACTATTTCATTTGAAATTTTAAATTTCAAATACTAAGACTTGATGTGTGAAAGGATCCAGTAAAACATGGTGCTATTTATTTACAAACTCTAAAGAAAGATTAGGAAAGTTATATGGAAAATACATTTTTTATTTAGATCACTGATGTTTTTCTACACCTGCAGGGTTTGATTTCAGTATATGTGTGCTTTTCCCAAAATTTCCTCATTTTTTTAAAAGACGTGTTTTTTTTAAAAAACTTTTTTCTTTATTTGACAGAGAGAGAGAGAGAGAGAGAGAGATCATGAGTAGGCAGAGAGGCAGGCAGAGAGAGAGGGGAAGCAGGCTGCCTGCCAAGCAGAGAGCCCGATGCGGAGCTCGATTCCAGAACCCTGAGATCATGACCTGAGCTAAAGGCAGAGGCTTTAACCCACTGTGCCACCCAGGCACTCCTAAAAGAGTCTTATATTTTATAATATTTACCTCTTTCTGTGAAGGTTGACTGAGGTAATATATTTTAATAAGACAACAGAGCTTTATGAAGTTTTGCATGTAGAAGTCAGATAGCTCACCTTATAGCAAAGTGATTTCTCATAACAGCTTTGCAGCACTTTTGATCCTCTTTTAGGAATAAACGTGTGCAAAGATTTGCTACAAAGGTGCTCATTGTCATATTTTATTCACAATAAGTAAATAAATAGATAAGTATTTAAACAGGTGATCAATTAAATATGTTTTGATCATTCCATACAATGGAATTCCATGTATTTATAAAAATGATACTGTAGATTACTACAGAAGATAGAGTAAAAATACTTATTTCAAAAGACTTTAAACCATTTGAATGTAAAAAATAAATTATGCAATATTATTTATAGTATGACCCCACTTTTCTTAAATATAGTTTCATTGGAAAAATATCCACAAAATTCTGTGAGTATATATACCCAGGTATAAATAAGGAATTATTTTTCATGGTATATTGTGGTGAATATTTATTTCCTTTTCCTTTCTCTGCTTTTATGTATTTTCTAAATTGTATACCATAAACAAATTTTCATTTTATAATTTTCCAAAGCACCAAAAAATTATTTTAAAAAGCCAACAAAATGCACCTAGTATAGTTACAAATGACCACACGTCTTTCAGGGTTATTTACAAATACCACAACTGCAAATATTAAATCCACAATGGCATATAGTTTCCTGTCAGAGTTGCAAGCCCAAACACTAAAGGGTGTAGACAAAGGCCATAAGTGATGAGTGTGGAGAACTGAAGAGAACATGCCCTTTCAAGAGGCATTTGAAGGGTAGTAGAATACACCACCCCCAAGTATGCCACTTTATAAGGATTAGTTTAAGCTGAAGGCATTTTAGGAGAAGAAGATGGAAGAAAATCTCTTGCTCCTTCCCTATTTGTCTAAAAGCAGGACATACACTGGTACAGGTGTCCCTCCTCCCCTCTCCACCAAGAAAGATAAAAGTTAATCACCAGAGACAACTCTAGACCCTTGTCAGCTCAGAGACAGTACCAGAGGAAACTATATAAGAAACTTTACCAACTGGACTTTACCTTCTATTAGTTCCATCATATACAGGTGACTCTTGAAAACATGGATATTAGGGGAATCTGCCCTCTGTACAGTTGAAAATCTACATATAACTTTTGGCTTGCCCCAGACTGAACTACTAAGCTGCCTTATGGATAACATGAACAATCAATTAACATGTATATCATATGCTATATGGATTCTACACTGTATTCTTACAAGAAAATAAGCTAGAGAAAAGAAAATGTTATTAAGAAAATTATAAAGAGAAAATACATTTATAGTATCGTATTTATTAAAAAAAATAATCTGTATATAAGCAGACCCATGCAGTTCAAACCTATTGTCTGAGGGTCAAATGTATTTACCTTCCCACAACTTGCTACCCTAGAAACAGTCTTTTTCCTTTGTCTTGTTGCTTTTCTAAAAATGCATTGTTCTTTCTGTAAGATGACATATAAGCTCAAACTTTAACCACCCCTTTGAGTCACTCATCATGGAGTACTCTCCTGTATATGTGTGATACACATGTTAATAAACTTGTGTTTGTTTTTCTTTTGTTAATCTGTCTTTTGTCAGTCTGATTTACAGGGCTTAAGATAGGTAGAGGAAAAAGAAAAGATTTTCTTCCTACACATTCAAATTCACATCATTAAAACATAGAAAAATGAAATAGAATGTTTCATCTGTATCGCTAATTGTCCCATCTAAAATAAGTTCTTGGCCCATCTTCCCCTTCAGCTCTTTCCATATTTTCATTCCTTTTGCTTTCCTAGCAAGAGTTTTCAAACTTCTCTTCTCTTTCTTGATCTACCAACATAGGACAAGGTTGATCACTCTTCCTTGAAATATTTTATTTCATAGCTTCACAAGTTAGTTTTTCTTCTACCTCATGAGCCATTACTGGTTGCTTTGTAGATTTTTCCATGGCTCAGTTCTAAGACCTCTTTTCCATGTTGATGTTCTATATCTTCTGGATGTTTCCCAGGATCATGGCTAGAAAGATGATCTATACCCTATAACTACAAGAGTTCTATCTCCAGTTAATCCTTTCATCTGAACTCTAGTTTTTATATCCAAATGCTTATGTAGCATCTCTACTTTCATGTCTAGTAAATATCTTTAGATTTACCCTGTGCCAAACTGAACTCCTAGGATTGATGCCTGGCAGTTAACAGCAACTCTATTATTCCAGTTGCTTGGGCCAGTAAAATTTGGAGTAGTCCTCTATTTATCTCACACTATCCCTAATTCATCAGAAAATCTTACTGTTTCTATCTTCAAAATGTATTCATTACCTGATAACGTTCACTATCTCTACTACTACCACCCTGGTCCAAATCACTATCATCCTGAATTTTCGCAACTGTGTCCTTACTGATCACTCAACTTCATATAGCTCACAGGTGAGTCTATTCTCAACCCAACATGTTACTCATCTGCTTGAAATCTCTCCCCATTTCTGACAGAGTAAAAGCCGAGGTACTGGCCCCCTGTGACCTCTCTTACCCCTTCTCTTCCTACTGTCTCTTTCCTAACTGTATTCTACCGTACTAATCACCTTGCTGTTCTTTGAAACTATTAGGTATGACCCTGACTCAGAGATTTAGCTCTATCTCTTCTGCATAAAATGTCCTTACCCTAGATGCTGGCATGACTTTCTCCCATACTTCCTTCAAGTCTTTGCTCTAGTATCACCTTTTCAGTGAGGTCCCCCTTGCCCATCTAATTTAATATTGTACATACACAACCTCTAGCATTCTGCATTCTCGTTACCCTCTTATTTTTTTCCACAGGTCTGTTAATCTTCTAACGTACCTTATGTTTTTCTTGTTAATTGCTTTCTTCTCCCTCTAGAATATTTCTCTTGAGAGCAGAGCTTTGTGTCTATTCAGTTCGGTGCTTTACCTCAGTGCCTAGAGAATTGGCTGATATATAACTTTTAAACATAAACTATTTTAAAAAAACCCTTGATGAATGAATGAATTCTCCAATTTGTGATACTTGAACTATTGTATATTTTCTCTCCCCATGCAGATTTTCAGCTCTTAAGGAAAAGATGGATACTACCTCACATCTCTTTATATCTCCTAGTACAGTGCCATGGAGGTCATAGACCTTAGTAAGGGCTTAGGCTGTTGATGAGAATAACAGTGAAGAAAATACTGAAAGATAGTAATAGTGAAACAATCTTTTCATGAGAAAGAAGTGACATGAAATCGTTGTTGGTGAAAATTCCATACTAACTAACACGCATGTGATAACAGCTAGAAATGTTTAATAGGGTTGAGAAGTCTTTAGAGTTGCTCTTGGTAGTTATAATAGAGTATTTTAAATTGGAAATAAAGTAGACGACTGCTTTCTGTCAAAGCAAAAGTGAAAGGAATGTATTTGGCTTCCTAAGCAGTAAATAGAAACCAATAAAGGTGATAGCCCTGTATGAATCACTTATTCAATTCCCAATTTACAAAAGCGTTTCAAAGAATATTGTCCATGGGGTGTTGGGATCTTAGAAAGCATCTGGATCTCCATTATTTGGTCAATTCTCAAAACTCTATTACTAACACTAGCGATTATCATTTTTCACCTGGATTGTTATAAGAGATGGGTGATATTATAAGTAGTAACTTAGTTTTCAGGATAATATTTTTTTTCCCTGAAAAATCAAACAGAGCTATAAGTAAAGGTTAAAGAAATGAAAGCTGAAAAGAGATTGCAGAATAATACATACAGTAGGAGTCTACTTTGGTTATATACAGTTACATATATGTAAAAAGGCATGGAAAGACAAACTCCTAATGGCTACCCTGGAGAGGTGGTGGTGTTAGGATAAGGAATATAATTAAAAGACGGGTTTTGAAGACCCTTCAGTTTTTATGTATAGTGTGTCCATTGTTTCAAGGTTGTTTTTTTTTTTTAAAGATTTTATTTATTTATTCGACAGAGAGAGAGATCACAAGTAGGCAGAGAGGCAGGCAGAAAGAGAGGGGGGAGGTAGGCTCCCCATCCAGCAGAGGGTTCGATCCCAGGACCCCGAGATCATGACCTGAGCTGAGGGCAGAGGCTTTAACCCACTGAGCCACCCAGGCGCCCCACTGTTTCAAGTTTTAACAAGAAGCTTGTGCTACCTTTGTAATTAAAAGTAAAACAAAATAAAAATGTTAAGGGCACTCATCGAAATCACATTCAAAGTTTCCAGAAGGAGTCAGGAATGTGGTCCAGCAGGCTGGGGCACTTTGAAGTCAGGTAGCCAAACAAAAGTAATGAAGCCATGTTCTTAGAATTCAGTTCTTTGTTGCAGCAATCTTTCAGTGGATCCGACCCTAGTGAGGAAACTTAAAACACCAACAATTTCTGAATCCAGAACTGTCACAGCCTGGTGTCATAGGTTGCAAGTATTTTTCTGGCAGCTCCTTGAAAAATTGTGTTGCCTTGTCGTCTGCTTCCAAAATGATACTTCTGAATTTGAGTCCCCACATGTGTTTACCTAGGTTCCTCATTCTATACCTCTGACAGGAGTGTCTCCCTCAGATGGTGTAGTGATCTGAATGATGCCCCCCAAAATATATGTCTACCTCCTAATCCCCCAAACTTATGAATATTATTACCTTATATGTCAAAAGATGTGATTAACATTCTTGGGAAGCCTGTTCTAGATAATCCCGGTGGGGCTTAAATAAAATCACATGTATCCTTAGAAGAAAGAGAGAGAAGGAGTTTGGGGACAGGTACACAGAAATTGGAGGTAGGGATTGCAGAGATACAACCACAAGGCAAGAAAGCCAAACCAAAGTAGTTACTATGTATCTTCAGATACTACAATGTGTTAAATAGTGTCCCCCAAAATTCCTATCTACAGGGAACCCTAGAAAGTGGCTTTATTTAAAAATAAGGTCTTCGCAGATATACTTAAGGTAGAAATTGAGATGAGACCATATTGAAATAGGTTGGACCCTAAATCCAGTAAGAATATCTTTTTAAGATACAAAAAAGAATACACAGACATAAAGAAAAGCATTAGCTGAAGGCAGTGGTGGGCAGAGATTGGAGTCATTCAGCTTAGTTATAAATCAGGGAACACCTGCAGTCACCAGGTGCTGGAAGAAGCAAGGAAAAATTTCTTTCTAAAGCCTCTGAAGGGAGTGTGCTCCTGCCCTACAGTTTAGTTTCAGACTTCTGGCCTCCAGAACTCTTAGAGAATAAATTTCTGTTTTAAGCCACCAACTTGGTAATTTGTTACACCAGTCACTGGAAACTAATGAAGATGGATAGTGGGGAGTTACAGAGTCAAATAACACACCATCAAAGGCTCAGTCCCAAGTTTTAGGTTAAAGAAATAAACTGCCCGTGCCTTCCATGCACTGAGTACAACCAAAGACCACAGACATTTGAATAGATAGTGTCCCAAATTCTCTTAGTTCCACAGTAAATGTATGACCCCATTGATTCTAACCACCATCTTAAGTACTAGCACTTCCCCATTTTACAGATGAAGAAACAGACATAAAAGAAGTGATCTGTCCAAAGTCACACTGATCCTACATGAAGGAGGCTGGATTCAAATACACAGTCTGTTTTTGGAAAACAGGTTCTCACCCTTGAATATATAATGAATTACACTAAAAAATATCAGAAAACAAAGCTATTGCCCAAGCAAAAAGAGAGCCAGTGAAATACTCTAGAACGTTTATCTCTTTATTTTTATTACACTTGAAAAAGAGAAACAAATAACGAGGGTGAAAAAAATGTGGTATAAGAAGAAAATATTAAGAGTACTACAAGGCATTTTGGTGTAATTTCCTTTGAGTCTTTTTTCTTTAAAAAAAACTTTATGTGATCTCTCTCTCTGCCAAATAAATAAATAAAATATTTAAAAAAAACTTTATTAGGCACAATTGGATATGTCATTTTTCTGAAGTTAAATCCTTAATAAATTGTGGATTGTAGATACTTTGGCTGGCGTTGTCTCCATGAGAGCCTCTACAGTCTCCTGTAATTATTCTTTTGCTCTTTTGCTCTTATTCTTCTACCCTCATCTCACTCAAATGCCAGCCTCTTCTATGTCACTTTTTTCCCCTTGCTAAAACAGAATATCAGCAAAGCCCTAGATCTTGAGGACATTTCTAAAAACTTTTTATTTTGAAAAATCTCAACCTTATACAGAATCAGAGGAATTGTATAATAGACCCAACATACCTGTCACTTAGCTTCCAAAATTATCAATAAATTAATATATTGCTGATCATGTGTCATCTCTACCCATTGCCTGCTACCCCTCCATTATTTTGAAACAAATCTCAAACATTCTATTATTTATTTTGTATTTCACTATTTGGTTCCAAAAGATAAGACCTCATTTATGTAATTATGCCCACCAAATAATGATCACACTTAAAAAATAAGTGATTGGGGCCCCTGGGTGGCGCAGTTGGTTGAACAACTGCCTTCAGCTCAGGTCATGGTCCCGGAGTCCCGGGATCGAGTCCCACATCGGGCTCCCAGCTCCATGGGGAGTCCGCTTCTCACTCTGACCTGCTCTCTCTCACTCTCTCTCTCTTTCCTAATAAATAAATAAATAAATCTTTAAAAAACAAAAAATAAGTGATTATTTCACGGTAAAACCAAGCATCAAATCAACATTCATAATCCTGCAATATCAGTGTTTTAAATATTTAATTCAGGGTGTAATTAAATATATACATTAACTAAGGTTAAACTGACATTTTTATGTTATTGAGACTTTCTATCCAAGATAAAGGTGTATCTTTGCATTTATTCAAAAGTACTTTTCTATTGTATTTTATATTCTCCTTTTTGTTTTTTTTTTATAACTTCTATTTCTTTGCTGAGATTTTCTTTTTTTTTTCCATTTGTTTCAAGAAAATGTGAATTACTTGTTGAGGCATATTTATCATGCCTGCTTTAAAATCCTTATCAGATAATTCCAATATTTGATTCATCTCCATGTTGGCATTAGTTGATTATCGTTTCTCATTCGAGTTGTGAATTCCTGATTATTGATCTGATGAGTTATTTTTAATTGTATCCTGGACATGTTGGAAGTTATGTCAGGAGCCTGTGGGTTCTGTTTAAATTTTTTATTTTTAGAGGTAGTCACTGTGCTTAGGTTTAGCAAGTAGATACTGGTCTACTTTTGTAGGCTGTGGTTCCAATGACAATTTAATTTTCAGAGTCTGTGCAACGCCGTATTGATCTGTTCAGTTTATTTGGTGCTGTGAAGATGCCACTAGTCTTTGGTGGTGCTGCTTGAGGAGACAAAAGGACCTTCAAATTCTGGGCTACTTGGTATTGCTAGGTAGAGGAAGATTCTCCAGTCTACAGAGTTAAAGAAGCTTCACTTGCCAGTCTGATTGTTGGAGTGGGACTCACCTAATGGTGCAGCCCAGTTACCTCTCAGTGCAGAAGGGAAGTTTCAGGATAAACAAAGTCTTCGTGGGCTGCATACTTGTTGTGCATCCCCCTTGTTGATAACCCCTGGCTTCCTGGTGTTTCTCAGTTGGGAGAAGGGATGACACTTCCCGTGGGGTAACTTTTTAATCACTTGCTATATTTCTCCTACAATAATCAGTGATATTCTGTTTCAAACGAAGCCCATTTCTAAGTCTAATTTTTCCAAAAAGAAAATAATCAATCTCCCTATTTTTGTGGTCATCAAACTTTTTTCTGTAAAGAGTTTAATAGTAAATATTTTGATTTTGCAGACCATAAGTTCTCTGTCACACTCACTCTACTGTGTCATTTTAGCAAAAGCAGTCATATACAATACATAAAAGAGTGGGTGTGTTTCAATAAACCTTTACTTACAAAACAGAGAGCTGGCCAGATTTGGCTCACAGAACCTCCTTCAAAGTTTTAAAAATTTATTTGCATAAAGTAATGCAAAGTAGTTTCTTGTAATTTCTATTTTAAATTTCTCCTATTATGGCTATTTTCTCCTTGTCATTTTAGATTTTGTGTATTTGTGTTTTCTCCCTTTTGTTTCTAAGTTATACAATACCTGTTTTGTTGATTTTTTTCAAAGGATTAATAGTTTTATTTAATAATTCCATTTTTCATTGTTTAATTATCAAGGTTGTTTGTAATCTTCACTAATTTCTTTCTACTTTATTTTGTTTGTGTGTGTGTGTTTTTCTTTTTCTAAGATCCTAGGGTGGAAATTCATGTTTGTTTACATTGTTATTTAGATAAATAATTAATTCTATAAGTTTCCCTCTGGTAATGTTTTTCTGTTTCCTACAGATTTAGATATGTCATGTTTTTATATTACAATAATAAATAAATTTTATAATTTTATTTTTCACTTCCCTTTAGATCTATAAGGATTTTTTTAAAAGTAGGCTCTACCTAGCATAGAGCCCAACATAGGGCTTGAACTCATGACGCTGAGATGAATACCTGAGCTGAGATCAGGAGTTGGAAACTTCATAGACTGAGCCACCCACATGCCCCAGATTGATTAGAATTTTTTTTTAATTCTGTATAGAAATATCTTTTGGGTTTTTTATTTCGTTATTAATTTCTAGTTTTCTTTCATTATGGTCTAAACTATTATTTATGTTGCTTCTAGTCTTTGGAATTTATTGAGTTCTTTTTCTGTACTTTGATATAGTCAATTTCCATGTCCACTTGATGAAAGTGTCTCCTCCATTATTAGGATTGATTTAGGTATATATCTCTTATCTAAGATCTACCTTATTGAATATATTTGATCTACCTTACTGAATATATGGTACTTTTTTTATAGCTTTACCAATATCCTGTCCACTTGATTTGACTTAGATGCCGAAGTTTTCTCTATTAATGTAATTTCTGATTTATGAAAGTTGGCACTATGTTATTAAATAAATTATAGCCAATAGCACAATAAAGTCTCATTTATATTTCTTAATGCATTTGGTCTTTTTAAAATTAATTAATTAATTAATTAATTAATTTTTAAAGAATTTATTTATTTGACAGAGGAAGACACAGCGAGAGAGGGTACACAAGCAGAGGGAGTGGGAGAGAGAGAGAAGCAGGCTTCCCACTGAGCAGAGAGCCCGATGCGGGGCTTGATCCCAAGACCCTGAGATCATGACCCGAGCCCAAGGCAGACACTTAATGACTGAGCCACTCGGGTGCCCCTCTTAATGCATTTGGTCTTAATTCTACTTTTTCACATACTTAGTATGTGTCATAGTGTTCAGTTATGATTTGTTAGTCATTCTAAATTTTTTTATTTCCATGGGTGATTTAAACTTACTTATATTTATTGACATGACCAATACATCAATATTTTCTATTTCTGTTTCATGATAAAGATATATGTATATATACATAAATATGTACACAAACATGCTATACTAATACATTAAAAACTTATATTTTTATAGTAACCTCCAGTTTGCTTTTGGCTATTGTTTATTGAGTCCCTACTATGAACCATGTTGAAGTTAACTAGTAACCTTTCCTTTTTCCCTACTCTTTTGCATGCTATCCAGTATGAAGTAATATTCTTTTATTCCCAGTTAATACTGTTAAAGCAATCATCAATCTTTTTTTATAAATACTCTTCATTCTCTTCTCATTTTTGATCATTGTTCCATATCTACATTGCTGGAAAATATAAACATTGTATTCTGACTTCAAAATCTTTCCAATCTTTTGGTTGGTGAAAGCTCATTCTACAGTAAATTACTCAAGTAGACCTCACGGGAACAATATTTTCTAAATTACTACATGTTCATAGCCATTTATTTGCAGCTTTTATGTTGACAGTTGATTTGTCTACATAGAAAATGTGACTTACATTTTCATTCTTCTGAGTATCTTAAATGTTACTCTATTCCAAATCTGGAGTAAAGTGTTGCTGTAGAAAACTCCAGTGGCAATCTGATTTTCTTTTATTATGTATGGTTTTCTTTTTTACCTAAATGCATAAGGGATTTGTTTAATCCAATATTTTTATGAAACTATGCCTTGACTTTTGTCTTTCTGTATAGATTTTTCCACATATGTGGTATATATTTTAATAAGTTACAAATAATATTGTATTTCAAAAAATTTTAAAAAATATTTTTAAGTAGAATATATTTTGTTTCCTTGGTTTGGTTTTCAAATAATGACTCCTATATAAATGTGTTGAATCTTCTCTATGAATCTCTATCTTTTTCATTTTCCTTCAAATTGCTTTTTAATCTTCAGATTGCTTTTTAGTCTCTTTTTAAATTTATTTTTAATCTTTCCATCTTTTCATTCTCTATTTCTATTAAGGCATTATCAGTAGTTTTACTGATTTTCATATCCTTTGTACTCAATTCTTTCTTATGAAATTGCTTTTTTTTCTTTTTCATTTCTGAGTCTGTCATCTTTTGTTTCCCAAATCTAGCTTTTCTCCAATTATTTCATTTGTATCAAAAAAATTATGTTGCTCTTTCATAGCTTCTATCATATCCTTAGTTTCTTTTAAGTAATCTTGAAATATTAGGGTATTAGCCTTCTATTCCTATTGTAACAAATTACCACAAACTTAATGACTTAAAACAATACATATTTATTACTTTACAGTCATGGAAGTCAAAGTTCAAAACTGATCTCACTTGGTTACCTCACCTACGGTGCCAACAAGGCTGGGTTCCTTCTGGGGACTGTAGATGAGATTCTGTTTCTTTGCCCTTTCCAGCTTCTAGAGATGGCCCATATCCCTTGGCCTATAGCCTTATCCATCAGTCTTCAAAGCCACTGTTAGTGGAACAAATCCCCTCTCTATGGTCTCTCTAATTCTGCCTCTTCAGCTTCCCTCATCCACTTATAAGGTCCCTTGACATCACATTGGGCCTACCAGGGGGATTCAGGCTAATCTCTCTATTTGGTTTAGTTTGTGCCTCATTAGCAAACTTAATCCATCTACAACCTTAATTCTTCTTTGCCATGCAAGCTAGCATATTCACAGTTTCACGGGATTAAGATGAAAATGTCTTTAGGGAGCCATTATTATGCCTACCACAATTAGCATACAATTTTCAAATGTTGTAAAGGCAGGTCATTTTGCATGTTTTCATTTTCTGTGGAAATATTATTCTTTTTTTTCCTCTTCTCTTAGTCATTATACTATATTTTATACAACCATTATCCCTGTTGGTAAAGAAGTAAAAGTAAAGAAGTTTTTCTCAGTCTGATGTATTTGAGATCTGGTTCTTCCATTCTTTTTCCTCACCTGCGTCTGGACTGTTTCATTTTTTGGCCCTACTGCCTCTATCCTGTTCATTAAATTCGACTCCTAGCAGTTTCTCCTCAGTACAGGGCTTAGTCTTGGAAGACAAGCTTTGTTTTAATAATTTTGAGAGTTTATAGGCCCAAGTGCATCCAGGGCCATTAGAATTTACAGCAACATAATCCCTTGTACTCCTTTTTGAAGTGGATCCTACAGAGACCTGTCATGTTCTTTTTGACTGATGTTCTCAGTTTAGCTCATTGCTTACCATTCTCAGAACTAACAGAAATCCAGTTGTATTCCCTCCACTTCTCTCCACATAGATATGAATACCTTGTATTGTGAATTGTTGGTGGCTTGTTGCCACTCATATTTGGAGTTCAGGGGAATACATATTCAAATGGTTTTGTATATGGATCTTTGGTTTTGCCATAGTCATTGCTTTGCTTATTTTACCAGATAGAGAGATTCAAGAACTGTGCCACTGCCATCTTCCAGATTGCTTTCTAATTTTTAGGGATACCAGCAGAAGGTATAGTAAGCCCAAAGTCTTTTTGAGTGATACGTGATAACTGTGTAGTATATACAGGTTGAGTGAGGAAAGGAATGCTATTTGTTACTATGGATCTTCTCTTTCCTTAACCCTGTCTCTTTCCTTTAAGGAAGACCCAATAAGGTAGGAAAGTAAGACTAGGCAACAGGGGTGAGAGAAAGAGTTCATTCAGGAGGGCCGCTTATCTGGTCTGTCTCTCTTTCCCACCACAGGAGTTCTTAGCCCAGGTCATAGCTTGGATGCATTCATCAGTTTATTTGTTAATTCTTCATTTATTCAGATATTTATAATGTAACTCCTGTGTACTACCTGTGTACTGTGTACTGGGTTTACTCTAAAAGATACAAAGATGATGGAAACCTGAACCTTATTCTCAAATGTCTTTTTTTTTTTTTTAAAGATTTTATTTTATTTATTTTAACAGAGAGAGAACACAAGCAGGCAGAGAGGCAGGCAGAGGCAGAGAGAGGAGCAGGCTCCCTGCCGAGCAAGGAGCCCAATGCGGGACTCGATCCCAAGACGCCGGGATCATGACCCGAGCTGAAGACAGCTGCTTAACCAACTGAGCCACCCAGGCATCCCTCAAATGTCTTGAGTCTAGTATGGAAGATAAAATGAATTTACAAATAACTGTAATATAGATGTTATGAAGGTATATCCTTATAGGGAGAGCTGATTAGTCAGAGAAGGGCCCAAAGAAATAACAAAATGATATTTTCCCCTTCTACCTCATTTACACCTGAATCTTCCCCGTAGCTCAAGAACACACTTTAGATAGGCAAGCCTTGGTTTCAACTACCTCAAAAGAGGGGAGGTGATGGTTTTGTTCATCTGAAGAGATGTTCATGAAAGAGATGTTGTACCTCAAGGAGTGCTTATTTAAAGGCAATTATCATGTGATTAAGTCCAATATTGGCCTAGAAAGGAAAACCAAAAATATTCATCATGAAGTCACTCAGTTTTAGAAAAAAGAACTGTGACAAAATTTGGGCTCTTCTTAGAAAAAAAAATCCTAAAAGAAATAGTTCTGAAAATAAATAACTGTGAAGAAGTCTGAAGACTGTTTAAGAACAACTTATTGAAACTCAGGAAAAATGTTTGACTCAGCTGAAAAAAAAAATGAGCATTTGAAAATAAACACTAACTGCTTAGATGACAAAGGAAAGAAGTGTTTTGTTGTTTTTTGTTTTGTTTTGTTTTTTAAGGAGGGAATAAGGACAAGGAATCGTTTTAGGGAGGAAAAGAATTTTCAAGGAAGAAGAGTGAGATTCCTATAAATGTGACAGGTTGAATTTAAACCAATTTAAACAGGTCAAAAACTACTTAATTATGAGGGCACCTTGCAAGAGAATTCAAAATCAAACACTAAGTTCCTCAAACAAAGAAAGGAAAGTAGGTAAACTATTAACAGAACTTCTTGAGATTCAAGACAAGAAGGTTGTACTCAAGCGCAGGAAGGGAAAATTGTTTGTTGCAGTGTTCATGAAAAAAAATATTCTATGAAGATCTACTACTTTAAATTGCATTTTAAATGAAGACTTTGTTTCATTTAGCTTTTGCTGCTTAACAAAGCATTCCAAAACTTAGCTGTTTACAACAGTGACTCAGTAGATCATGATTCAGTGGATGGGCAATTTGCTCTGGGATCAGTTGAGCAGTTCTGCTGGTCTTAATCACTTTTCACTTAAGTGATTGCAGTCAGCTGGTGGCTCAGCTGGAGCTACATGGTCAAGATGGCCCCACCTACCGGTGTGGAACCTTGTGGTCTCTTGCCTGTTTAGGACTGTCACATCCTTGTTCAAGGATGACCTGTGCAGTCAAGGAGAGCAAATCTTAAGGTATACCCATTTATGTGTCTGGGTTCTTGTCTTCCTCAGGTCCCATTGGCCAAAGCAGGTCACATGGCAATGCTCCACTTCAAAAAGAACAAGAATCAAACGACACCTCTTGTTAGGAAGAATGGCAAAGTTACAATACAAAGACATGTGTATATAAAGATAGCAGGAATTATTGTGTCCATCACTGCAAACAATCTGCCACGTTTTGCCCTCCTGTCACAGAATAAACTTTCTTCTCATATGCAAAATATATTTCTTCTCTTTCCCAAAAGTCACATCTCATTATGGTATTAATTTTGAAGTACAAGATCTTCATCTAAATAAGATGATAAATACAGATGAGAATCTTCAAGTGTGACTCCTCTTTATCCAAAAACTTAGCACTAAAGTTATCTGTCTATTCACATGTCACACACACACACACACACACACTACACATACCCACATAATAGTAAAAAAGAATAGGTAACAGCAATAGACATCTCCACTCAAAATGGGAAGAAAGAAGTATAGACAGTCACACTGGTTGATAGCTACTGTGAAATCTTGTCAAGCGAACATTAACAAGAGTATCTCCTCCTGGAACAGTGCATGTTACCTAATTGGGGCCCAGTATTATCCCCAGGAATGTTTCTCAAGTCCATAGTTCCCTGCTGTCTAGAAGCCTGAGTCCTATCCATAGAAAGTTGGGGCTCAGAGGTTTCCTTTGTTTTCCAACTGTTTCTTTTCCTTTTAGCAAAATCTTTCACCAGACTTTTTAAGTTCCCCTATGAAGCAGAATCAAGTCCTCTCCATGCTCCAAAATCTACATCCACAATTTCTTTGGAAAAGACATTTCTCTGGGCAGCATGTCAGGCTGATATAGAAAAGTACTCTTAAAGTTACTGAAAACTCTTTTGTCCAGATGAAAGAGTATGCTAGGCACCACCTTACCTCTTCCATAAGACTTTTAAAATGACCTGATAGCCATATACTTGATTTACCCTTATCAAGGAGCCATTTCTTATTTTGAGAAACTTTTGCCATCTGGAGATATTGGATATGAAAAACAGCTTTATTTTCCAACCCCAAAATTTGGCTTCCCTGTACATCTCTAAATTCTGCTTGCCAAATTGTTCTTTCTTTAGCTCTTCTTTTTCTCATAGTATTGAATCAAGTGTAGCTGGAGAAGCCAGCGAATGCCTTAACCATTTGGCCATAAAATTGTCTTAGGCATATCTACAAGGTTATTAAGTACATTTTTAAATCTCATGACAGCTTTGTCAACTGTTTTGTAACCACATAACATGGATTATCATCTTTTTAGCTGGCTATTGCTGTTTTCTCAGCACTTTCTTAGCTTCTAACAGCTTGTTTGCCTTTTATTCAGGTTTTGACAACAGTTTCTGCACTGCTTTTTCAGCCTCCATTTCCAATCTTATCCTCAAGCCATCGCTATGTGTTTTGAGTTTTGTTACAGCATCCTACCACTTCTGGTACCAAGTTTTACATCAGTTCAATTTTACTGCATAAGAAACTACTCCCATTAGAAAACAGGCTTTTTGTTGTTGTTATTGTTGACCATGATTGTGTGAGTTGAACATACAGTTTTTCTGGTCTGGATTGGCTCCCTGAGGACTGGAGAGTCTAGGATGGCCTCACTTGGATGGCCAAGGCCAAGGTTATCTTGGACAGCTGGGCCTCTATCCACATGTCTTTTCGCCCCAAGGAAGCTAATCCAGCTTGTTTATGACAACAGCTTTTCTAGCTCAGGAAAAGAAGGCAAGCCCCAGTGGGCAAACACATTTCAAGCCTTTGTTTGCATATATCCTATTGGCCAAAACAAGTCATATGCTGAACCCATATTCAGGGGTGGAGAAATAAACTCCACATCTTAAGGTGAGACACAACCAAGCCTCATTGAAAAGAGGTGTACTTATAAGAATGAGAACAACGATTTTGACTCTCTTTGCAAACAATTTACCATATAAGCTGATAATTATAGTCTTAACATCAAAAAATGCACAAATGTGCTAGACTGATTGATAAATTAGACACAGATAAATCACAAGTCTTCATAAAATTGTCAGGAATAGAGAAAGTGACTATGATATATAACTTGCCAGAGATGGCCATAAGGCCGAAGATCTGTAACCACTGATCACACAGCCCTTCTATGTGAAGATCACTAGAGAAGTTTCTGGGAGTGCAGAAGATGAGTATCAATTAATGGAATCGTAAACTGATAGAAGCAAGTCCACATTTAGCAGCATGTAGGATCACTGACAAGCAGTATTTTATATGTCCCCACCATACAAACATTCCCTTAAATGTATTCAAGTGATTCAGATCAAAAGCAATATCAAGGCTACTTTGGAGGGAAATGAAGACAGTATTTCCCACAATGACAGTCTTAAACTTAAGGACTGAGATGTGTGTGTGGGGGGGCAGTTAAAAGAAGCTGAAATCCTATCTCTCCTGACATCCTTAACACATCAGAATTATGTCTGCTGAAATGTAACCATAGGAGTGTCTCAGGTAACTTTAACCCCCATTTGGGATTACATTCCTCCTTTTCTTCTAGTTATTTCCCAGGAGTTTCAGGAATTTTTTCTCCATTGAATTATGGATCTTCCCAGAGTACAAAGTCTGGAGTGATGACCCCAATTGCTATAAACCAGATAGGGCTCTGAGTGGGAGCCATAATAAAAAGGTGGAATGTCTAAAAATAATCTACTAGAGGAAAGGCACCATTTGTAACCAATCTAAAAAATGCTCTAAAAATACATATAGCTATTCCTTTCTTTTATATCATAGCTACAAGAAAAGACTAGAAAGGCATTAAAATTGTAACATTGATTATCTTTGTTATTTGGAATTTATTTATTTTTTATTTGTTTTATTTTTTTAACATTTTAATTTAATTTTTTTCAGTGTTCCAAGATTCATTGTTTATGCACCACACCCAGTTATTTGGAATTTATGATATTTCAGTTTTTCCTTGTTTTGGATGTTTTATATTATAAAAATTTCTTTATAAAATAATGGCAGATTACACATTATAAATGATAATATTTAAAAATACAAACTGATTCAATATTAAGTCATATTTGCTCCAAATACTGTGTTATAAAAGCAGAGTATAAAACATAAATACATACAGGGTGCCTGGGTGTATGGTTAGCATACAGTGGGTTAAGCATCAAACCATTGGTTTTGGGTCAATTGTGTGATCTCAGGGTGGAGCGATCAAGCCCCAACTCAGACTCAGTGCTCAGTGTCATGTCTGATTGAGGTCTGTCTCCCTCTCTCTCTGCCTCTCCCTTCCCTTCTCCCTGTTCACGTATGCACTCTCTTTCTTTTAACAAAAAAAAAAAATACACATATGCAACATCCTGGGATTATTCTTTCTAAGGTTAAAATGAATGTCACTCTTTTAACTGAATAAATAAAGTGTCTCACCCAAAAATTTACTCTAAGAAACAAATTTTGTTTAGAACTTTTATTAATAATTAGGAATGCAGGGAGACATTTTCCAAGTGTGTAGATGGTTCCAGATGGTTTGCTAAATAGAAACAAAATGGCAAAAGGATGGGAAGAATTTGCAGAATGATCACACAGTAATATGACATAAGCACACAAATGACCAATGAGTTTCAGAGTAGACAAAATAGAGGAAAAGTTGAAGTGGTAATTACAGAGTTTAAAAGGTTGTCCCCTTGAAGAGATTGCAATCTAGATAAGATAAGGCATGAAGCACAGATTAAGTTAGGGAGCTACTTAATCTTACTATATAAATCCATTAACAGATTGGATGAAGATATATTTGTGGGAAACAGATATGAGTCTAAACTCACTTAGCATTCCCTAGAAAGGTGTTGTTAGGCTTTGAACAAAATCTTAACATAAACCCCAAATTAAACACCCTTCCTACTTACTATATTCCTTATTAAACTCTAAATGCTCTAAAAATACATGTAGCTATTCCTTTCTTTTATATCATAGCTACAAGAAAAGACTAGAAAAAAAGGTGATAAAATTTTAACATTGATTATCTTTGTTATTTGGAATTTATTTATTTATTTTTTATTTATTTTACTTTTCTAAAAGGTGGGGGATGAGGTAGTGAATAAATAGGCTAACTACACTCTATATCTCTTACTTATTATATTATTATTATTCTCCTCTTCTCAACTGTGTTAATATCTATTATAGTGTAATGTAATTATTAAACATTTAGATAGTGAGACCATCTGGCAGAACCTATATGAGAATTTCTACATTGCCAAACATATTAGGAACCATTTGAATTACATATGTAAGAAAAAGAAAAGGAGGTGGGGAGACATAGTTATTCAATCACACAAACTATTTCAAAATATTAAAAAAAGTGTCAAACAATATCAATATCTGAAAATATCTGCTGTATCTACTAAGAGTCAATTCTTCTCTAATCATTTTTCCCTGTTTTATTAATTATTATATCCTTGGCCCCTGAAAAATAGATGGCATATCTAAGAACCACTTAATAAACATTTGTGAATGAATTAATAAATAAATGAAAAAGATTTTTGTATGTGAGAAACTTCCTTTTGGAGAAGAGGCAGCTCCAGGCACCCACAGTGCTACTATCCAAGGAGTTTTTCCATAGTAACATCTTATCATTGTCTTTGAGTCCATCCAAATTTTGCCATTCTTCAAAACTCGTGTTGTAATCTTTACACTAAGTGAGATATGTCAGACAGAGAAAGACAAATACCATATAATTTCACTCATTTGTAGAATCTAAAAACAAAATGAACAAACAAACAAACCAATGTCACACTTACAAATACAGAGAACAAACTGATAGTTGCCTGAGTAAAGGGGCATGAGGGATGGGCAAAATGGGTGAAGGAGGGGGGGATACAATCTTCCAATTATGGAATGAGTAGGTGTGCAAATAAAAGACACAGCATAGGGAATATAGTCAGTGATATTGTAATAGAGTTGTATGGTGACTAAACTTATGTTATGGTGAGCACAGCATAACATCTAGAAAAGTCGAATCACTGGAGAAATTGTACACCTAAAATTAATGTAATATTGTGTGTCAACTATACTCAAATAAAAAAATAAAAATGAAAAACTCATGTTGTAATCTAACCCTTTTCTTAAGATTTCCCTACCACTCCAACCTTTACTGGTCTTGCAACTAGACTTTATCAGCCCACCATATGTATATGCATATAACTTTGTTAGCTAAACTTTTCCAGTGTTTACTACTGATACACATTTTCTGAATGGACTCTAATCTTTCAAAGTTTTTCTTCTTCCTGACTTATTGATACAAAAATTAATAAAGCATCGTCCCTGCCTTCAAGAGTCTTACAGACTGGTAGGAACATCCATGTAAAATAAACGAATTCAGCATGTCAAGCATTACACATGCGTTAGTAGACATTTGGGTTGGTCCCCCTAAACAAAATTCCATCTTTTTTCTAGTTGAAGGGATTAGAAAGCTAATTTCTACATTTCTCACATGAACTTGAGGTTCAGCTTTAAAGTCTGAGTAAGGACTCACCACATGATCCTAATAATAACTCGAAATGGATGTGGGGTAGCAATCATCTTCCTGCCTGTATTGATACTGTATTGCTACTGCCTGTATTGAAGCAAGGTCATACAGATGTGTTGATGGTAACTGGACTTCATGTCCCAGATCCTAGTCACCAGCTTATGACCGGCACAGCAGCCGAAGTTTTTGATCTCTTGGTAGCTACTATGGTGGTGTGACCTTCAAATCAATAGTCCAGAAGTGGCTAACTTCTGTTCCTTCTATCCTATGAGGATCCAATTCCCTGAATTAAACACAGCTTGAAATCACTAGTATTGTCTATCTTGCTTGGAACCCGGATTGATCCATACGGTATGCTATGAAAATGAAGAATAGAACAGGGACACTGAAGAAGAGCAGGTGGCTCTCCCAGAGGTAAAAAATAGTTAGAAAAGTAATAATGGAAAGATAATTGTTTAACTGAGCCAGGCAGGTGAAGGGTGGAAGCACTTAGCGTGACCATGAGAACACAGTAGTAACTCAAAGTCACAGAATGTTTGCATCGGGAAACTTACAGATCTACTTAAAAACAAAACAAAACAAAACACGCACACCAAAAAAAACCACACTCAAAGAGAGAAAGGAACTTTAGCTGAAAAATAGGAAGCGTGAGTCGGATGGGCAGCAGGGCACATAGAAGAACTAGGCCTTCTGATATCTGATATATTGCTTATTCAATTCAGATGATCTTGTAATTTTTATTACATGAAACTGTTCAAAGTATGTTGGTATTTTACTTCTTATCTAAACTAAGCACCACTCGGGGCGCCTGGGTGGCTCAGTGGGTTAAGGCCTCTGACTTCGGCTCAGGTCATGATCTCAGGGTCCTGGGATCAAACCCTGCATCAGGCTCTCTGCTCAGCGGGGAGTCTGCTTCCTCCTCCCTCTCTGCCTACCTCTATGCCTACCTGTGATCACTCTCTCTCTCTCTCTGTCAAATAAATAAATAAAATCTTTAAAATAAAATAAAATAAGCACCACAAACCTCAATATGATATTATGATTGTATCTCTGTTGTTAGTTTTAAAAGATTAACACAATAACAACACCAGGAGTCCAAGATGGCAGAGGAGTAGGAGACCTTAATTTCATATGGTCCCAGGAATTCAGGTAGATAGTTTCCAAGTCATTCTGAACACCTGCAAAATCAACCAGAGATCTAAGAAAAGAATAGCTGCAACTCTACAAATAGAAAAGTGACCATTTTCTGCAAGGTAGGAGGTGTAGAGAAGTGAATCCAGGGTGATATATGGGAAGATAGACTGCAGGGGGAGGGATCCTCTGGCAGGTGGCACCGGAAAGAGTTCTGATTAGTGAAGCACGTAATCAGAACTTTTAAAAGTCTACTCCAATGAGGAACATCCCTGCCAGATAGATGCTCAGGCAGTGAAGTGGGGCAAAATCCAAGGTGGGACAGTGTGGTCTCAGAATCCCTGGGGTCACAGGAACTCTTGGGGTGCCTGAGTGTGACAGAATTCCTAGCAGGAAATCTGCTAGGAATCTGAGGAGGGATGTCAGCTGAATCAGCAAGCGGTGTTCCCTAAACCTTGAACCAACATGGTTAGATGACTGCTCTTCAAACGGGTCCAGCAAGCGGCAGAACCATAGTGAGACCCCCACCTTCCTCCCCCGGAAAGAATGCTGTGGGTGTGTACTACAGGAAGTCTGCAGGGTTTGGAGACTTGAAGTAGAGTCACATGTCAGAGATAGAAATGCTCAGTCACAGGCTGGGTGAACACAGACTGAGGACAGAGACCAGGAGACAGAATTGATTGACTACATTTCCCTGAGGGCACACTGAGGAGTGGGGCCCTGAGCTCTTGGCTCTGGGGCTGAAGATTGGGAGGCCACCATTTTCATTCTGATCCTCTAAAGCAGTGTGGAAGGTCTTCAGGGAATAAAAGTCACATAGAGCAATCTGGAGCCACTTACTTAGCAAGACTCCCTGGCAAGGGGGTGCAATTCCACCCTTGGCAAAGAAACCTGAGAATCAGTGCCACAGGTCCCTCCCCCAGAAGATCAGCAAGAACATCCAGCTTAGAGAAAGTTTACCAGTCATACAGAACTGCAAAACTCCAGCGTTAGGGGAAAATAATATAGAGAATTCATGTTTGTTTGTTTGTTTTCCCCACCATTCTTTAGTCTTTCAATTTTATTTTTTTTCTTTTCTTTTTCAACAAATTTTTTATTTTATCAACTCTTTTTTTAAATCTTTTAAAATTTTTTATGCTTACTTTTTTATGCTTACATTCTATTCTTTCATTGTATTTAATTTTTTAAAGGTTTTATTATTTATTAGAGAGAAAGAGAGAGAGCAGAAGCAGGGTGAAGAGCAGAGGGAGAAGCCACCTCCCCACTGAGCAGGGACCCCAATGCAGGGCTTGGTCCCAGGATCCCAGGATTATGATCTAAGCCAAATCAGACACTTAACTGTCTGAGCCACCCAACCATTGTATTTAATTTTATTTTTTTGTATATATATAAGTTTTTCTTTCTTTACAACTTTGGGATGTGTCCACACAGGAATGTTGAAAAAGAAAACCAAAGCTATGGAAATAGCCCAGATGCCCATAAAAAAAAACTAGATAAAGAAGATGGGGGTATATATATATACAAGGGAATACTACTCAGTCATTAAAAAAAATGAAATCTTGCCATTTGCAATGACCTGGATGGAACTAGAGGGTATTATGCTAAGCAAAATAAGCCAATCAGAGAAAGACAATTATATGATCTCACTCATGTGGAATTTAAGAAACAAAACAGAGGATCATAGGGGAAAAGAGGAAAAAAATAAAAAACGAAACAAGACAAAATCAGAGAGGGAGACATAAGAGACTCTTAATCATAAGAAACAAACAGAATTTCTGGAGGAGAGGGGGATGAGGGGATGGGGTAACTGGGTGATGGACATTGAGGAGGATATGTAATGTAAGGAGCTCTGAGTATTATGTAAGACTGATGAGTCACTGACCTCTACCTCTGAAACTAATAATACATTATATGTTAGTTAATTGAATTTAAATAAAAAATGTATATTTAAAAAAAGAATTAATACAATAGTTAAAAATGACCACAAGATACTTTTAAAATTATAATGAAATGGGTAGCCCCAATAATAATGGATGAGAATAAAATTCTTTTCACCAATAAGGATTCATCCTTGTATTACCTGTTTTTAATAAACATTTATCGATTACTTCTATTTCTCAGCAAATCTACTTCCGCCTATGAATACATTGGAAAGAACCAGCAATGTTCCCAAACAACACAAGTCCGCGAAGGCAGCATTTACAAATGTGTTTAGTCTATAAAATTTCCTTCAAAGATACTCACTTATGAATCAACCACACTTCTTTAAGGAAACATACCATAAATTAACGTCCCCTATCACACTCCTGAGTCTGTGGGAAAAAAAAATTGATTTACTTGAAAATGTGAAAATGCTTGAAAATTTCTTCCTTTGCAAACATTTGACTTACTGAAAACAACGGAATCTTACAGTAGTGTGTCTTATTTCTAGAAGAAATGGCAAAGATTTCCTCATCCAAAATTCTGATTTGAAATAATTTTTTTAAAAGATGTTATTTATTTATTCTTAAGAGACAGAGAGGCAGAGGCAGAGGGAGAAGCAGGCTCCCCACTGAGCAGGGAGCCCGATGAGGACTCGATCCCAGGACCCTGGGATCATGACCTGAGCCAAAGGCAGACACTTAACTGACTGAGCCACCCAGGCACCCTGATTTGAAATAATTTAAGTGTTATTACCTTCATCTTCCTGAGGTAAGTAAGGCCTAGGAGATTACCTTTCTCTTAAAAAGTCATAAAGTTAGTCATAGGAAGGAACAGTGTCAGCTCTTGCTTCTGTCTTCTCAGTTTCAAACACAGAGGAATTCACTCTTCAGGTTCAGCCTCATCCAAATCCCAACCATCCCAAACTATGGTAGACAGCATATTTGGAGCTCTGTCCAGAATCCATGTATGAATTACCCAGTATAATTCATACCATGTATGAATTACCCAGGTACATGCAGACTCACCATCTCCAGTCTTCCTTAACCCTTACCATGACTATTAAATCCTTACGGATAGGCCCCTACCTTTCTTTACTTGTATCCCGTTCTTTTGGTGTGATAGAAGCCTTGCATGACCTTTAGTCGGCCCTTGGAGGTTAAGAGGAAGTGCTGACACCCTAGATATCTCTTGTTATTCTAGTATCATAGTGGCTAGAGTTTGTCCCCGGGGTCCCCAATTCTAGTTGGGGTGTTGCTCCAAACAGATGAAATCATCTAGAACTACAACATCATTCACAAGATTGGAATGGAACAGGTGTCTACAGAGAATTCTTGCTAAAAGAATGACTTGCACAAAATGGCCAATACAGAGCCGAGGACAATATTATAATTTTTATTTCTATTTACTTGTATTACATTGATTCCCTTTAAATTTAAACTTTGGGTGCAAACATATGCACTAGTAGAGTAGTTCATATAATAATTTAATAAATAAGTGCATAAGTTTATGTTAGAAGTACATGCTGAAAGAATATGCCTGCTCAAGTCAATATGGAAGTCATGCTTTAAGAACATATGCGGTAGAGTCCCTTTAGGTGTTTTTAGATAGCTCCATAAAATTGTAGTTCACATCTGTTTGTGGACAGCATTCTCATGCCTATCACTGCTCTGCCATAAATAGGTTTTCATGAACATAATAATAAAAACATTTAAAAATAGGTTTTCAATATATCTCTGTTGAGTGAATGATACAGTAGATTAATAAATGACTTGAAACTGGCTTAAATCAAAAGTTACCATGTATCTGTAGATACTATAGTCAGTTGAATAGTGTGCACCACTCACAAATTCATATCTACCTGGAACCTAGAAGTAAGAAGTAAATAGAATTTAGAAACTCTACTTGGAAATAAGGCCTCTGAAAACACATTTAAGGTAAGAACTGAGATGACATAGTGCAGGATTAGGGTGGACTCTCAACTCAATTAAAATGTCTTTATAAGAAATGGAAAAGTGCACACAGGGATAGAGAAAAAGCTTATGGGAAGGTAGAGATAAGCAGAGCCTGGAGTGACACAGCTCAGCTACAAGCCAGGGAGTTCCTGGGGCCACCAGAAACAGGAACAGGCATGGAAGGGTTCTTCCCTAGGACCTTCAGAGTGACTATGGCTCTGCTGGTACCTTGATTTTGGACTTCTAGTCTCTAGAACAATAAGGGAATACATGTCTGTTGCTTTAGCACAACCAGTTGTGACAACCCTGCGAAACCAATACAGATACAATGTTTTAGAGACTAGGTCAATGTCCCAGCAAGTTTAGTCTTGTTAGATCTGACTCCTGTGCCCTTTCCATTGGTCTGTTGTAATGAATCCAGCACCCCTCCAGTAGAATCTGTTCATGATAAAAAGACAATACTAGAATCTAGCTCCCCTGACTCTTAAGGTAACATTCTGTCCACTACACCTTACTATTTATAGCAGAAGAAGTTATCTCATAAGAAAAAGTTTTCAAAAAGTCTAAGGTGTGGGTATGCCTAAGAATTTATGATGTAACCTGAAACTCTCTGCTCTTAAAATTCTTATGAGGATAAGTTTCTGACCTCTGATCTATGCTAGTTCCAGTCAGTTAACAATCACAAGACATGTTATAGTTTTATTTTTGTACTTGATATTCTGGTCATAGCAAGAACCAGAAAATGAAAACTTACTTTTTAAAAGAACTCAGCTTGGTCATTATTTAATATTACTGAGCACTTACCATGTGCATATATTTATAAAAATAAAAATTTAATTGAATGTAAATCATTCAAATTGCTTGAAATGTTCAAAAAAAGAATGAAATTTCATTCTACTTGTGGTAGATATTTTTGATCTACCTTTCCTCTCTCTAATTAGCCAGTACAAACAAAAGAATGTGCTTAAAAGCAATAGATGACCAGAAAGTCTTTCATATACTTTAGAGATAACTTATATGATCATAGTAATGACTGCGCTTGGCAGAGAAGAGGCACTCAGGAAGTGTTAGACCTGTTTCACTGGATTAAAAAAGGAAATTAGCAATCCAAAAAGCCCTTTTGAGTTTAATCATTCTTTTAGTTGTTATTAGTTATTGTGGATGTGATTGATATTATCGTATCTTCTGGATCTTGAGCTTCTTACGACTTGGTTTTGAGCTCCCAGAAAGAATGGTATTGGTGCTGTGAAAGTGCGAGCATTCTGTGGACATGATGGGCCCACATTGGGTGTAGTGATCTCAAGGAAAGGGGGTAACAAGCCAATGGAAATACACTCTAGTCAATAAAACACAAGATTGAAAAAGAGATGAAGGAAAAAATAGATGTCACCCCAAAAGATGATCATTCCAAAAAAACAAGAAAGATTAAGAAGGATAGAAGAGTTTAGAAGTGAAATACATACAAAAGCAATCACAAGTGATCAGTATTCAGTTTGGCTGAGATCCACAAACCTGAACTGAGTACCTCCTATGAGCCTGGCAGTGGGTGAAAATGAATAGAACATTGCACTCTGAGCCATAGTCTATTGAACTCTTAGAATGTCTTTAAGAAAGTTAAGAAAGAGGAATCTGAAGAAACCTCTGTGTCTATGCATGGAAAATTGGTTGAACTCTGCTTTAAAAAGAAATCCCAGGGAGAAGTCTTTAATGTACTCATGAGGGTCTAGTAACTGGCATACATTTTTTAATATAGGTAGACAGTCCCCAGTAAATGAGTATGTTTTTGTATATTTTACTTAATATATAAGTTCATAATATGTGAACAAATGGACTATAAAAGCAAAGATGAATATCACACAGAGAGAGCCAAGAACAAAGACTATGTAAGAAGAGAGACATGAAGGCTGACATCCAGACGTAACTTTGAAAACAAAACAAAAGTTAGTGATCACAAGAAGATGCCTGAAGTGATGTCTAGGGACAGACATGGAAGCTTCAGGTGAAACCCCCGTTTTCTCTGGAGGGTTTGGGGTTACTCAGAGAAACTTAATTGACAGCCAAGCAGATGGGCTGTCCTCTAAGTGTCCTGGAAGAAACCCCAGGGGTTAGTGTTCTAGAAATTTGTTGTAAGTATGGCCTGCCTTGACATTTATATCAATTACTTAACTAAAAATATAGGAAAAAATTCTATGAAATGCAGTGATGTCAGAGAGATGTGAGGGCAAAGAGAGGGTTCATGTGTCAAATGATAGAAACAAAAACTACACTGATTGGCCAAGTCAGTATGTACAAACTTACACAAAGAGTGTAAAGTTTCATGTTAGGGTAAAAGGTCAATTGCATTAATACAGAATGGGTATGTTGTCATTTATTTTATACTTGATCCTTAATTTACATAATCCAGGCAGGCACACATACATACACACACACTACCATATGGGTCTACATATAAAAAATATAATGCCCAAATTGAATCCTTTTTTTATCCTATGCTGGTTCAGATTTCATAGGTCTTTGTGCCCTGTCTTGGGTTTATTATGAAGAATCTAGAGCAAGGAATTAGAAAGCTTTTGTCTAAAGGAGAAATCAATTCAAGAAATCAGTAGTGTCTTCAAACAGCTGAAGGTATCACGTGGAGGAGGGATTTGACTAATTATCTTATTATAGGAGGTAGAAGAAAGACAATGGGCAAAAGTATAGGACATGCTTCATTTGTATATAATGAATCATGTTCTGTCATCAGAATTGTTCAACAATGGTCTGTCTGCCTTAGAAATACATGAATTCTGTGTTTCTGGGACATTCTAGAAGGGGCCACATAACTATTGATAATATACTCATGTTCTGTTCTCCGATAAGGTAAAAACTACAGATAAAAGAACAAGTGTGGAATAAGGAAAGCACCTTCACATACATACCATCTCTGTAATGTCAAACAGCCTTTTAAACCTCTATGAAAACTATTTTCATAACCTTTACTTCACTCTTGTCAGGAAAATTACATTCAATAACCTGCATAACAAACATGACACAGTGGATGCTAAATAAATTGTGGAAAAATATGTAATTATTACGATAGAAATTATATAGTCTCTGCAGCATAAAACCCGCAAATATCTTAAATATCTACCATTAGATGGAGGAAAAGAAAAACAGAGAAATCAAGTTATGTTCTTGGTGCTTTTTGATCCTAACTCTGTAATGCAAACTACAAGTTACCCTCTGATTAGCTTATGCCTGCTTAAACAAGTGATCCTCAGTCTCTAGAAAACATCTACTTGAATTAAAATATTCATACTTCACAGATGAGTCAGCTTGCTGGTAGAAATAAAAAGCAAAACCAAGAAATTAATTAGGATTCAAAATTCCAGTTTCAGACAAGTATTTTATTTTTTAAAAAATATTTATCTATTTATTTTGAGAGAGGAAGAGAGAGTACGTGAGGGAGGAGCAGAGGGAGAGGGAGAGAGAAAATCCCAAGCAGACTCCCCACGTGTGGACCTTCACATGGCTTGATCTCACAGTAACCCCTAGATCATGACCTGGGCCAAAACCAAGAGTCTGATGCTTACCCAACTGAGACACCCAGGTGTCCCTCAGACATGTACTTTAAATATAAGGATATAAAAAAAGAAATATATATATAATTGAGAGTGGGGATTCTTTTTTCTTAAATTGTTTTCTTCATATATTATCTGAAGTAGGGTCTCTTTAAGAAAGAAAACTTACTTAAAATACTCTTTACAAGTTAACCCACAAAAGTGATGCTTGATAAATGATTTTGGAAATTGCTCCATCTTTTGACTTTCCCTTGAAAAAATGGACAGTGCTTAGATAGTCTATTTCATAGACTATTTTAAAATTTCACTGAAATCCCCTTTAAGTGTTAGTTAATTAAAATTCACAATTAAAAGTATGTATCCTTAAGTGCAAGTAAAACTGTGCTGTGGGTGTTCTTATATGAACTTACCCCCAAAATGACAACTAGAATATTCATATCAAAAGCATTTATTCTAGAGAGAAAGTTGCTTGAACGCAAACCCGGGGCAGGGGGTGGCGGGGAGAACTGACTTAGCAAAGACGGAGTGAGGAACGCAGTTTTACTTAGAGAACTTCACAAAACAGTCCAAAATTATGCACAAAAATTATTTTGAAGAAACTTCACATAAACTTTTTTTTTCAATATTGAGAGCAGATGAAAGACATTTGCGATACTAAAAGCAATAGCTGTCACCTGATCTGCGAACTCCGCCAATTCTAAGAATCCAGGTAAAACTAGTGTTCCGAGAGCCGGTTCCTGGACAGCAGGAGAACTAAAGCTTTTGCAAAGCTATTAGAAAGTTAATCCAAATAATGATCACCACAGACAGGCAAATAGAAAATAAAGAGGGAAGGTACAGGCGGGAGGGGGGCCTGGGGGGAAGGGGGGAAGAACAGTGACATTTGGTGATGAACCATATGTGCGTGGTTTGAAAGACATGACTGAATTGTTTTTGGTGCAGTATTATTCTGACATTTAGAATGAGGCAATTTTCCATTTCCATTAATGTACTGCCAAATAGAAGGGGAACTGTCGCGAATTGAAGACTAAAGAAAGCTGTTCCTCGGAGTTGTATTAAATCATTGCGGATGAACTCATTAAGAACAAATTAATGAGGTAAATTGTCCTAGGATTAACCAGCAAGAAAACCCAAGTAAAATTGTACAACCTTCGTAGTTTCTAAATGGTCTGACTGACGTTAAGCACTGACCGCCCGTGTCATGAGAGTGAGAGGTCTTCTTTGGTCTCCAAAAATCCCTCAGCATCCTGAGAAAGGACTCAGGTTCACTTCAGAGATGAGAGCAAATTTGATCTAGTATTTCAGCAGACTTGATAACAACCAGAGAATGTTAAGGGAAATTTCTTTCCCTTACACACACACCATTTTTCAAGAAGAAAAACAAGCTAAAAGTTGCCTACTTCGTGTGAAGAGGCAAAGATAGTCCCTCTTCCTAACATCAGCGCAGAGAATTATTGTGACTATATAGGGAAGTCTCCTAAGTTTACTTGAAGTCAGGTAAACATGATACTTAACCTTCTTCAGTAGAGGGTGGAAAATCCTGTCTGTGGTCTTCAGACCTCGCTAATGAAAAATTATCTTTCAAGAACTCCTGGTCCCAAGATTCCAGGATGACAAACTCTCCAAGGTGATCAAGGTCTTATCTATCTGGTTACAGAGCAACTCAGACTTGCCATTTCTGTATTACTCTTAGCAAAGATCACGTTCTATATTTTATCTTGAATTCATAAGCCAGAACTAAGCAAAAGGCCTGGAAACCTTTTATAGGATGATGTTCTGCCATCTCATATCATGTTCTTTGTTGGTATGTTGATAGGTCTTTTTATCATGGAAAATAGAGACTCAAGTCAGATCTCCCTGGTGGCTTGAGTGCAGCCCCTCGACCATCTCCTTTTCCCTTTTTGTGGTATTCCAGTGCCTAACATGTTGCTTTGAACACAGGAGGCTCATTATTGTTAGGGTCCGTGATCAAAGGAATGAGACTGATAACAAAACGAAAGTCAAGCAGAGCTTTATTTCACGCCAAGCATCGAGAATCATACTGGCCTGTGAGGGTCGTCTCTATGCAGAGAGCGACCCCGCTTAGCCTTACAGGCT
>CM052800.1:112288718-112305449 GCA_028533885.1 Nasua narica | reverse complement strand
GTAGTTACATATGTGTTCTTTACTGGTTGGACGTCTCCACCTGACCTGACTTCAGGAGCAGTGGGGTGAAGGGAGGTGGCATATGTGTCCTTTACTGATTGGACACCCCCACCTGGCCTGACTCGACCTTGTTCTTCTGGGGGACTGTCATCAGGAGCCAACAGACCACATTCCACTGGTGTCCTGGACTTATCTTTCTAAGTAAGTTCCTCCAGGCTGATTTTGTTCCCTTAGGGCAAGGTCAGCTTGTGTTCACAACAAAATGGCTGCTTAGACAAGATGGAATCACTTAGGCTTAGCAGGTCCTAACAATTATAAGTGCTCTTTTTTTTTTTTTAATTTTAGTGGAGGAATTAATAATAATATTGTGTGCTTAAATTACAGCCCAAATTCAGAATTCTTCCCACATGCCAACAGTCATTTGAAACTCCTGAAAATACTAGTTCTTGCCTTAAATATAAATTAATCTGCTGCATTTTCTCTGATTTTTTCATCATCAGTAAAGCTCAGCCCAGCTTCTCAAAAATAATTCCTTCAGAGGACATTGCTAATTGGTTTTTAAAATTTCAATTGATTAAATTCATTTATAAAAACTTTTTAAAAGTGCAATTTCAATTGGGTTCATTTTAAACAACTTGGAATCATTCACATTTATATAGCATTTAAATTCTCATGATCTCAAAGTCCATTTCCATGTTATTTATTTGAAATGTAGGGCAGGATGGAATTCTTATTCCCATTTTACAAACACTGAAGTAAATTCCTGTAAACATAAGGCCTTTAGTGTCTCGCTCAGCCATGAGAAGTTTGACACTCAAAAATCAAATTCATTATTCCTCCAAGAAATCACAACATTCCCACCCCTTTGCTTCTCAAACATTTATTTTTTAATTATAATTTACTCTTCCTCAGGAAACTGCTAACTTCTGCTAACTTAACTTTAAATATCAATTGCTGTGTATATCAATTTCTCTACCTACTCCCATAATTAATTTCCAAAATCTCTGGATATGAACAATTGCTATTTAACTAGGGTTAAACCAAGTTCTGCTGAAGTCAACAGGAACCAGATACAGGTATTTTTTAAAAAGATTTTATTTATTTATTTGACAGAGAGAGACACACCGAGAGAGGGAATGCAAGCAGGAGGAGTGGGGGAGGGAAGCAGGCCACCCTCCCACCCCCAGCAGGGAGCCCAATGTGGTCAGATCCCAGGACCCTGGAATCATGATCCTAGCCAAAGGCAGAGGGTTAAACAACTGAACCACCCAGGTGCCCCCAAAGACAGGCATTTGATAAAAAATTTGATGTCTGTATAGGTATCTAATCCCAAAAGTTGTACCTTTAAAACAACTAAAAAGACTATTAGATGCTGACAAGGACATGCTGCCGAGCCATATAGAAAGCTCGCAGCATAAAAAACAATTATATCTGAACATGTTACTCCTACTCTATTTGTACACTAAATTAAATATATCATAATCAAAATGTATGAAACCAAGATGAACCACATTTGGCTTTTAAATCAGACAATTCTGCTTGCTTTTTCTATGGTTTATGATTACATCTTACTGACCTGATAATTATACACACAGAAAAAGTGACCTTAGCAATGGAGAGGTTTCTAGAGAAAAAAAACACAAAAAGTCCCTTTTGTTTTGTTTTCTTCGTCATTTAAAAAAAATTTTTAAAAATCTTGTTCTATAGATGAGCCAAAAAAAAATTTTGCAGAAACCAAAAACATTTAAATAAAAGAACTTAAGTCAATTTGTTTGAGAATGTTCAGGCCTAAGGGTGCATTTTCTAGCTTCATTTCTTGGCTGCACAAGGTCAGGTCTCCTATCGAATGTTCTAAGTAAAGTCACTAAGGACTGTAAATAGTCTCCTGACCTCGTTGAGGCTGAGCTCTATGCTCTGTTAGTTGGCTAAGTAGAACATAGGGAAGATCCAGCTAACCTTGGATGTGTACATTTCCATGATTATTGTCCAGATTCATGTTTACGAGGAGGCACAGTCACATGGAAGGAGGATCTCTTTTTAGTCCTCTGACTTTATGAACACCATTTTCAACCATGAAATACTAAAATTAGAGTCTTTCTAGTGACCCCTTTATTCTTCCCTCCCTGATTACATTTACTTTGTTTACTTTACCATAGTAACATTCACAATGTTAACAAAATAAAGATATTAGACTTACTGTTATTAAAGAATATATGTAGGGGCACCTGGCTAGTTCAGTCAGAAGAGCATGTGACTTTTGAACTTGGGGTGATGAGTCTGAGCCCCATGTTGGGTGTAGCAATTACTTAAATAAATTAATTTTAGAAATATGTGTATTTGGCCTCTAAGTAGTATGAGAAGAACAGCTTCATTTGCATGTGATTTCTTTCTTTGCTTATACTATGAATATAGAAAGACCTTCCCTCTAGTACTGGATTTGGAGTTTATGAATTTAAGAAAAAAAGAAACTTTTACTTTAATCTTTATGGTAGCCCAACAATGACACGAATCTTAACAGAGTATATTTGGAGCAAATTTCCAAGGAGAAATTTTTGTCAACTCAATTTGCCCTTGACCACTTTTGTCTTTCCTAATCCCTTCAGGCCAAATGTCAAAACCTGCTTTCCAACATAATTATATTCTATTGGTCTTTTGGCTTTGACATAGTAAATCTCACTCTCTACCTCTTCAAAATACTCTCCAGTCTTCTCATTTGTTATAAGAATCCACAAAGACCTTTTTATTATTCTTCTATAGTTTTCTTTGGCAAGTCGTAGCTATTTCTGTTATACCTGATTATCATGTTTAATGGGATCTAAATCTGAACTTCTTTACAGAAAAATAAATTTTCTCTAATTTCGTGTCTAGGAATCTTGTTTCATATTCTACATAAGTTGCTTTAACTTTAAGCTGATTTTGGCATACAGTTCCCCTTCTGCCACCAAATATTCCCATTGAGAGGCATTCTTTATGCGGGACTGCGTCTTGACAACTCACCACTTAAGACGGATGAAACTCCTTCCAGATATTTTATTCATGTCTCTTGATAACCACCACCAAATTCTTTTCCTCAGACTTGGCTCATCTTACATCATCAAGAAACTCCACACCCAAGTCTCTAGCTACAACCTCTATGTCTTCTAATCATTACATACTATCTCTGCTAAAATAAATCTTTCATATTTAACATTTATTTAACATCCTTCCTCAAGTGCTTGCATTAGCTTTTCAAAGCTTCTCCCCAACTGGCAAGACACATACCAGTTCGGTTACTTCTTCCTGCTTTGTATCTGCAAACCACTCTCATGAATGGTCTTCCCAGGTGCTGTTTGAGCATTTGTGTGTTTCTGTCTCTAACACATCTGCTTTACAGTCACAGAGATATAAGAGTAACATCCTTAAAAATAGGAGAAAACTGGCCTCACTAATTGTTTGCTATTGCTAAGTACAGTGAAAATGAACTTCCACCCTCTCTCTTTCAGTTCCCCTATAATCCAAGGATTTGTCCTTCAAATGACATCCTCCCATTTCTCATTCTGTATCTCTTTAGGTGAGTAACACACTCAGGTAAGACCCCAATCCCATTTCCTAAGCATACACTTCCTGGACATAGGTAACTCACTGTGGATCTCCAAGTTGTCCTAAAGGAAGGAGGTACAGAGTAATGAAAGCTGTTGTTGGAGTCAGAGAAACTTGACTTTGAGTCTCAGTTTTGCTTCTTACTAAATACGTGATACTGTGCAAGTGACTTAAACTTTCTGAGCTTCAATGACTCCATCTATAAAGTGAAGATATTAATAAAGGTACCTTACATGTTGACATTTGGCATGCAAAACACATTTAGCATAACGACTTCCATATAAAAGGTACAAACAGATATTACTTATCAATAAAATTTCACATATCACATTTGACCATCTACTGTGGATATGAAGTTATACTGTATTTTAGGGCAATATGAAATATTATGACCAAGACTGTTCCAAAGGAATATTTTGACTACATATTAAAAATCAGAATATTGTAGAAAATTTCATAGTTCAAAGGAGCTCAGAGATATTAAATAGCTGTTTGAGGACCCCACGATTGGTCTGTTAGAGTTCTGGGCAAGAATTCAAAGTGCCTGGTCAAGAGTTCGTTTTCTATACAGATCTAGAGTTGATCAACCCTTCTCAGAAAATTATTCATAGTTTTCATTTCAGGAAAGAATGTTTTTTGTTTTCTGTTTTTGAAATTGAAGTGATTCTGAATGCTTAACCTGGAAAGCCAAATGAGTTGCAGAAGAAAAATGGTCAAGTTTTAAGGTAAAATCCTCATCAGCTGCCAAGGCAACTTTAGCTACAACAAATATCTGTGGTCTAGAAAAGGCTCCATTATACCTCCTCCACTCAGCACAGACCTCTGTCTTATAATAGAGTCATTTCTTCTCATTGGACTTTTCCTTTGTTGTTATTACTGAGGATTGTAATTAAACATTCTTCCTGAATCTGCTTGGCAGCTGCCACTGAGTTCTAAGGAACCATTCATAGCCCTGTGTATTATTCTCCTAATCCTCTATTATAAAGAAAACTACTTTATGCCAAAAATCGGGTACAAATACTGAAAGCCTTTACATTTTGTTTTATTACAGTGAGTATTAATTGACATATTGGGGGTGAGGGTGGGTCCAATTCTTTAAGACACTAGGACCTCTGTTAGGATAAAATAAGCATGCAATTTTGAGTTCTACTTGAGTTATATTCAGCTTATGTGTTAACTTCAACATAGCTTGGGAAGAATTCACTGCACTGAATATTCATATGGCATGCATGATACAGACACTGAACCCAATTTAGTAAATGAATACTTGTAATTTCACCAAATCCCCGCCGAGAGATTATTATGCAGATTTATGAAGGAATATCACTGAAGCAATTCTTGGCTATGTCTTCAGTCACCAAGGACTCAAAGTATGTAAACCTCAAATAATTTCCAATGTATTTACTGCTACCGTTTCATCTTCTGAACTTTTCTGACATTACCTCACACTCTCTGTTTCATCTCTAATTTTCCCTTCGATATTCTTGCCCTTGAGCAAAGAGCCAGCATCATAACACCTACGAGTACTGCCAAGTTCCTCCTGACAATATCCTGGCTGCCATAATGCCAGCAATCTGTTCCAATTCTGTCACTGCAAAATCTCATTAAAGGCAAAAGGATGCCCAGTCACAGGCATATAGGTCCACAGTAAAGTAAGAGCAGGCTCATGTTTCCAGGAGTAGCTATGGCCTTTGCTGGGGCCTCCTGGTGTCTTCCAAGGAATCACATATTGACAAAGAGTTGGGTTCAGGGAGCAGAAGCTAGAGTCCATTGTGGAAATTGTACTGAAGAGACCTAATACAGCATTCCTTTAAGGGATGCTTAACAGATTATGGAGACCAGATTCTGAAGCAGCCCATTTTCCCAAAGTCAGGTACAAAGGAACATGCAGTGTAGCCTGATTGACTACCACCTAGAGTGCATGCCAGCTGTGGATTCTAAGTCAAGCCCCACAACTATCTCATTGTCACCTTGGAAAAGTCACTTAAACTCTCCGCATCTCACACTACATACATACCGCTCATGCTACGAATTGGCAGGAGATCCAGGAATGTGTACTTCAGGAGCACCATTTCATGAGGTGACAAACACTAAGTCCATGCAACAGTTTGGATCTAGAAAATTATCATCACATCTCAGTGAAGAGGTGTTGGAAGTTTATAGAACACTCTAAGTAATTTGGGAGCAAATCTCTTTATTACAACTCGCAGAATCATCTTACTAACATCCATCTCACTATCCTCACTTTTTTTTCTTTTTTTCTTTTTTTGCAGCTCACTGGAATTATCTTGATATTTATGGAATTAAAACTAAAAAGATATTGCCGTAGCAATATATGCCACAACACTGGGTTATGGTTAAAAACTTAGGGTTTAGGGTGAAGCAGCCCATGGTTCTAATTCCAGCTCCTTCACTTTCTTAACTTCTCTAAGTCTAAATTATATCAGCTACTACCTCTTTGGATGGAGGAGAAAATTAACAAACTATTACAGGGAAAGTTGTCTTCAGCCCTGGGCCTGGAACCTAGGAATGCTTAATAAATTTCAGCTACTAGTCTTGTTATTACAGACAAAAAAATCTATGACAATTTTTGTGAAAATTGGACTAGGGTGTGAGACATTGTGTGAAATATTGCTACATTAGCAAGAACCCTTGGGGGAAAAGGGTTGAAAAAAGATTGAATAGAGCTGTGTTTTTTCTTGGCTTTATATGTATAGCTATGTAACATGGGGTGAGTTATTTAACTTTTCAAAACCTCAGTTTCCTTGTTGGTAAACACGGATAATAAAAGCAAGTTTATGTGAAGAAGAAGTAGGGTAATGTATGCGAAAGAAGACACTGAGGGAGACTTACTGCAGTAACCTGAAATTGACAGTGGAACCCAAGTCCCAGGACTAAGACTTAGAATCACATATTCATAGAAGAGCAGCCAGCAATCCAGAGCCTCCTAAAAGAGAACAAAAACAGCTTGATAATAATCAACCATAATTACTAGACCTTTGTTGATCAGCATGTGGTTTATAAGCCAAGAGTATCAGCATCACCTGGGAACCTATTGGAAATGCAGAATCTCAGGCCCTTCCCCGGAACTATGGAATTAAAATCTTCATTTTAATAAGTTCTTTGGGTAACTCCTGTGCATACTAAGGTTTAGAGACACTCATGCAGACCCTCTATATATACTACAGTCTATACAAGCAAAAGGCAGATGACAAAAAAGACAAGAAAATCTTCGATGTAATGAGTTGTCAGCTCATTGGGGCATGACTATAATTTTGTTTTGTTTTTCTCCCCTCAAAGAGCATGCTTTTTAACTAAGTTGGAGAGAAGTTAGGTTGGTGGGACTCTGCTAGGGAATGAATGTTTGTGTCCCCCACCAAATTCATATATTGAAGCCAATTCTCCCTGATATGATGGTATTTGGAGTTGAGGCTTTGGGGAGTGATTAGGTCATGAAAGGGGAGACCTCATGAATGAGATAAGTGTTCTTATAGAAGGAGCCTCAGATTGTTCCTTCATCCCTTCTGCCATTTGAGGACCCTGTGAGAAGATGCCATCTCTGAACCAGAATGTGGGTTCTAACCAGACACCTTGATCTTGGACTTCCCAGCCTCCAGAACTGTAAGAAATAATTTTGTGATGTTTATACACCACCTAGTCTATAGTATTTTCTCATAGCAGCCCGAATAGGCTAGACCAGGCATCAGATGAATCACTGGAGATGATTAGGGATCTCCGCAAGAAGGAGAAGTTGGCATTTTAGGTACCTAACTTTTTGATCATTTTGTGGTTACCTGACACAAAAAGAAGTCAGAAAGTGGATAAGTAGCAGAATAGACAGAGAGGGGGCCACGCCAAATGATAACCTGCATACCCTATACCTTGAGGGGTCCAGATATCTAAGTTTCTTTATGTGAAGCAATGTTACTGAAGACCTTACCAGTGCCCCACTCCAGTGTACTGCCCAGGGATCAAAAACTTTGGGAGGTGGGAGCTGAGGAGTTGGAAGTTGCTCAACCAAATTCAGCCTCCTGCTTTTCCACATCAGAGAACTCCCTCATGAAGCAGTCCCTACCGGGCCAACAGAAGAGCTCTCCTGAACTCAAGTTTGAGATTTAAATTGGGCAAATGTTTAATAATTGAAAATAATGAGAAGGTTGTGGAATTTTTCTTTAGATGTCATCCATGAAACTGTTGTGCAGCAAAGAATAAAGATCTAAAATAACAAGGCAGAAAAACAAATTTGTTCCATATCAACACCCAATGAGTTGAGATTGCTCCATAAACATACTGCTTGATAAAGTGCATGGTAGATAGTAAACAACCAAAAAATGGTAGATACTTTATAAAAACAAATGTTTAAAAACTACAGAAATTCCATTTTCAACAACTATTGGGTATTGGGTAAATAACAAGTATTGGGTATTAAACAATATTGGGTATTTGTTACCCAAATAACAATTGGGTAAATAAACAAGTATTGGGTAAATAACTATGGTACATCAGTATAATAGAAAAATACACCAATAAATATTATCATAGAAATAGAGATAATGAGGAGATGGACAGAAGCCAGAAAAAGACAACCCAGCACATTATATTATTAAACAAATGGCCCAAAATTTCTGTTGTTATTTACATGTGTCCACATATTTCTGGGACGATAGACCCCATGGCATGATAGATAGGTTATCACAGTGTTTGACTTTGTGCATGATTTTTTAAATAATATTTCATACCTGTACTTTGTAAATTTTCTTCAGCGAATTTGTTTTGTAATTTTTCTCTCAAACCGATCTCTGCAACTCTTGCTATAATTTTATCTTTATCCTATCTCTTAGAACATCCTTATTTGGACTCCATAGTTATTTATAATTTTGTCTGCCATTGCAAACTGTTCACATGCTTTAGGAAGAGACCAATAAGAAACAGTGTATCAATCAGTGCAAGCCTGGATGATGATTTTGCATCTCATTGTTGTGAGAAAAATAACCTACTGATTTTGCCCTTGGTTCTAAAAGAAGTCCATTAGCTAGGCCATATCATTACTCTTTCTCAATATCTTTATGTACAAAAATGTTTTATGTATGTAAAATTTAATTTGATTTTCCTTAGATTTCTTAGTTCTAGAAACATCAAGCCTGGGTGATTTGACCCCCATTTTCTTTCTCTTCAATAAAACTTCCTCACCTCTCTCCTTCTCTCTGTAGTTGGAAAGACAGACCGTGTATGACCTATGAATCTAAGCATAAAGAGTGCTCCAGGCTAAGTAGGTCTTAGAAGGAGCTAGGAGTGTTTTCCACTGGGATTTGCCTCTGAACATGAGGGATCCAGGATGACTGCCCTTGATCTCTTTTACTTTGTTATGTTTGTTCATTTTCAATACTTCTAGATTGTTATCCCTATTCTAAAGTACAACATTGTTCAAGGGGAGGCCACGTTTCTATTCTCATTGTGTGCTCTGCCACACCTAGCCCTGTGTCTCAGGCATATTAGAGGCTGAATTGCTATGAAGAGAATTCTTAAGTATGTGACGATATCAAAGCTTTGAAAATTCATATGACTCTTCACTAAAACATAAAGACTGGTATAAACATGTTGAGGGTAGAGCATAAAAAGGGGAGATTATTATAGAATAAGGGTACAAATGAGGTGGTTACTCACATACAAAACATTCTTAGTTTCTTCTTTTTAAACCACAGCTTGGTTCTAGGTCTATGGCCTTTATTTAGAAGTTACAGCCTTCAAAATCATTGTTACATCATTGCTTTCTGTTTCATGTGCAGGAAAACATATATAGTATGAAGGACTCAGGAACAGAAGTTAAGCAAACCGTTATTTTCACAAGGTTTCCATCATTACACTTTGTGTTTCCTTCCAAATCATAGATCCTGAATTTTGAATTACCTGAATTTTTGAATTACCCATAAAAAGGAAGTAGTAAAACTTGACAATACCGCAATAGTTACAATAACGTTTAGATAGCAACTTTTTAATCAGCCTCTGTAGCGCTGATGTCTCTTCTGATACCTCATGTAGAGGGGTGAGTATGCAGGAGAGTTAACATGAATCAGAGACAACCCACAACATTCGCTCTGCATGATGCCACTATGTCTCCAAGTCTGTGGGCGCATAGGAAATACACATTTCATTTTTAAGTATTGTATTTTTACTACTGTTCCTACCCTTTCCTACAGAAAACTGTAACTTCCACAACTTCGCTCCCTTTTGTCACTGTCTCTACCCAGCATTCCATGCTCAAACAGCAAGAGCAGAATAGATGTATTTGCCTTCTCTTTTCTACCACCCTCCAGACTTGAGTGTTTCCTGTTTTCTCCGGTAATTTCAAACATGCTCCTGATAATTTCTGTTCCTCCTATGTAGTCAGCGTGCTGTGTGAAGATGGGTGTACGTGTGGTGGGTTGGTAGTGAAGGAAGGGACATGGAAAGTAGCCAGGAAACTGCTCCCAATTCCCTCAAAGTCAGCTTCAGCGAAGCATTAAAAAGAAACAGAAAGTGCTCCACTTCCAAATGAGCGCAGCCTACTTGTTCCACACTGCATTTTCTATCCAGCCCACCCCTCCACGGCCAATTACAGAGGCCCTGCTAATGACTCTCACATTTTCAGAGCTCGTTTCCAAGAGATCTTGTAATGCTTACACACTTCGCTAAATACCACATGGATTCATGCCCTTCGTGTCACTTCACTAACCAAATGAGAAACAATCATCCTAAAAGAAGAAGGTTTCAAACATGGTACAAAAGGGACATATAGAGCAACTACAAGAGAAAAGTAATAGTTTCTATGTCTAGGGATACTGGACACACACACAATTGCCAGAAATGTGCAGGAAACTAGTGAGAAAATAGCTAAAGGAACAAACTTGTTACATTTCAAGTAAGGAAAGAGTAGGAAGAACATTTTATAAGAGTAATAAAGCAGAATTTGTAAGTGAAAAATGGACATTTATATATAGTGTTGTTGATCTAAAGAATATTGGTACTAAGAATGGAAAACTGTAAATGGGGGAAAAGGGAAAAGAAAGAGGTGACTTTACAATTTGGGGACATTGATTTATGTATGCCTTTATTAATGACATTTTTCTTCTTCACTTCTAAATTCAACCAGAATAAATTTTTAGAAAGAATTATCAGAGCAAGCCCAAATTGAAAAGCAGTCTACAAAACAAAAGACTTGTAATTTTCAAAAGTATCAAGGCCATCAAGGTCAAAGGCAGATGAAGAAATTTTTTCAGATTATAGACAACTAAAGAGACATGATTCTTGAATGTAAAACATCATCTATTAATTTCTTTTGTTATAAACGATAATATTAGGACAATTGGAAAAATCTAATATAGTCTAAAGATTAGTTAATATTATCATGTTGATGTTAAATTGTGTTGAGTTTTATATTTGCATTATGTTTATATAAAAGAATGTCCTGATTTTTAGGAAACACATGGTAAAGCAGTTAAAAATAAAAGGTTGCTAATATACTAGCAACTTAACTTGTAAAGTTCAGAAAAAAATGTAGTAGCAGATACATGTTTCATATATATAGGTGAAAAGAAAATGTAGTAAAATGTTAACAACTGAGTGAAATATATACTGAAATTCTGTATACTGTTTGGGTGACTTTTCTGTATGTCTGAAATTATATAAAAAGTTAAAAATAGAAGAGAACTTGAACATTTTACATTCCATTTTTCAGGTTTCCAGCAGCTTCTGTTGGAAGCTTCAGGAAGGACAGAGAAATTCAAAGTTCTTGTCTTGCCTCCCACCCAGGATCTAAGCTGCACAACCACAGCTAGGGATGAAACTTGATTGACAATATGTGCTGGAGATGTGCAAAAATGCACTTTCCTCCGGTCTCCTCTCTGCTCCACAGTAAGGGAAGAGGGGCCAGAAAAGACTTCTGTTCAGATGAGACTCATCCTGGCTGCTGGTACACTTTTTCCCAAGCTAATCTCTCCCTCTGCAAAGAGGGAAAATTAGCCTCATTTTGTACCAGGCTATTTCCATTTTAAACATTCCCCAGTTAAAAATCTACAGGTTTCGCAGTGATGTACTCACTTAGCACTACTCTACATAAGTGAGGCAGCTGTGAAAAAGGAATAAAACGCCAGGCTTTGTTTCAGAAATCCTAAACTCGAGGCTTTTCCTCTCAGCTCTCCATTAATGAGCTGTCTTACTTTGGGCAAATCATTTGACTTTTTCAACTTAGTTTTCATATCTACAAAATGGAAGCATCCATTCTTATGGATGCAAAGATAAAATATCAAAATGTACATGAAGTACATAAATTGTAATATACTATATGTAATTATTTATTTATATGCCTGTACCAAAGAAAGAAAACTCAATTCTGACTTCTCTTCTTGTCACTTTTTTTTTTTGTATGGTTAAGGGGAATGGTACCGTAAATGAGATGTCCTAAACTACTGGCTCTGAATAATTACTTTGGGGCTTTAGTTGGTCTTTTTATGTCAAGAGAAAAAGAAATAGCAATTTTTATAACATATAAGCAGGATACTCTTTGGGGACCAGTTTCCTTTCTTCTCTTCCCCTAAGAGTGGAGCAAACCCTTTTTTTTTTTTTTTTAATTTCTTTATTTATTTGACAGAGAGCGATCACAAGTAGGCAGAGAGAGGGGGAAGCAGGCTCCCTGCTGAGCAGAAAGCCCCATGTGGGGCTCGATCCTAGGACCCTGAGATCATGACCTGAGCTGAAGGCAGAGGCTTTAACCCACTGAGCCACCCAGGGGCCCAAGTGGAGCAAGCCTTAGCACACAGCTGTTGCTCAGAAAATGTTATCACTTAAGCTAACCATCACCTGAGTTGGTCATCAGGTAGGCACTAATGTGGTACGGCTCACAAGCCTGCCTGCGAGGAACCTCGAAATGGCCTCTGCTGTCTGAGATGACAAAGGTTAGTCCAAGTTCAAGTCCACCAATGACTACAAATGACTGAGAGATATATCTTCAACCGGGAGGTCCAGTAAGGCGATGGTGATCCATTGTAATGACACTGATAGCATTCTCGGGCCTTTCCTTTCTCAACTTCTGTACCCGTTTAGCCCTTGGGAAAAATATTTTCTCCAATATAATTTTCTTGCCTCTGCCCAAACATTTATATATATATATATAAAGCTGCAGTTTCCAGGCAAATAAATAAATAATATCAAGACAGAAAACCGAGTGAGCTGGAATTATTGGCAGAATCCCGTGACCTCAAAGAGCCCCAGCTCTACTTGGTAGCTTGTAATGTCCCATGCCTTTTCTGAGTGCATTTGCATTATCATAATGGTTGTTTGGTGAGAGTGCAGGCAGGGGCCAAATCTTCTGGGCAACTCAGTCTCTGGAGCCCGGCCAGCCAGCCAGTTGGCCGGCAGGATCCAGGTCTTAAGACTAGGAGCTGTGCTGGGGATTTCAGTCCTATGCAAAGTCACCTAAGGTGAAGTCAGATGATTCAGCTCTTTTTTTGGCTGCATTTCTCAAAGTCTTTTCCATAGACACATGCTTCTGGCAATATTCTTCCTACCAAGGGTTTATGCAGGCACAACTGGAAGCCCTCCCCTTCATGATCGATTATACGGGCATGCACATTTTCCTATTCTGCTCAGGCTCCCTGGGCCCTGGGTCTGCAACCCAGCAAATCCTCCCAGCAGACTGTTTAAATGAACTGTCATCCCTGTCACACTGCTCAGACTGGAAACCTCTACCCGCTTGACTGGAGATGCATGGGTGTTCCAAGGTTTGGCACAAAGCCTTGCAAATGAGGCCAAGTTTCTATCTCTTTGACTTTATATATTCTATTTGGATATCCTCCTCTCTCCCTTACTGACCCCCCAAATGGAATACTGCTGGAGAGACCATCTGCCACAAATGCCCATACCCAGTGATCAAAATATTTTAGTTTCTTTCCCAGCTTGGTGTCAGTGACAAAATATGTGAGGCTTGCAAACTGGCCTTTTTGTATTTAAGCCTCTTTAAAAGCCAGGTGACATTGCCATCCTATTTGGCTCTGCTAGCCATACCCAGAAGACATCATGTTTTATGGTAAATTTTTCCTCATCAGACAAAAACCAACTCTAAATATGAAAGGATTTGAGAAGAGGCACAGCTGTGGTCTTGTGCTTTGCCATATTATCTCAGAAAGATGAAAACTAAACAAATGACAAATAATAGCTTTGGCAAGCCCACAGAGCCTGGGAGGAATTCGGATGTCAGGGAGGGCCACCAGCTTTAGAAAGCCAGCACCTGTTCTCAGATGGCGGGCGAATCTCACACACACACACACACACACACACACACACACACACACACACACACACACATCATGTTATGCTTAGAGACCCAACAGCAAATAGGCTGCTCTCATTCCTGACAAACCCAGACCACGTTGAGAATTTTCTGCCCTTCTCAGTGGTCAGGGGATGCCAAATGATGGTGTTAAGATGATCTCGAACTGGGCTCCCCTTTAATATTGCCCTTTTGCTTTAAATATCTGGTTGTGGAACAAGAACTGTCACTTAGAACTTTGACCCCAGGAACTGGTCACTCGGCGTAATGAGACAGCTTTGATAGACCCTACCTACAGTTTAGTAAATTCTACTCAGAAACATGTAAGTTTTCTTCAGGACCTTCTCATTTAATTGCAGGACAGTGCCTCACACAGGGACTTCAAAGAGCATAATTTTTGACAATGAGAGAATCTATACAGCAACAACTCAAACTCCATTTACTATGTAACATCTACACCAAACCTCAAGAGTTATGATGTTCAACATTCTCTTGTCTGGTCTATAGAGAGTTTTTTGATGTATAGAGCATCATTTATGCTGTCTCTGATTCCTTTCCAATGAGCATTTTTAAAGCAGTGGCAGTATAATTCTCTCACTATGGAGCCTCCTATACCATTCAGGGACGGGTCTCATAAAGTCAGCTTTTCACATTAGTTGATTACCTTATTATGGGAGTAAGTTAAGGAAGTTAAGCCCTGGTTTCCCGAGAGTTGAAGGTCAACTGGGAGCCAACCTTATTCTGACAGAAAGTTCTGTAAAAGTAATCCTTTCTGACAATATAATATATATGTACTAAAGCCCTGTGTCTCGGATTTCCTGGGTCACTTTTTATCTGGCATGAGAGAAATATTGAGGTGTCCCATATGTTAGTCCATGCATCCTAATGCTTAGGCCAGAAGATATGATTATCATATGGGTTGTTGCATGTGTGTGCCAAAATGTACTTTTCAAAAAAGTAAATACGAGGCTTGCCACATTTACAACAAACCCTTGGAATTCAGTTTCAACAGTTAGTTCCTATATTCCCCAAACAATCTCCAAAGGTCCATGACTTAAAACAAATAATTTTGTTGAGATTTAGATTTGCATCTTATGACACAAAGAAGTTGCTTGGGAGTAAATTACTTAACCAGTGAGGCAGCCTGGTGGTTGCTACACATCACAGCTCTAAGAGCTTAATATTGGAGAGCAGCTGAGAAGAATGGCTAAGAGCATAGGTTCTGGAGGCAGACCGTTCTAAAATTCAATGCTACCATAAAGTAACTCTGTGACCTTGGGTAAATCATTTAAACCCCTGTGTCTCAGTATCATCTTCTATGAAATGGGGAAAGGGTAATATCTACCTATTCAAGTTTTTGTGAGGACTAAATTAGTTGGTGTATAGATCTTAGCTGGGGTCCTCTGGGAAAAAGACCCAGAGACAAACATTATGGTGTGGACTGTTCATGTGAGAGTTACATACCCAAGGTAGTAACAATGACGGTAAAAGGGAAACATAACAAGACAAGACACCATGCAATCCAGTGTGATGCTCTACCATATTGGTTACTCTACAAATAGCTAAGAATACAGAGCATACTGCTCAACAGGTGCTCTTTCAATACAGGGAATATTAATGAGATTTCTATGGAAGGGTTGCAAAGAGTAAATGTACCTCACAGCAGTCCACAAATGAAATAAGTGAGGGGAGGGGGATTTACCTGTCTGACTTCTTTCAGCCTCTTGAATTCCACTAGTTCACTCTGCAGGAAGATAATTTCCCTATTCTACCAAGAGTCTCATCTGGCTCCTTGGCAAGCACCTTGCAAACCACACCCCATGCCTCAGTCAGGTCTCAAATGGAGAGGTGCTTGGTGTTAGTTGAACACTGAATAAAGATACAGTTGAGGGATCTGAGACGGCATATGAGTTTTGTGCCCCTCATACAATATTCAAAGCACTCTGGGTGGCTTAGTTGGTTAAGTGTTTGCCTTTGGCTCAGGTCATGGTCCCAGGGACTTGGGATCTAGCCCCCAGTAGGGCTCTCAGCTCATCATAGGAGTCTGTTTCTCCCTCTCTCTCTGCCCCTCCCCCGCTTTCAAGTAAATAAAATATAAGAAGAGAGCACACAAGCAGGGGGAGTAGCAGAGGGAATAGCAGAGGGAGAGGGAGAACCAGGCTCTCCACTGAGCAGGGACCCTGATGTGGGGCTAGATCCCAGGACCCTGGGATCATGACCCTGGGATCATGACCCAAGTGAAGGCATATGCTTAACTGACTGAGCCACCCAGGTGCCCCAATAAACTAATTTTAAGAAATATTCAAAGCACTTAGAACACAGTCTGGCACATAGCAAGCTCTATACAAGGGCTTCCTATTTTTGTAAACATAGGAAGATTAGAGCGGGGTTTCATTGAGGAAACAAGCTCTGAATAAAAAGTCAACTGATTGTGCTAGTAATAAAAGAAATAAAAATCAAGATCTAGGAAAATGACTCATTCTTGGTGAGCAAAAAAGAAACCGTGAACGAACTAAAGAGAACATGGAAATCAGCAGCTCCTCAACTCTGTGAAAGGAGCAAGTCCATCACATGCTTTACTTGGAAATAAGAACTGCTCATCACACCCTATTAGTACCTGCTCCTCTGTGACAGAGATGGTGTTGTGGTACCCAGAGAAGTCTGCCTCCAGGCGCAACTTTAAGGAGAAAGAAAATGAGGCATCCAAATTGGCAAAGAAGAAGTAAAACTCTCACTCTTTGCAGATGATATGATACTTTATGTGGAAAACCCAAAAGACTCCACTCCAAGACTGCTAGAACTCATACAGGAATTCAGTCAAATCTCAGGATATAAAATTAATGCACAGA
>CM052800.1:112207989-112288218 GCA_028533885.1 Nasua narica | reverse complement strand
AAAAAAAAAAAAGGAGAAAGAAAATGGCAAAATGGCCAAAAGGAAGTAGGATGCTGACTGAAAATAAGGAAGAAATCCATATTTTTTTCAATCACATGAGAAAAGATTTGAAGATTAAAAAGTTGAAAGAAAAATCCTCCTCAAAATTTAATTTTTATTATAAAATTACTGGAAAATATTTTAGCCTGATAATGGAGAATCCTTATTTGGGAGTATAAAGGGGGAAATGGATGAAATATTCACCCCTGGATCAATGTTAAGCTCTTACTGCCATGCCTGGCACAAACTAATGTTATGGAAATATTTGCTACTGGTATTACTCTCAGTTTACTCTTTCTTTACTTGTAAGAAATCTCTTCATAAACCCAAAACAACAAAATCACATATATTTAGATTCACAGGTTCTTAAGAAAACAAACAGGTTCTGTATGGTAAGCAGTCGACTAACATTCATATGTAGGGCAATTTGGCAATATCTATCAGAACAAGTGTACTTTGTGCCATGACCTAGCAATTCGCTGCCAGAAATTTATACATTTGAGGTGAATTTTTTCAAATACGAATGAAATAACCAATTGAGAGAGTAATTTATTGCAACTTTTTTGTTATAACAAGTGTTGAAAGGAATATCTAAGTATTCATTAATAGAAGATTGGCTAAAAAATTATGATATATTCACACCATGGAATATTCTGTAGCTATAAAAAGAAAGGAACTACTTTACATATTTGTAAGGAAAGAGTCCCAAGATATATTATAAAGTGAAAAGCTCAAAGAACAGAACAGCATGTTAGAATGTGATCGTTTGTGAATAAAAAGTAAATAAATAAGTGTGTAAGTGTACATACATGTACACACACACACCCCCCCCAACACACATGTGTATATGTGTGAAATAACTCTGGAAGGACGCATAAGAAACCTAATGTGTTCACAGGAAGGACCGGCTGACAAGGAGAAAAAGGTAGAAGGGAGATTTTATTCCTGTATATTTTCTCTTATTTACTTTTGAATATCTTTGAACCACGCAAATGTATTACTGATTCAAAATAAATAGAACAAAATGAAATTAAATTAAAAGGAAGTGACTTAACCTTATTTATTTGTTAAAGAATTAAAATAGACTGTGCTTACAGCTGCCTCTCCTCACATGGGATTCTAAGTTTCTGGGGAGCTGTGAATAGGGCCAAGGAAAGCCATGACTGCTTTGCTCATGATGATCAAGGGCTCGATGAGGCGTCCAGGACATGCTGGGCGTGGTGCCAGTAAAAGAGGAACACGTATATTTTCCAAGATGGATAACAACTTTTTTGGCCCTGAAACAGTTTCAGATCAATGTTCAGTTTGGATGTAGGCCATCACTAAGCCTCATACCTGGTAAGACATTTGACTATGTTGTCTGAGGTGAAAATTGTTGACAATCCTATTCACATCCAAGGCAGAGGTCTATGTAACTCACAAAACATCATAATTAGCTATTATGTCGCAAAATAAAAATGATAATAGAGATGCCAAGTATTTCTTAAGTAACCTCTTCATTCTGAAGCTCTCTTCCCTGAACAGGGTAAGAATCACAGTAGGTGTTCAAGTCCAACTCAGCCCCTGAGTGACTATCAGCCTCCTTCAGCAAGCTCTCCCCTTGTGTTAAGTTGAGCTTCTGGGAACATCAAGTGAAAACATACTCTTAAATAAGAGAATCAATCACAGAGCAATGGTATGTTCTTCCCATTATGCAAACAGCAAAACCATGCTTTACCCCACCATTTGTTCAATGCCCAGAGTCGAATGGGTACGTTTATTACATCTTAAATTAACTGAGGGCTGCTTGGCAGACTCCCAAATCAGAGGGTCTCTCTTTATTCTGACACTGCCACATACTCATTGGCTGACCCCTCCAAGTCACTTGCTTCCCCTGACATCTAGCACTGCATCTGTAAAGGGAGGGGATCACACGGCATGACGTCTCCTCCCATTTCTAAAATTCTAAGTATTTTGAGATAATTGTGTTTATTTATTCTACCAGTATTTACTGAGGCCTATGTGCAGAGCACTGCTGCTTTACAAAAGTCCATTCAAAGTGACTCAGAATTCTAAAGCCAATTCAGGTAGTAGCAATCTTAAATGTCAATATTTGAGTTTTCCTTCTTTTTTAAAGTTCTTTTCAGAACTGAGCACCATATAAATGAGATTAAACTATCAGTGAAAAAATACCAACTACTCTATTGTACAGAGAAGCCAAAAACATTTTTAGGATATATTTTATTATTATTATTTTTTCCTTTACTCTTCATTTTAAATATCCTAAAAGAAGTGCCTTCCCCTCATTTAGGCAAACAGTCTCTCTCAGTCCTATTTCTACTCTCTAGGGCAGAAAAGGCTATTGTTTTGCCTGTGCCTTGCTTTCTGATTTGTTAAGTAAGCCCCACAGGTGATGGAAGAGGCCTGGTTCTAGAGTCATTCATCTGATCTGGGGACACACTGCTAGATATGCGATATGACAAGATGGGGCAGCAATATGGTTATCAGACATAGTGAGAGTTATGGAGTGTTTTCCAGCTTGTATCAGCTTTTTACTTATATCATGTTCCAAGAGACCTTTTGTGGCTTTATTTATGGTATAACAATGTCAAGAGACAAACAAAGTGAAAAAAAAACAAGAGGTGTAAAAAAGAGGGCAACACTCCAATATACAAGGGACTACTACAAATTGATTGGGAAAATACTAATATTTTGAGATATTTTTATTCATTTGTTCAACCAGTATTTGAGGCCCTGTGTTCACAGCTTTGATGCTTTATAAAAAGAATATGAACAATTAACAAAGTAGAAGAGGCAAATGGCTAGTGATGTGTGAAAAGATGTGCAACCTCACTAAAATCCAGAGAAATGCAAACAAAGTATAATGAGATAACATTTTTAATGTAACAAATTGGCAAAATAGCTTTAAAAAGTGATAAATTCAGTGCTGATAAAGGATGTGGGGAAAGTGGTACTCTTTTACAATTTGGTGAGAATGTGAATTGGTATAAACCAATTTGGAAACTTTTCTAGTAATATGTATTGAAAGTAAAAAAAACAACAATAAAATACATGAAAAGTAAAAATACACATTCTTTGATCTACCTATGTTATTTTTTCTACAGTAACATATATATGAATGAAAATATAATACATAAATACATACGAAAAAGTGTCAATTACAGCATAAAAATGTTTAAATAGGCTGAAAGAACACGATAGGTTAAACAAATAAAGTGGACTATTATTGCAGATAAAACGCAGCAATTAAAAGAATACATTATTGGCCAGGAAGACTGTCCATAATGATTTTTTAAGTGATAAAAAGTAAATTGCAGAGTGATGAGTTTAATATGTAGTATGTTTCACAAAAGCAAAAGTCAGCCCAAAATGTTCATGTGCAAAAATGTTTTCCTATACATGTAGATGTTTAGTATCAAGAGGAGTATGCAATGATGCACTCTGGTGATTAACATCACAACTTACTAGAAGTTGATGGTTTGTGGCCATCAAGAACAAGGGTGTAGAAAGAGAGGGCAGAGGAAGATTTTTAATTTTTTTATTTAATTATTTTTCTTTATGTATTTTTGCACTGTTTCATTGATTGCAGGAAACATAGATTGCTGTTAAAATTTTTAAGGGAAATTTGGTAAAAGAAAAAACAAAAAAATTACACCGGAAGTTGGCAGAGGGGCTGCAAAGTAGGGGAAATCATGAAGCTGGGTTCAAAGAGTATAGACAGAAGGGAAGCTCACAGTGGCTCGAAAGTGCTTGCTTTCCCACACAGGATCAGTGAATACTCATGTACTGAGCATGAAAGGATATTGAGCAGAGATCCTTGTCCTTCCACATATGTATGTATTTAGCACTTGTATAATATGTCCAAATAATCTCCAGGATGCATCTGATTTAATAAACGGTTGGACTCTTTTCCTGTTGAAAATTTCATATAAATTCAGATCTGTTTCGCTATCTCCTATCAACACTCCTCGCATCATCTATAAACATACCCAAAGGCATTACATTTGTAAAGGACTTCACAATTACAAACTGCTTTCGTCACAGCACTATACCTATGGTGGGGAAGGAGATAGGTACTGTGCTTCCTGTTTTACAAGTGAGACATAAGCGTTTTATTTAATGGCCTATAAATAATAATTGAGTTACAGTAAAATATTACCATTCCTTTCCCCTTTCTCCTCAAGGGCTGCGAAACACAGCTTTGCATTTCAAGCACCTAAGTATACTGTGATTCTGACTACACGTGAAACATGGCAGAGTAAATTAATGGACGTATGGGGTAAAATCCATCAGGAAAGTTTGTTGACTGGACAAATTCAGATTAAAATTAATCACAATTCTTTATTAACAGGTAACTGTAATTTTTCCCCCAAATATTACCCAGATAATTGCCTTAAATCTCTACTCCATTTTGTGCATTCAGACATGGCCTCAAAAACTCTGTAACAAAGATGGAAAACAATTCTTTAAAGTTAATGTATTATTTCTGTGCAATTTCCACCATGAACAGAGCATACTAATGCATTCATTCACCATCTGCATCTGTTGGTACCATGGCCAGTTACCCCAGAGGACTAAGACACCCTGTTTTGTGACAGGCATTTGGACAATAACAAGGACTCCCAAATGAACAATGTGTGGTCTATATTATGTACAGATGGAAGACAGATAAATAGACAAACACTGCAGGTTCAGCAGTTTACTCAGAATCCTCAGTACTGAAGGATGAAGATAGGCACATAGAAATATGTCAAAGCTGGTCTCCATTCTTATAAAACACTAAAAGTGAAGCTTAGGGGATATTTTTATGTTAGCTTTTCATTTGTATCAACAAAGAAAACTGTCAGATCATTTAAGAAGTACCCTTTCTTGGGGAAAGCCCGCCTGCTTGTCCATTTTCAATGTCCTTCAAACGTTTTATTTTGTTTTCTCTATGGGCAGCTTCAGGTGGGAAAACAAACAAACAAAGTCATTGACAGAGGAGAGTATGTGGCATGAATGAGAGACTGGAAACCAAAATGGCTAGGCAGCTTTCTCTTTTGGCATTTAAGAAACCTGAGAGTGTCTGCTTTAAAAAACAAATTACATTTAAATTTAAATAAGTCACTTTGGGGCACATTCATCACTTTGAAAAGAAACATGAGGATAATCATCACATTTATATAATATTTTTTGTTTTGAAATAGTTAACTTCTCTGCTCTAAAAACCAAATGTTGCTTTACTTAGTCATTCATCATTCTCATTGGCTTCATAGAGAATTGTGTACAGATAATTGAGACTAGGGAGCCCTAAACATTTTTCCGTAGGCTGCATTATCCTTTGCTCAGTATATATGACTCATTATCATATTACTTGGTCTACAGCTCCAAGATCTTTATGTTATTTGGTTGCTATTCTATGAATTTCACATAATGTAAATTATTATTTTAATAAAATTTAAATATACATTTTACATAACTGCTAAAGAGACTCCTTGAGGTTTCTCAAATAACTGGATAAAAAAAATGTTATGTAGTTCATCTGCTGAATCCTCAATCCAGAGCAATGATCCCTTCTTTCTAAAGCATGTATCTATTCTAAATAGCCTAGCTATTCATTTATTCATTGTACATTTACTGAGTACTTATTATGTACCAGGCACTGTACAATATACTATGGACAAGCTGATAAATGACTTATTCTTTACTCTGTGGTATCTCATATCCAGAGGAGGACAAAGGAATCACATAAGGTAAATTACAACTCAATGTGATAGGCAGCAAAATAGAGTTATAAAAAAAGTACTACGAAAGCACTAAGAAAATGTGACAAACTCAGGGAGTCTTGAAGGGCTTCAGAGGAAAGGTAAAATTTTGCCTGGGTCTTCAAGGATGTATAGATCTTGGTCAAGCAATGAATGAATGAATGGTTTGACAGAATGAATAAAAAGACAATCATCAGCTCCTGCTGTAATCTAGGCAATCTTAAGATAATGGGAACAAAATTTGCAAATACAGAATGAATGAGAAAACATGGCAAGTTTAAGGATGACAAGATCGTCAGGTTTCTTAAACAGATTTGTGCAAAGGAAGATGCAAGGAAATTAGATGGAAAGTCAGGTTGAGATAAACAGGCAAAATGTCTTAAGTCTAATGTCAAAGTGTTTGTACTTTATCCTGGAAGAAACAGAAAGGCAGGGTAGATTGCTAGGCAGGGGTTGTCAAACATTCTAATGTAGTTACTGAGCACCTAAGTATACGTCAGGCCTGTTCTAAACTCAGCATTTATAGCCATGAAGAAACAGAAAGAAGAGAAGGAGAAAGATTCAAAGAATCAGTAGGACTCCACTGGGCAGATATTGCATATTAGACTGAAGAAGAAAATGAAGGAGAAAGATTATGCTGAGTTTTTTCATCAAAGTTTGAGTTGTCATTAGGAAGGGAAGATAAATAATCAAGTTTTTGTTGTATAATTTCATTATAATCATATGTTGCTTAACTTCTCTTAGATCAATAGAGGATGTTGTCTCTCATTGTTCTTTGAAACAAGAAGTACTGAGTAGTTCAACTGCCCAAGATATTTCAGTATAACCAACAATATCACAGCACCTGAGAAATGGTTACTTGGCATCTGAATGGTCATCCAATGATCTTAATGGGTCATCTTAGGAGAAAATATTTGGAATATTTCTGTACCTTTTTAAAAATTATACTGTGAACTCTTGAGTTAGAGGCATTGACCACATTATTCATCTTGTCTTAGCTTCACAAATCAAGGGAAGCACAGAAGTCTGGTGACTTATAGTGAAAACAGGATAATTTCAGTGAACGGTGACTTATTACTTTTGTTAACAACTCTATCAATGTGATGAACACATTTTAGGAGTCAGTGTCCATCGTTTGGCTGGATTTGGACTGTGATGCCTTCAGACACATCCCACCCCAATAATGAAGTTCTGGTCTTCTCTGGTTCCTTGGTGACTCTCGATGCTCCCCACCACCTGTGTCGTCTGGCATCAGTGCCTGTTGTGGCAGTCCTGGCTGCCGCATCAATGACAACTCCATCCTTGTGTGGGCGAGCTGTGGAGACAGATGGTTCCTCAGAACAGAGTAGGGACTGTCAGTCATGGAAGGGAGGGCTGAACACGAGGCTGGAGTGTGCAGTGTGGATCAAGAGCACTCCCTATGTGGGTCCAATATCAGAAGTTAAAATGGAGCAACTCCAAATCTATTCACTTTCAGGGAGTTCCTAGACCTACCAGAAAAACTGCTGAATTTTCTTAAAAAAAAAAGAAGCAAAACCGTATATAAACTACCCTGTTCATGGGGCCTCTCTTGTAGCCCAATCTAGTTTGGATAGGCCATTGATCATAGAAGAGACATTGTTTCTAATGTAAGAGTCCACTCTGGTTTCAGGAACCAAGACTGACTGCATTTCTTTCCAAGTAGAAGAAACAGCCATTCCCTTGATATAAGACCAGAGTCTAGAAAGGAGGCACAGAATTGTGGAGGAGAGAGTCCCCTTGACGGCTAGTCTGAGTAGTTCTCAGAGTTGTTTTGTAGAATTGTGGACTTATGGAAAATACAGCTGACTCCCAGAAGTACAGTAGTAATCTATTCTTGAGCAGCACAAGTAGTTTGTAGTGGTGGAAGGAATAAGCCTTTTATTTCTTTTACCTAGGAAGGCCTATATTCAAATCGCCTTTTCTTATGATCATGTATTTTTCACTTTCTTGCTTTTTTGTATTGATTCTGGGGATAAGGGAAAGATTCAGGGAAATCTAAGGACAACATCTTAGGTGGGATTATACAACTACATTTAAGAAACTTTATTCTTGCTCTGGGTCTTCTTTGTGCAGCAGAATGGATGGATGGATGGATGGATGGATGGATGGATGAAAGAACAAATGAGTCTTACCCCTGGCCTTAGGGAGATGAAAGGCAGTTTCTCCAGAATATCTTCTTTGTTCAGGAAGGGTCTCTGGCACCTACTGGTTTACTAGAGGTTGATCAAGAGGAAGGCTTCTCTAAAATAAAGTGGTTTACCAGAGAGGAAAACAAATACCTTGGGTAGAACTTCATCATCAAAATATCACAGTGTTGTCCTCAGGCTGGACTTCTGTTTTATCCTCATGTGAATTTCATCGTCCTTATTTTGACTTCTTTTAAAAATATTCTCCTCTCTCTTATACAGATACTATCCTTAGTGTGTGTATGTTTGCTTATACATCTGTGCATAAACATTTGCATACACATGCAAACACGAATGGGGAGCAGGAACACAGAAAAGAATATACTGGGTATTCACATTATCACATAGATTAATGTGTACTCAAGCCTCTGCCAAGACTATTAAAACAATAGCCAAAACCATCTGAATGAAGCCTAAAGCTCTGCACCTTTATACCATATTACAAATAAAGGTAGACACAAGAAAGGTGGACCAGAGGTAGTCATATGAGTTTGGTACTACTTCCATCCACCTTGAAATATATTGCTAATAAAATCCTGACATAATCACTCAGCATTTAGGATATTTTCTTTCCAGAGATATTAAGAGAGAGATCAGACGCCTATGGCACTGATCCCCAAAAGCAAGACTAGGAAAAGAAAGAGGCAAATTTGGCACAGGAAGACTGGCAAGGAAAAGGTGAAAGAGAGGAAGCCAGTACTTTATTGATCTCGGGACTCCCTGCAGCACTTTCCAAATCAATAGGACAAACTGAGGCCTCAGCAATTCCTTTTCTTGTGTTTATGAATGTACAGACCCTTGAGCAAGAGCTTTGAAGATATTATCAGTCTAGATTCAACAGAAGAGACAAAATAAAATACAACACTCTCAAATGTTGGCAAAAGAACCACCAGGAAGTCTCCCTGAGATTTGCAGATAAGACCTCTGGTCCTGGCTGCTATGCTCCACCCCTCTCCCGCCTTGTAAATTACCTATTGTAGGCAAGAACTTCAAGGATTCTGGAAAACTCCCAGGAGCCCCTGGGTTCTAAGGCTGGAAGATCCTTAAATTTCAGTCATTTCAAGGTGACAGAGAACAGTACTGGTTTGGGCATCCCTTCTGAAAACGTAAGTTCAAATTTTGTAACAATTATATTAAAATATTATGTTACTAATTTTAGAAAATTACAGCCCAGATGCCTCATTTTCTGTGCCTCAGTGAGGATCTGGTTTCCCAGGCTTTTAAGACTTTTTAAAAGGCAGAGAGCTGCAAATCATTTGATCCTGAGATAACCTTTATAAGTCAATCTCTCATAGAAGCCTCTCCCTCACTGGTAGGCAGATGCATCATGGAGAATTTGGCAAGGTTCAATCGATAACTGAAGTAATGCAAGTAATGACACCAGTGTGAATACTGCTGGCTTAGATATTTCCTGTTTTTCAGAAGGAACAAGTACCCACTATTCCTGTCGTTTTAAAGGAAAGAAACAAGGACCATTATTTCTTTGGCTTAATATTAATATTAAATGGATGCCCACAGAATGTTGTCAATGAAAATCTGTGTTTAAAGTGATAATATATTCTAAGTGGTTGGCCCAGAATTTTTTTTAAGAAACAGCTCTTAAAATAATGGAGTTTGTGGCATTTCTGAATATCTTCAAGTCTTGGGATTTGAGAGGTGGGAGCCCAACATGTCACCTGATATGCCTTTAATGTGGTTACTGATGAATATAAATTCACAGAGATTCATTTCACATAGGCATCATTTTCATTAATTGGATGGGGCTCACAGACAGCTCAGTGTTGAGTGAAGTTGGGAAGAGTTCGTATTATTGTCAATGCTGAGCTTGCAGGGGGCCAGCCTTAGTCACATGCCAATGTTATATTAATAGTTTTCAAAGTCATAAGAGTAGGTTTTTTCCATGAGGAATTTTTACTTTCTTTGTGGACAGAAAATTCAACCTGCAAGATGGTAAAAAAAAAAAAAAAAAAAGATTAAAAATGCAAAAAAGGAAGTCCTACAAAACTAGCTCATCATTTTAACTTGACATAAAGTTGTGGTTGTTTTGTTTTTCTCTCTCTCTCTTTTTTTTCGTTAGAAGATAACTTTTTGGAGATAAACAGCTAAAAATTTCCAAGTTGGCAATAGGGATTTTGGGAGATCTGTTTGTATTTCAAACCTGGCTGGCATGGAATACATAAATAAAAATAAAATAAACAAAACATCGAATCTGCTTATTCTAACAAGAGAGGCAGAGGAGATGGTGGAGGGGCAATAACGGATGATGGTCAGGGTGACCTTGCTGGAGCCTTGCTGTCCAAACTGTGGCTTGCAGATCAGCAGCATGAGCACCATCAGGGAAGTTGCTAGAAACACAGAAACTCAGGCTCTACACCAGACCTACTGAATCAGAATCTGCATTTTAACAAGATCCCCAAGTGTTTTGTCTGCACATTAAATTTGTGAGAATTTAATTCTATAGTTAGTGTCGTCTGCACAGAATAGCAAAAGTTTTATGTGGTGTATAAATTGGGGTCATTACTCCCTGGAAAACATCTAATGGAAGAAAAGAGGAGAGGGCACATTCTTAGGTAAACTTATGACAATAGCAGGTAGTTTGCAGAATGCATTTTGAAAGAAAGCTTTCTGCTTGTTCTAAGTTGGTGTAAATCTGTGCAGTAATTATTAGTAGCTGATAGGACTACAGGTATACAGTTAATACAGACATTTACTTCTCTATTTTGGGTAAGCATTTGACAACTAACATCAGAGAACCCGAGAATCTCTGGACATGAGCATAAAAATCCAAGTCAGCTTAAGGATCTGGAGATGATTAGTAAATGACACAGAGGTAGAAATGAAAAGAAAAATAAGGTAAAGAACCAAGCTGAACCATTGCAACTCCTTAGCCAAACTGGGTTCTCAAGTTTCACCGTATCTTTGCTGAGGAGGCACTAAAAATGACCTCAGAGCCACACCACATTTAAGCCAAAATAAATTAATAGTTACTAGGCATCTAAGGCATCTACTATATGCTGGATCCAATGTTAGGCTCCAGAATAGGTTTTTTCTTTTAAATCTCACAGAAACCCAAATGAGGAATGCATTCTCATTTCCATCTCACTAATGAGGAAATTGTGGCTTAGCAAGGATAAAATAATTACTCAAGGTCAGAAAGCTAATAAGTGAAAGAGCTGGGATTTAAAATTAGTCAAATCTGACCCTGAAGCCCGTCCCAACCATGCCGTGCTGCTAAATATAGTTATCGTATAAGTTAAATATTTAGTGAAATGCACACAGTTATAACAATGCTCTGATTTATACTAAACCAAACATATCTTTTGCCTTTGTCTAGTCTTGAATTAAAAGAAACTTGGTGTGTAATGTTAAAAATAGATATCTGCACTGGGTAGTTCCCAAGTGATTTCAGTAAAAATTCCAGCACCTACAGTCAGCAGAACAGATAAATGACATTCATTAGAGCATTCTGCTTGGATCAGGTTTGCCTAAAGTTCAGTGTGCTATCCTTCATTTACAAAAGGATGATCTCCAAAACAATTTCACAGAATCATTATCATTCACCACAAATATGAACCCCCTTTACCATTGAAAGGTCCAGGAAGTTACTTGAAGAAATACAGAGTGAACTCCAGAAACCACTGTCATGTGAAACCCACATGGAATGTGTTAACCCAAGAAATAGTGAATGGAAGGTACGGAAAAGATTTGTGATGGTGAGTGTCTGTGTATTGACCAAAAGCTTGAATAAATGTCACACCTTTGCCATATTAAGTGCGAATAACCCGTGAAGGTAGTTCTGGGCTTTCTACTTTCACCTCAATCAGAACAGTTTAGCTTTTGTCTATCTAGTGTACTGAGATACCATGTAAAAATCTTCTGCTGTTGTTCAGAGGGTTCTACTACTTAAAAAAAAAAGACTTCAAAAATATTGTGGTATAAATCAACCTCCTCACTTATGGATGAGGAAACAAAGATTTAGAACCCATGACACTTCACGTTTGCCTGCTGTATGCTAGGCACTGCGTCAGAGGTTTCCAGGGATGTCTCATTCTTTGTATGCTGAGAAAGTAAATCTGATAGAGATGAATTAACTTGCCTAGGTCACACAAGTAGTCAACACAGACTAAGGGCAGGAGGCTAGGACTATTAACCACCAAATTCTATGCTTTTCCCAGAATGCTTTATTGCTGGTGTAAAGGTAAGACAATTTTGTCTTCCCAGCTTATTCCCAGGCTGGATCACTGAACTCTGTTTTCTTACTCTGTTCTCCTTACGTAGAGATTATAATACCAGCCAACAACCCACAGGACTTATTTTTTGCTGTTTCTCAATATTAAAAATAGATGATGCATAGAATCACACTTGCCTACTTTTTCCCCTTCTGGCCAAGAACACCAATTACTAGGATGGTTAGTTGTTGTTCAAACTAGCATCTTGATTCTGGAACATTTTTCTTTTACCCAAATATGTGGAGCTACACTACGGGATAGGAAATTCTTATTATTTCAGTAGACCTCAACCCATGACAAAATGGGCAATAAAATGTATCTTATCTCCTTGTTTTACGTTTAAGCAGAAATAGCGAATCTCCTCCATATGGTTAAAATATTAAATGCTCACAAAGCGACTTTGCTCATTCACCTTGCGTATGGGAAATAAATCCAAATATCATGTGAATGAACTTCAAGTAGAGTGTTAAAGTTGGCCAATGAACTTGATGTTACAATAGATTAAGTTTCTTCACTTATTTTTTTCATGATTTTTTCCTCACTTAAATTGCAAGACAATCAAGGAAAATAGGTGTGGTAGAGAGAGAAAGTATTCTAGTTAGCCACCACTTGAGGTGTCACTGAATCAATAAATTCTGAGATACTAGCTAATAAGCAAGTGTGATCCACTCAATGTTATAGAGTAAATAGTGGTCAAATTAATTGTAATCTAGTAAATTCCTGGCACATTTTTCTTCCATATATGATGACTTGCGGTAGGATGTTGAGAGAGAAATAGGAAGAGGACGAAATGAGAGTTTGGTAGTAGGTAAAACATGAATTTTATATTTAGGATTTCTTTTCTTTCAAGTTTCAGAAGATTGAGAACTTCTAATGCCCAAAAATATCTGGGTGATTGGCCAAGTTCAAATTGCTCAGTCTACATGATTTCACCGGGGTTAGAATTATACTTGTGAGCTAATGGTTTTTTACGTTCTTCTCAGGGGAAAAAAGGGAAAATAAATACGAGGGGAAGGATAATGACAATCAGTCAATGAGATTTAGAAAAGTAAGGAATGACTAGCGATTCCTTTCCTGAAAAATAACCCACCCTCAGCAGCCAAAACTTTAATTTGACCCTTTCTCTATGATGACAACAATAAAGCATGTTTTAATTCATAGAAGCCTCCAGTGGCACCAGTAATTGCTGTTTCAAAGGAAAAAAATGGAGACTTTCAAAGAGAAAAATCTTTTTCCTTATTTTTTTCTTGTTCACATTTTTAGTAGGAGGAAAGCTGTATAAAAAATTAGATGAAGTAGGCATATATAAGTTAATGTAATATATATCCAAACTGTAAGATCATTTGGAATTTTATGAAGTTGTCAACATTTGTCACTATTGTCCCAAGTGTCTGGTGTTTTATGAATAAAACATAGATTCTTGGAGAACTTTCATTTAACCCTTAACCATCAGGGGAATAGAGAATCATGAAAGGCTCCAGTAGAAAGGACACTCTAATATCATCTAATCCAATTTCTTTATTATCACAGGTAACTGAAACCCAGAGAAGTTAGTAACTTGCCTGAAGCCAAACAGTATCAGTTTTTAAACTCCTCCTCCAGTTCTTTTTCTACCTTTGTCCTCCCTCTTATTCTGTATCCCATGAGTAATTTGTAAAAAAGGTTGGATTTGGAAGAAATATTAAAGGTTATCTATTTCACTATCTTCTCTGTCCCAATGAGTAGCTATTGAATATTTGCTTGAATACCTCCAGTGAAAATAAGTTCACTATCAAAAGATTCCAGGGCAGTTTTTACTAAAACATTAAATAATTTCTAAGAAATTTTTAAACTTTTCTTCAAATATAAAGGCATTGTAAAAAGTAATCAGTTAACTCATTGCCAAATCATTTTTAGTTCTTTGATTAAAGTAAGAACAAGAGTGGTAAACATTATGATTAATATTATAATATTGGAGAATCCAGTGAAACAGGTCAAGTTTTGTAATTCATTAGTAGAACCCTTATCAGCCAGTAAGAGTTCATTTACTCTCCTCAAGGATAACTTGAGCACTGGGGGAAAAAGGACTATGTTAATAGGATTATTTAATTTCCCCAATTTTTTCTTATTCCTATTCAATTTTACCAGTTTCTGTTTCTCTCTTAATTGAACTATGGAGGGAGTAACTGCCTTGGCAATAGATCAATATCTAATTTTTGAAAGTTAATTTTTTAAAGAAACTTGGGTTCTTTCAGGGATAAAAGGCATAATGATACATAATGAAAAATACTGTAACTATCCTGGCAAATTTTCTATGTAAAATTTCAACAGAATCCATCCATTATAGTAAATGACCAATAAAAATGTTCAATCAAAAACTCATTTTAAGATACATCGTTAATGAACTGTATATAATGATGCTTAATCAAAACTCGACATAATCGCCTGGGAGAAAAGTTCCACAGGACCTCAGGAGCACTATTGTTCTGAACAAAAGATAATAATAAAACTGTATAATTAATAGCCTATGGTCATGTGGCATTCTCTGGGGGAAACTCAATTTCATAACAAACTCTACTGTTTTTCAAAACACAGGAATTGTGTTCCATAATAGCACTAATGCCATAAGCAAGAAGGCATTATTTTTCAGGCTGTTTTTATTTGACATGGAACTTTTCATGGATTTTCACACTAAAATATAACTAAGATGTAAAATCGGTGAATGAAGCTGCTGACCACAGAGATGGGGAAAAAAAAACATTTTGTGTGTGTCTATTTTACATCTTTTTAAATCTAGAAATGACACACTACCTTTAAAAAATATTCCAATAGGATATCTGTATCAAATAAATCTATATGGAACATTTATCTTTTTCTGGGATATTATAATAGTGATAGGTAACATAGACTACTTTGAGTCCCTAAGATACAGAGCCCTCAAGGTGCAAATGAAAATAGTCATGGAAAAGTTGAGAATAAGAAACACTGTAGATTGTGAAAGTCACTCTGTTAAATCAAACATTTACCTGGTCAGCTGTATTAGTTAGTATGTGAGTTTAGATAGTTAAACCTCAGACCTCAGTGTGTCTATTATAAATAACAATAGCTAGTATTTAATATACATATAGCCAATATATGGACTCCAAAATATAATTCTATGCCAATAAAATAATAAGATATGCCTGCTAAGAACACATTGGGAAGCATGAGGTACATTTATGAAGATTATCAGTCAGAAATCAGTGTTGCAGTATTTTACTACTATGAATTGGGCTAAGGTCATTGGCTCAAATGGCTGATGTATAGTTTATTATCCATAAATATGCACAGTGAGTATAAGAGGCCTATTTCTAAGCATGCAAACCAGAAGGTATTACTGTCCCCCTTTTTAACTGCATTCAAATCAGAATTAAAGACATGGTAAAGATAATGTATATTTTCAAGTCAATCAATTTAATCACAATTCCATAGATGGCACCTTGGCCAAGTTGGCAGGAAAATTATAGCTGAAAAAGGGAAAAATCTTAACAAAATCTTATATTTTCCCATTAATCTTCATAAGCAATATGGTTGTTATCAATCTCAAAATGGTTAGTCATGAAAACATTCATACTAGATATAAGCAAGCACTTATTCAGAAAGACTCTACATTGAAAGTAGAAAACCATGGATCAAAACAATTCCAGTGACTTTCTCCTGTCAAAAACAAAACAAACTAAAAAACAATAAAGTTATAAAATGTGATTTCTTCCAGGGAGATCTTGATATTACATATTATATCCTGATTTCATATATACATATACATATATATAATATATAATATACAATATAATGTATTATATACTTTAAACTTACATATATTATATATTTTAAATTTTAGGTATAAGCATTATATATAATTATAAACATATAAAAATATTGCATATAAGTATATATAAATACAAATATGTAATGATATAACATATATATAAAAAACAAGGAAAACCTTAGGCTTAAACATAAGTAAATAGTGTCCAAACAGATTGGTAGTAGCTATTCTACATGAGAACTAGAGAGTGGGAGAAAGTAATGAGGCAAAGATCTAGAATGATAAGCTGAAGCAACATAGACTTACTGCCGAGTGTCACCTTTTAATGAGCTGTTCATTATTTCTGAGCAGTCCCACTCAGGGAAGGCTGTTTCTAAGCTATCTACAAGAAAATAGACGAGGATCCCTACAAGAGCCCTGTATCTCCTGCAGATGTTTTCTAAAAGTAGAATAGATTCAGTTTTTTGTAGATCTCTTTTAGACTGGAAGGTAACTCAGTCAAGATCCAAGCAGGAGACAGAAACAACACTAGTAATTTAACATATAGAAACATGAAATAGGCAAAAGAGAAATAATACTAAAAGAAGGAAAGAGAATTCTAGAGATTACTGAAATAACAGATGAAGGGAATAACTACCACCTCTAGGAATGAAGGAAAATATTCAAGGAAGAACCAAACTTGGAAGTCGCTAATCCCTCACCAGGGCTGAGATTTAGACCTGGTTGGAGAAGGAATGGCTGCAGAGCATTGGATAATACTGAAGTTAACTAATACGCCACAGGCAGGGATTGGTAAGCAGGAAACAACCTTCTGGTGTGCCTGAAAACTCACTGGGAAGATGCTGGCTGGAGTGCCAGTAAGACTTGCTGGAAAATGTGCATCAGTTTGTCTCCCACTTGAAGATAGCTGTGGCCACTGCACTACAAAAGAAAGAAGGAAAGCAACCAAACTAGGAGTACATACAGACTTTCTCTAGCATACTCTACTGAAAAGCTCAATATGGAGCTAGCTGGCAAAAGAGAAATTTTTATAGGATCCAGATTCAGTACCAAAAAGCAGTACAAAGGAGAGGGGTTTGGATTAAGAAGTCAACAAATTGATAACTGGAAGATGAGGATAATGGATCTGGGAAACAAAATTCCCAGTCTGATCTGAATCATAATTTCCCTAATCTTCAAGTTACTGAACATATCTCCATTAGAGACAAATATCCAGAATGACCCAATTTCATGGAATAAAAAGACTAGGCAATAAGACTGAAAAAACAATGTAGGGAACAAAAAAATACAACACGAATCTTGAAATAACAGGAAGACTCATTGTTATCCATGATTTTGGTGATAGAGAAATGACTCTGGACTCTGATAGAGAAATGACACACCACAGCAGAATGAAAATACTAGGTCTCTGGGAGAGAGAGAATCAGGAGTTGGATGAACCTAGGAAAGTGTTTGTGCCCTAGGTAACTGTCTTGCTTCACTCTGTCTCCATCCCTGTTATAGCTATAATTAAATGGCTGCCCATTTGCACATTGTCTCCTAGCAACTGGCTCTTGTGTGTCTGGACCCCACTCATTGCCTTAACCAATAAATAATTACCTATGAATTGAGATACAGAGAGCATAAGCATATGGAAGTGTGTGGAAGTTATACCCCAGTTCTAAATTTCAGTAACATTAATACAGATGTCCAAACAACATTTTTAAAAGGAAATTGGACATTAGGTGTCAAAATAGGTTAGGTATATTAGCACCCGGGTATGATTTTCAAGTGTTAATTCATTGGGAAGGGGTATTAAGTAATGGTATTGGACTCCCTAAGACTACTGAAAATGAGAAGAGTCATTGGTAAAACATTGACAGACACTCCTAACACCAGTTCATAGATTCTGAATCTCACAGATTATCAAGTGCGATATCAATTGATGAAGTATGATAGCGTTAACTACAGAACCAGACTAGGTGTAATTTCCAATCCCAAAAGCAAGGAAACATCAGTGGAGAGACATGAACTGTCAGTATTTATCTGAACTATTCTTCCAGACTTGAAGACCTGAATTCCCCCTCCCCTTCCTAGCCCAGGCTCATCTTCTGAAATATTATTCTAGAGCCTCTGGAGCATTGTTATAACCTGAATAACTCAGATTTGAGGAAATGAACTGTGGGAAGAAAGGAGGAATGCTACGGCACTTGAGTCAACAAATATCTGTGAGCAACCTAACAAATTTCCCCAAAGATGAAAATTTATCCAGGAAAGAAGGAGCTGTGAGAGAAAGATGGATCTAATAAGAAGACAAAAGGCAACAAATGGAGGTATTCTCTAAGGCAGAACCTCAAAATCTTTAAGGTGCACATAAGAGGATCTTGTCGAGATGCAGATTGTGTTTAAGTATATCCAAGGCACAGCCAGAGAGTCTGCATTTCTAACAAGTTCCCACTTGATGTTGATGTTGCTAGTTTGCAGAACACATTTTGAAGAGTAAGTCTCTAGTGGTCAGTGGTTCTCAACCAAGTGATACAGATTCCCAGGATGTGGTGGGAGGATATTTGGCAATGTCTGGAGACACTTTGGTTGTTGTAACCAGAGACGTGCTACTGATATCTAGTGGGTAGAGGCCAAGGATGGTGTTAACCATCCTACAATGCACAGGGTAGCCCCCATAATAAAAGATTATCTCGACCAAAATGTCGATAGTGCCGATATTGGGAAACGTTGCTAGACAGAACTCTGTTTGAAGAGTACTACTGTTTTCCCCTAGAAAATGGATGAAGTTGTGATAAATGTCATATTTAAAAGACAATTGCACATACTCTTCCTAAGTCATTGCCGTGGTTTCCCAGCGATGATGCTAGGTGTATATATTCCATATAACTTTGCTGATATATAAGAGGTTAGCAAAGAAAGTGGCAGTCAAGGAGGCAAGGACATTTCCCAGGTAGAAACATCAGCTCCGAGAAACTGATAAAAGACTGCTAAAGGTATCAATGAGCAGTGTAGAAAGAAGAGTTCTACAAAGAAGATGGTAGTCTGTGAGTTGCCAGCTGAATGAGATGTGGCTCCAGCATAAAAGAAAGTGTTAGGACCAAGCAAGCAATTCAAAGACAATCTAGGACTTCTGGTTCCAAACCTCCCATTCCTACCAATAGGTAATATTTCACCCATATAAGAAATACCCCCTTTTCCCAGATACATATGATTTGGAATGTTAATATGAAGCACTAGTGAGTTGGATTGTTGTTTAGTTAATGCAAAGTTGTTTGTTAAGCCAGTGCCCATGCTCCATGGTGTAACGGGTTAAATATTTTAAGTATGTGCACACATGCATGTGGATATTCGGTGGTTTGATAACAATAGTGAGAGGCTGTCTGGAAGCAGTCTAGGAATTGAAGAGGGGCCTTCAATGGTAGCTGAGCTTTCTGGTGTACAGAAAACACAGATCATGAGAGTCACTCATGTCAAAGAGACTTTAATCTTAGGGTTCCAAGTAGGGGCAGACATAATTTAAGATGGGCCAATGGTACATCAAGACAAAAATCAGCAAACTTTACGGGATAGGCTGAGTAGGGTGAAAAGTCTGTAACAAGGCCATTCCTATAAAGGAAATTCCCTCATTTTTCCACAAGACAAGGTTTCTCACTCTACAAATGGTCCAGTTAGTAAATTAAGAACACCTCACCCATTTCCTTCAGAAACAGGCCATGCAGCCTTATGTGCAATTGTTTTGCCTTTGATGCCAAATTACATTATCAACAGGTAGACAGCCTTTAGTCTCCTCCAAGACAAGGAGGAATGAATTATTTTCTAATCTCATCTTGGAGAACCAGACAGGCAGCTCAATAAATGTGAAATATTTCACATTAAAATATGAAAATATGCTTCACTCCACTGAAGATATAAATTGGAAAAGAAATTTTAAATAAGCATGTAAGTTATAATTAATAAGGACTGTGATTTTGCATGAGGAAAGAGCCACCAGCTCTGGAACTTGATGGCTATAATGGTCACCTTTATCAAAGTGGGGTTCTATAAATGAAGGCTTGGGCCAAAGATAGGATAGTTTCAGCCCTTCAAAAGTGGCAACTGGGCAGACAAAAACTACTCTGAGAAATGAGTCACTCCCTGTCCTGCCTATACTCCCTGACACCAGCTCCAGAATTTTCTCCATTTATATGTTCATATTTACTTGGTACTCCCTTGTCTTAGATTTGACTATTTAACCTTAGCTGTCTCTAGTTCCTGATTTTCAGGTAACTTGTCTTGCCACCTTTCCTTGATCTCTATCAAATTTGGAGCTTGAATCCCTCCTACTGACTCTTACTCACCCCCCCCACAGCACTGAGAAGAAGCAGGTTCTGAAAGAAGTTAGTTATATGAGAACTCAGAAGGCAGCAAACCATACTTCCCTTATTCCTTTCTTAAGTCACAAGTGGTGTGTGTGTTGTTTATCCTCCTTACACTTAATCCAATTCATAGTATTTACACAGATGAGAAGGAAAACGGCATAAATGAAATAAAGTATTAGGATCCTGCCCCCGAACTTCTGCAATTGCCAATCTATCTGGCTGTAATACCTCTACTTGACTCCACTTCCTTAGGGATGATGGCTCAGTCTTTAGACTCAAATAGACCGAGTGTCAAGGATTAGACATGGTATGTTAGACAAGTAGCTCATCTTTCTAAGCCTCATCTATAAAATGAGACTAATAGTCCCTGCCTCATAGAGTTGTTTAGAAGATAACAATGAGAATAAAATGTTTAGCATCATCCAGGGAACTGAGGAGGCACTACAGAAATGAATTAATGAGAGAATGGGCCAAGTAAGTTGGCTACACTTGGTAGTGTTTGCCGCTGAGTCTTTAATTATAACATTACCAATAAAAATGATGGCTACCTATGTGTCAAGCACTGTTGTAGAGCCTTTCATCCCCATAACAATGCCAGGAAGTAAGTATCTTTTACATATGAGTATGGGTATCTTTTCACAGATGAGAAAATAGAGGCACAGAGCAGTTAATGACTTGCCCAAGGTCAAATACTTAGTAGATGGTGTTAATAATAACTAACATTTGTTTAGTACCTATAATGTGCTGTACCCTGTGCTAAGTGTTGGGAATGCCTCTACCCTCCTAGGGTTTACAGTCAGCCTGTTGGATAAAGCACAGGTGTTTCTGCCTTTGTCTCTTTGTGTCCTCTAATTCAGAACTATTCAAACAGTAAATCACAACCAAAGTAATACAGAGAAGAAAAGAAGGAAGGAAAGAAGGAAGGGAGGGAAGGAGGAAAAGAGCATGGAAAAAAATGGAATAGAAAAATTAGGGAGCATTGCACATAGGTAGGGTAATTATTATTTCATGAAACCTTTGTTTCAGTGTTTGTGTATGTGCGTGTGTGCACGCGCGCGCGCGTGTGTGTGTGGATAATTTATCCCAGCATAGAATGTGTTAACTGTATGTCCCAGTCAAAAAATATGAAAAGTACTGCCTTAACAAATTGCATGCTGTCCACCTCATCCTCCCTGAGGAACCTGCGGCAATACCGTTCACAGAAATGGTGCTCAGTTTATCCAACAAGTGTCCTTTGGTGCTCAAAACACACATTTCATGGTGAAGAATTATGACATCTTCTCATATCTTGACCCAGTTTCAACAATCGAGCAGTCGTCTAAAGGTTATATTGCTGACCAAATTAAAAGACACCCTGCCCCCCTCTAAAAGCCGACCCTGGAAAGCAGATACTCATACAGATAATGTGGAACTTTTGGAGGCTCCTGGATTGCTGTAGCAAAGCAGTGGGACCTCTTTACTGGCCCGTATTCCACATCCCAAGGCTATGGGGCTCACTCTTGATTTATTCTGTGCATGAACATGCATATGTCTCCAATAGATTATATGTTCCATATCAAAAGACGCGAGGAGAAAAAAAAACCCCTCCATATATTTTAAAGTGCTGTAGCTTTCACAGGACGTGCATTTGTCAGAGACAGAGGTTTCCTCCATAACTGATTGTGAGGACAGGACGTTTTTGTTGTCACTGCTGCCACTGTTACATTGTGTAGCACATTCTCCCAAATGGTCCCCTTTTCTCTTTTCCGGTATGAGTGTTCAGAAAGAGAAAGTAAGGCTGTCTTTCTTTTGTCCTAATTGTTTTTGTTCTTTTTTTTTTTTTGGTAGACCTATTTAGATCCATGTCGGGGCTACTTTTTTTCAGTCTCCCCCTTTTCCACCTGAGGTTTTTACAGTGTATTACTTACTCTCAGTAACCAAGAGTGATGATTATTTTCAATTCCAGGACTCATCACTCCTGCTCCTCCATTTTTTAGCCATTACTTTTTATTCTTTCTGTACCCTGCAGCATCTTATGAAATATAAAATATAATGAAACATTCAAACATTTGACATTCTCCTTATGGGTTTTCAGGGAAGCAAAAGCGTGCACACGCTTCGGCTTTCATTTCATTAGTTACCTCGGCACTCGACAACGTTCTCAGAATAGCAAAGCAGAGCCACCTGCACTTGCCGGTTGGCAGGGGCAACCTATTTTCATCATGTCATCATGGCTATCATCATCATCATCATCATCATCATCATTCTACTTCCAATTCCACGGAGGATTGTACAAAAGCCAGATGGGCTGTTCTAAAGCCGTCCATTCTGAACCCTGCCTCATTCAGCCGTGGACCTGTCCCGGTCCTAGGTCAGCCTCAGAGGAAGACGGAGAGACAGAACTTAGAAAGCCAGGAGGTGGGAGGTGGGCAGTGGCCCCGGGGGAGGGCAGGGGAGTGAGCACATAGGAGCTTGTAATGTAAGGGGTTCACGTTCTCTGCCCCAATTCGCTGCTACAACTCATAGAATTTCCCACGAAATAAATAATTTCATAGCAAAATTAGTGTTCATGCACATGACATTCAGCAAATTTGCTAGTGCAAAGTTTTAGCTAGTGCAAAATTAATAGCTAGTGCAAAAATTAAAATTAAAAGTCCCTCAGTTGGTGTCCTAGCAATGACACCGTAAACTGGTGCTTGGGGACATTTGTCCACTCTCTGAGAGCTAAACCTGGTCCTTCTCAGACCATGAATGTGCAGGAAATCACACTGGTCCTCTATAGAGATAAGGTCATTTCTCAGAGATGGGTGGTATATAGCAAAGAAGAAATATCAGGAGCCAGGGAACTCCCATATCAAGGAGGATCATTTTTTTATAACTGAATTGTTATTTTACCTTGAAGACCTTCAGTTCTCCTGCATTTACATAAAGAAAGAATGGACTTTTTTGCTAAAATGATAAGATTGCATCTATAGTCCCATATGTCCTGGGCCTTACCCTTGGCTCTCAGCCACAACACAAATGTTTGAAGAGTCTAAGCTGGTATGCACCACTGGCCTTGTCTCACAGCTTTCCCATATTTTCTCAGAAAAGAAAAACCTTACTTCATTTGCTGCATTCCTGGCCAGTCTGTGGGTAGCAGGGATTTCTCAGCAGCCCCCAACTATGCTACGACATTTAATGTGGCACTTCTAGGTGACCTTCAAGCATTTTCTCTTTCAGGGTGGCTTGAGGTTACCAGGAAGGACTCTGCAGGTGGTGGTTTTCCTTTAGGACCAGCCATTCATGTCATTTAAGGCAGGATAGGGTCTTAAAATTCACCCTTGCTCTTCATGCATTTCAATCTCCCTTCACAAGTGTGCTTTGTTACCTGAAACAGTTCACAATTTAACATCTCAAGCAAATCTCTTCATCATCATTTTTTTCCTGGCCAGAGTTGACTGGTAGGTAACACAGAGCCTTTCAACAGAATTTTTCAAACAACCCTCTTAAGATTCAGAAATAGCAGCCTTCTTTTCTAAATAGGTTGCATCTGAATCAATGAGAGAAACTGAGGCCAGAGCTAGAAAGAGGATGAAGCAAGTGGAAGAGAGTGCAAGGGAGGGGGGTAGGGGTGACGCGGGTGGTGGGGGAGAGAGATAGAGAAGTGGGCTCAGCTTGAGTTTCAGTGTTCAACACTAACACTGATCATATTCAACACCTCTAGCATTTTTTCAATAAATTCCTCATTTACCTAAGAAGGTACTATTTGAGTCTGTTACTTGCAACTAAAGGAATCCTAAACAAAACATAGAAGAGTCTCTAAAGTCATCAAGTCAAAAAAAGCCACTCAATGCATCTAATTTCCTCTGCCAAGTTTTACAGTGAATGCCATTTATGACAGGGTACTAGCTACTTCCTAAGGCAACGTTTTCAATCAATTCCAGCCATTATTAGTAATAAATTATTAGACTGAATTGAAGCCTTTCCCATGGCACTTTCCTCTTATTAGCCCATGAACTACCCCTTAGACCAGACAAATTTACCTTCCAAATGGCAGTTCTTTAAATATTCTAAGACAGTTAAAATAACATCTCTTACTCAAGATGTTAACTTTTGTTTTTTCAAAAGCCCCAAATATCCAATTTCTTCCTTTCTTTTACAGATGACGCCTTTTCAAAATCCTTTCACCTTTCTAGTATTATTTTTCCGACTATCCTATGGTGTGCAGCCTAGAACTGGACACCCTACTCCAAGTAAGGTGTGAGCAGGACAGAAAATAACAGGATTCTCTCTACCAGATTCCAGGACTACACACTAGCCTAAGCCTGTACTCACTTTTTGACAATCACAATTGAACATATTGTTGACTGAAATTGCTTATTGTTTTTCATTCAAGCTAAAGATACGCTCCCTTCTCCTCAGCCCTGTGCTTATGAAGTTGGTTTTTAGATCCAAGTGTAAGATTATACACCATCCCTACAAAATTTCATATAAAATTCAGTGAATCAAAAATTGAGGATGATGATGGCAACATTCTGGAGATGAATGATAGTCATGGTTGTACAATAATGTGAATGTGCATAACACCACTGAACCATACACTTAAAAAGAGTCAAAAGGATAATCCTATTTATATTATAAATATTTTACCATAATAAAAAATTAAGGAAATTTAATTATGGACTGGATATTATGATCTTAGGGAATTACTGTTAATTTTCTTACACATGATCAACACAAACAGAATAATATAGAAGAATGTATTTTTAAGAGCTAGAGAGCAGTCAAATTTTATGAGGTCTGCAACCTGCCTTCTAGTGATTAAAAATGTAGATATTTTGATAGGTAAAGAAAACTAATAAAATATCAACAGCTGTTTAATGTAAGTACTCAGTATGTGAGTATTCATTTTTAAAAAATATTTTAAAAATATTTTTGAGAGAGAATATTTTAAAAATATTTTTGAGAGAGAAAGAGGGAGAGAGAGCATGAGAGAGAGAGCCTAAGTGGAGGGGAAGGGCAGAGGGAGAAGCAGACACCCCACTGAGCAGGAGCCCCAATGTGGGACTTGTCCCAGGACCCTGGGATCATGGCCTGAGCCAAAGGCAACCGTTTAACTGACTGAGCCATCCAGGTGCCCCAATATGTGAGTATTCAGACAGTATTTGTTAACTGTTTTCATGTGTAGTATTTTTTTTATTAAAAATCTGGAGAAAATTCAACACAAAATTTTAGTTTGTTAAATCATTTTGAATTATGACTCTGTCATTCTTATCCTCCTCCCAATTTTTGTGTCATTACAAATTAAATAAAATTTAATTTATAACTTATAATATATTAATATAATAGAATATAATATATTCTATTATATATACATGTATATAATTCATAATTTAATTTAATGTTTATTCCAGCCATAAACAAAATTGCTAAGGAAGATGTGATTGAGGGCTTAACACTGGGGTAGCCAGGAGACATCTTGCTCTAAGCCCATATCAATCAATCCATCAGTGCCTTTATGTATAGTTGTTACACTAGTTATGTATCCACTTAATTATCCCAGCTCCATGGCATATTTCTGCATCATTCTACAAGAATATCATAATGACACGCACCGCTCGCTCCTTTTCTGAAGTTCATATTAATTATGTCTCTGTGGGTAGTGCATCATGATGGAATGACAAAAGGATGAGCATTGGAGTCCAACCACTTTGGTTTAAATCCTCGAAGGGCCACTCAGCAGCTATATGACCTTGGATAAGCTTAACAATCTACCTGAATTTTAATTTCTTCATCACCAAATCAGAATGAGATAGAGTTGGTTACAATGATTTATTAGATTTTTTGTTGGTGGTCTAATACTGCACCCCAGGCATGCTGCCAGGTACTGGACACGTAGCAGGGACTGTGGCTGGGGAAGGTACATGGCATGTGTAAGTTCATTTTCCCTTGGCCATCATGAGAAGAGGCTCATCAGAAGACACATGTGTTTTATCAGCTCTGCTTTGGCAGAGAACAGGATGTCAAGACTATGAGAAATAAGACCAGTGGTCTTTGATGGAGGAAAAGAAGAGAAAGACCAGAGCACAGTCATGGATGCCCTCAGGGGACAGAAGGCACCTGCCCCAGGATGCAGCCTGACAGTCCGAGAGTCTGGGATGAGATGATCAGAAGTTACAACAGGAGGAAAGAGAGGTGGGAAGAGCCTCCAAAAAAGCCTGCACTCATTTCATCATGATCAACACTAAATCTGCTGGAAGCCATCCTTTCCATAAATGCATTTTAAAAGATAAAAAATCTCGTGTGTGATTTCCTGATAAAATCTTTCAGAGACTCCCTTCTTGCCCAACCACCTACAGGATAGGGCCCAGAGTACAGGCTAGAAAGTATTCTGGGATTTGATGCTCATTAACCTCCCACCACTTTCAGTCCTATATCTCAGATGCTAGAAACACTTGCAACTGCCTGAACTGCAATGGGCTATTGCACCTTCCTTGGCACGAGAAGCCTCCTCCCTCACTCCATCTTTGGCTTACAGCTAACTCCTATTGCCCTCCTCGGGAAAATATACTTAACCATCTCTATCCCAGGCTTCAGCAAAAAATCCTGATACTTATCATTCTCTACTATGACTTTCTATGTAACTCAAATATTTGCTACTCCAAAGTCGCCAAGTCCTCAATCCCTCTAGATCATCACCTTTTCCTTTAATACCTAATGAAGATGGCTCAGCTGGAAAGCCGCAGGCAGTCTACCCTTATCTGCTTGCATTTCTGAGGGGCTTATGTTCCCGGCACCACTCATTCTGATTTCCTGTTCCCATTTACCATTCTGAGAGCTACCTCTTCTCTTTTGAGCAGTTCACCCCTAACAGAAGATATGTACTTTTCTTCTGCATTCCTCCAACTTAACTAGGAAGAGAAGGCTCTTATATGTAACAGACTTTTCAGAATAGTGTTATAAATAATGGGGGATAATTACAGCCCTGGGCAAGAAATAACTCCACATCCCATGTCCCTTGAAATTTCTCCAATCATAGGAAATTTTCACTGGTCCTCCCTCCCAAAAGCCCAACCAACTGCCTACTGCCATGGTGGGCCCCTCTACCTCTGAAATCCTTTCTTCCACTCTTCTTTCTATTTTGTCCCAAGTCCTGGCAACTGGTATGAAAACTGCAAATTTTTGACATTTTATTATCTGGAACACTTTTTCTCTTCTCTCCAAATCTCTCCCATTATATTTCCTTGAGACCTTGTGTTTTATAATCAAAATCAGCCCATCCTAGAATTTTCCTAAATATGGATTTGTTTTCCTCCTAAAAGAAATTCTGCTGGTTCAAACTTCTACCAGTGCTAGTAAATGTGTAATTTCCGTCATAAAACTAGAAGATCCCTAAGGCTGGAAATCTCGTTTAGATCACTGGCACCCACCAGAATGATGAATGGGTGATAGATTCTCAGTAAATTTTTGATAAACCAAGGAAGGAAGCAAGAAAGAAAACAAGAGAAATACATTTCTAATTGTAGAATATCAAGTTAACCTTTTCTTGTACGTCTGAAATTATATGGTGTCACTTCCAACTTAAAAGTTCTCCAGTGAACCCTTTGGGATACATGAGCTTCCAGTTTTCTTCCTGCACATCATTTTTTTTTTTTTTAGAGAAGGGGGAGGGGCAGAGAGACTGGAAGTGAGGGAATCTTAATCAGGCTCATCCTCAGTGCAGAGCGCAACCTGGGGCTCCATTCATGACCCTGGGACCTGAGCTGAAGCCAAGAGTCAGACGCTTAACCAACTGAGCCACCCAGACAGCTTAATTCTCAGATGTTTCTGAAGGTAATTGCTCTTTCCTAATATTCTCACAGTTGATGCATTTCCCACAATACCTGGTCCACTCTTCCTTAGTACTCTTCCTTAGGACTTCTTAGTCTCAGTCCTCAGATTGTCTTTTACATGGCCTGTTTTAAAGATATGCTGTTCAGATTCCCTGTTCAATTGCAAAGTCCAAACTAGACTGTCCCCACTGGGAGTTCCTGCTCACTCTACAGACCCAGTATGCAACTTAGGCCACACTATATAAGATTTCCATCCCCTTTGTCTGGCGGCCTTTGGTTATATTTCCAGTCTGTGTACTTCCTAAGCTTGATCCATATTACCTGATCTCTGTTTTGGCTTGCTTTCTCTCCATCACTTCATCCTTCCCTCTGCCCTGCAATTTCTACTGCCTGGGTTGAGATCTGGTACCCTCTCATTTCAGGAAGAAAATTTATGCTTGTTGCCGTTGCCAGGGTTTCTTCTCTGATCAGTTACAATTCTTCGAAGGGTTTAGAAAAGGCAAGTAGATTGCTGTCATCCCAGGCACCATTCCCAAGAACTGATACTTTCTTATCATTTGCAGTATCTGATTTTAGTCTTCCCTTTAACCTCAAAGAAGTAAACTCCTCTCATAATCCAGCAAGGTGCCGTCTGACTTCGGAAGTCTCCTTCCCTCCACTTGTGCCCATCACTTTAACAATGGAGTGCACTATTTCATTTTGGAGTCATTGATTACACTTTGGATTAGAATTAATCTATTTAATCACTGCTCCTTTATCCTCCATTCCCCTTAGATTCCTTTATTTCTCTGTGGAGCTTCACTGCCTCTATGAGCACATGTGCAAACAGCCTTCCTCCTATTTGCATTCCTCTCCCACCCACAGCCAAACCTTCTTCCAAGCTGCACTCTAAACTCAGCACATCCCCTCCCCCCTGCCATCTAAACTAATCCACTGTTTTCCTCTCCTTATTTAAACAGCTCATAAAAACCTATTTTTTCCCATAAGGTCCTTTCTAAAGCAATTAATATTATGTATTTATAGTTTCTTCCTCAATGGCTTCCAAAAAAGAATTATGGCAAATATAGTCATCTGGTAAAAAATTATTCTTCTTATATACAACAAAGATTATAATACACTACCTACTCTACTTGTCTCTCTGACTTAAGCAACATAAAAATTTCAGTTAATTATATTTTTAATACCAATTTTTTATTACCAGTAACACTATAATCCCATACCAAACATTTTAGAAGACACTGTGGAAATAACAAATACCACTTATTATAAATATTTATAATGTATTAAACACTTACACTAAACACTTTATAAAGTATTTAATTTTCACAATAACCCTTCAAATTTGAGGAAAAGAATTAAACTACTTAATTATATATCTCTCAATCCAAAAAAATGAGAAGTAGTCATATTTAAAATACAAGTGGATAGTAGTCTCTGGATTAGACGTCAGGAGGACACGAGTTCATCTGTTTTGTTCACCATTACATTTAGCATCTAGTATGATTGTGGGCACATGATAAACACTCATGTGCATCTGTGGATGAAGAAATAAATGAATGGAAAAAGTTGCTGAGATTACATAAAAGGTAGACATTAAAATTTGGATTTATTTTAGCCCTCTCAGACATTAAAGCCAATGATTTTATTTTATGATTTTTTTCTGAAGAAAATGAAGCCTTGGTTCTTTCCATTTTCACATTCACTATGGCCTTTCTCTTATGTTACTTTACTGTTACTAAATACCTTTAATTTTACAGATTCTGAGTTGACTTCAGTAGTGGCTGGAAAAAGTTGCACCTATGAAATAGGTGAACCTCCAAAAGGTGGCAGTAGAGGGTCAGTCACATGACCCAAGTTCTAAGGCTTTATACTACAGGCTAATTTGATTGACATAGAGATAAGCAAATTTTATCTTCTTTTTCCACCAAAAAGAATATATTATAAAAATAATTAATATTAGTTATTATGCTAGAAAATATTTTACATATATTTTGAAAGGAAAAAAATCTAAGGGTAGTTCAAAGCTTCCTCACTAGTTCTACTTCTCCAAACAGTTGAAGTCACTTACCAGTAAATCGTTCTCCAACTTCAAGCCTGTTCCAGCAAAGTTTCACTGAGCAGCTTGCTAAACTTGGTCTCCTCTTGCCAAGTACCTTTCCTATAGTTTCAGACTAATGAAAGAGATACCCTTAGTTTACCTTTTCGACTTCCTTTCCAAGTTTGGTTTGTCTTTGGGCATTGCAAAATCAAAAGATGGAAGGAATAACTGCTTGATAGCATGACGTTGAAAGACCGGTTTTACCCAATCAAAACAAAATATTTATATTTAACTCCTGTTAACTTTCTCCATCCCACCTTTCAAATTCTATTTCCCCAACCCACAATGAAAGCATGCATGGGCAAGCAACTTGAGTGCCAAGAGGGTTCAGTACTGGAAGGGATGGTAGAGCATCAAATCAAGGGCATGTGCTTACTTATTAAACAAAGTTCAAGATCTATACAGAAATGAAAATGGGAAAATCAGGATCTACAAAGACCCAGAAGAAAGGTCACTGTACCTTTAGGAAGATGGAAGTAGTTCAGTAAGTCTGGATGAATATAAGTTATCTAGGAGCACCTACTTGCTCGCAAGCCCATAATTTCATGCCTAGGATATCTTGCTGCCTAGTCAGCAATGTTTTGTATCCTATAAACCTTGGACCCTCTCACTGCACAGAATTGGTTAAACCAAGGATGACACCAGCTCAATAACAGCCAACCTTCCTCCTGGCTAATGACATATGATCTATTGCTGGGCATAGAAAGATAAACTGGGCCAATATGTTTCCTTTCTCCAAATCTTGGACTAAGAAAATGAGCACAATATGAGTGAGATTTAAACCTGAGATGCATATGATGGGACACATACGTAGTAAAATTATGAAGGAATAAAAATTAGTAAGAATGAAAGGTCATTTCATTTCTAAGAGAGAAAACTGTAAGAGATACGCAGCACAGATATGCAGCATAGAACACTCCTCTAAGACCTTATTTAATATACAGTTTTATTTTAAGAACAACATCCCACAATTGTACCCTCATGAACATGGATGGCGAGGCTATGTGGTTCATCCGGCCACGGTCCACTTCGCCATCCTTGTTTCTCCTGATATTATTATAGCAATGCTCTCAGATTGTCTTTGCATTGTTCTTCTCATTCCACTGTCCAAATGAGCTCATTTTACAGATTATAAAATTGAAACACTGAAAGGATAAGTGACTGGCCCAAGTAATGTTCGGTGACCCTTCAATTAGAACTTACCTTTTTCACTCCTAGCATTATTTGCTTCAATGTGCTACAGATGAATCCCAGAACTATACGTTAGCAGCACGCAGACCCTACAACTGCACTGGCCAGAGATTTTTCACAGCCATTCCCTGCTTCTCATCCAGATTATCAGTTATATACTATAAATTATTGAAATACCTAAAAGTATAAAACATTTTTAATATTTAGCTTGATGACTTTTAGTATGTGCCACTATTCTGATGCTGCCATTTCATCGAGCTTAGTGTAAATGACATTATTAAATTGTACTGGCAGCGTAAAACTACTTTCTTTAAATCATGTGCTTCAGAATATTTTATTTTAATAAAGTTTTTGCAGTAGAAATAGCTCCCACAACTCACTTATTCTTTATTGTAAAACAACAACAGTAAAAAAAATTTTGCTCTAGGCCCTTAAAATGAGGGCCAAGTGAAAGACATTAATCATAATTGCTATAGCAGTGATAAAATTGCTTTAGAATTTTTTTAGTATTTAATTGACTATCCTTTGTTATAAGCATCAAGTCCTAAAAGTATAGTAATAAGAAGAATCTAAGTAAGCACGTATCGAGGTAAGTCTCAAAATGGCAACGTGTTGGTTAAAATAATTTGTCAAATTTTGTTAATTGCTTTGTTTCATCTTAAATTGTTGCTCTAGAAATACATTCATAGTTAAAACACATACACGTGTACACACACACACACAACACAACTCAGTATTTTCTGTGCTGATATGCTCATATTTAATTCAAATGAATTAGATGAATATTTAATACAAATGAAATATTCCTCAGTAGTCTTACTGCTGTTGTTATTAGAAGTCTGTAAAAAGTGAAGTAAAACACGTAACTGGTAAACCATAGTGAATCTTTTAAAATACAGCATATTCCACAAAACCCAGATTTTTAAAATAAGCATGTGTGAATATATAAGGTGAGATTCCAAATAATGTTTTATTCAAATAACCTAATCAGAAACAAGTCTTGCTGAGTAGGTGGGATTTAGGTTACTGCATCTGTGTTTTCCAGGTGCATCCTTGCTGACCTCGAAGGTAACAAATGGGTGTAAAAGTCATCCAGGTCCCTCCACTGTGGGCGTTACAAGTTCTTTTGATCATGCCGGAGATGCATTAACAGGACACTGTGGCTATGGGACAATAGGGGAACCAAAAACTCACCTCTTGGATATTACTGGATTACAACTTTGACTGACACTCTGAAGTCAGGGAGCCAAGAGATAACAAAATACATTTCTAAACTTCCACAACTGCATTAGCATTAGGAATCCCAAAGGAAGGGGCACCTGGTGGCTCAGTTGGTTGAATCCTCTGCCTTGGGCTCAGGTCATGATCTCAGGGTTCTGGGATTCAACCCCGCATCGGGCTCTCTGCTCAACGGGGAGCCTGCTTCCCCCCTTCTCTCTGTCTGCCTCTCTGCCTACTTGTGATCTCTCTCTCTCTCTGTGTCAAATAAATGAATAAAATCTTTAAAAAAAAAAAAAAAAAAGAAGAATCCCAAAGGAAGAAAGTTCTGACTGAAAAACCACAGCTGTTCCTGTCACTTGTCCCTGTGGACTTTGAAGGAAGCCGCTGGTAAACTGGCCTCCCCTGTGAGCACTTTCAGTTCTCAGGAACCTGGGTGATAGAGCAATTCAAGTTATTACTGTTTGAGGAAATCCTGCTACTGCACCCTCGCTGACCAGGCCAAAGATTGTCTTCCTGATATGGCTCTAGAACCAGCAATATTTTAGTCCATGATGACAGATAACCATTTAGCTGCCACTTACCTGGGGGTCAGTAACGATTTTAAGTTGGAGATTTAATTTCACCTTCCTTAACACGAAAGCCTCCTGACAATGGGAGTGTCATCAAGGGAGGACCTAGGATGGCTGGTTTCAAAGGACTGGACAAGTTCATGAAATAAGGGCACTACCGACAACACTGTTGGTAAATCTCGCTTTTTCCTCAATTCTCCTAGAATCTATGGCTTCTAAGAATTTTTAATTTCTGAAGAATTTACTACATATTAAACCCACATTACCAAATGTCCCCCAGAAAGATTGTCCCTGAGACGCTCCCAGCAGCAAGATCTGAGATAGCTCACCTCTAAGCAATCTTGCCAGCTTTGTAACCAGGCTTTCTCCATCTTTGCCAATTTCCGTAAAGGAACCTATTCCTCTCTTTTGTTTTATTGGAACCCACATTGCCATTAGTTTAAATGATCATATTTGTAAATCTAAACGTTTAAAGTGTTTATATTAATGTGTTTAACAACAGTAAATCAATCTCGCATTCTTAGGATAAAATCTACAAGATGATGATGAATGATTCCGTGAATACCCGGTCAGTGTTGATCTTCATTATTTACAATTTCAACACCTATGTTAATTAGAGAGATTGGTCTCTGACCAGTCTGTCCAGTAGCTGAGAACATTATCACATACCAGTGCCCGGAACACTTGGGGGCCAAACATTGTAAACCATTATTGGCATATTGGGCAATGAAGAAAAAATAAGAATAGGGGTTTCCTATAGTTAAATAAATTACAAAGGCTTACCATGCATTTTTGTATATTTGAGATCCTCAGATACCCTGTACTAAAGAATTCTGTTAAGATTTGTTTTATCTATGGTTTATTAAATTTATTTGGCTAAATATATGGAATGTTTCTGTATAGAATAACTATTAACTTCTGATAGGACGTTCAAGTGTTTCACTTGACATTTTGAAAAGGGTATAGTTTTCTTTTGTTCTGTATTTGGCATAAGTTTTATGCTAGTTTTACAAAATTAAACTGTCTTTTCCTGTTCTCTAAAATGGCTTAAATGGAAAACATATAATTTATTCCTTGAAAGTTTGAAAGAATGTTCCTATGAAATTAACTAGTCCTGGTGATTTTTGTTAATGATTGTTGTACTTATTTTTTTCAGTTTCTTTTAGGGTCCTTGATACATTTTGGTTTTACATTCTTCACAGGCACTTTTGGAAATTCTTTTCTCAAAATAGAATCTACATAATTAATATTTTCAAATTAATAGAAGATTTTTATATACATCCTTAACACTTTTAAAAACTTTTGTCAGAGGGCACTTGGGTGGCTCAGTTGGTTAAACATCTGCCTTTGGCTTAGGTCGTGATCCCTTTTTTAGATTCCAAATAGAAGCGAGATCATATAGTATTTGTCTTTCTCTGTCTGACTTATTTCACTTAGCATAATGCCCTCAAAGTCCATCCATGTTACACAAATGTCAGGATTTCCTCATTTTTATGGCTCAAAAAGTTCCATTATGAATATTATACATATATATATATACACACACACATTACATATATCACAACTTTTTTTTTTGAGATTTTATTTATTTATTTAACAGAGAAAGAGACAGCAAGAGTGAGAGAGGTAACATAAGCAGGAGGAGTGGAAGAGGGAGAAGCTGGCCTCCTGCCAAGCAGGGAGCCTGATGCAGGACTCCATCCCAGGACCCTGGGATCACGACTTGAGCCGAACAAAGGCAGACATTTAACAGCTGAGCCACCCAGGTGCCCCAATATCCACCCAGGTGCCCCAATATCACAACTTCTTTATTCATTCATCCATTGATGGACACTTAGGTTGTTTCCATGTCTTGGCTACTATAAATAATGCTGTTATGAATATAGGTGTAGAGATCTTTTCAATTTAGAGTTTTCATTATCTTCAAAGTATTTTTGAAATATTTCCTTTACTATGATTTTATTATTTAATTATCACTACTTAAGCTTATATCTTGTTATTCTTCTTTTTAATGCTGCAAGGTTTATTTATAGCCCCTCCTTATCAATTAATTAGTATGAAAGTTAAGGCTCTGGATTTGCTTTTGAGTAATACTTTGTCAAACTTTTATAAATTTGGCATGCAATATTCTTTTGTTATTTTCTAGATGATTTATTAATGCAGTATTGATCTTTTTTATGATACAAGAATTATTTAAAATAATATTCTATAAATTTTGTTTATTTATGTAATTATTTTCTAATTTTATTGTATTTATCCGAAGAATGGAACCTGCAGCATTTCTATACTGAAATCTGGCATAATCATATTTCTAAATGTTTAATAAATGCTCAAAAAGAAATTGTATTTTTTGTACAAGATATAAAATTTCATATAGTCAAAATAATATCTTCTCTTTAAAATTTTTATATATGTATTATTGATCTCTTTTATCTTCTAAATAGTTAAAGAGGTAAAAGTTCTTCAAGTACAATTGCAGTGACTTTAATATATCCTTATTTTCTTGACTTCTAAAATATATTCCAAAGCTGTTATTTGATATATGAAACTTAGAGCTCTTATAATTTCATTTGATAAAAGAGAGTTTGTTAATATGATAATATCCTTTTGTCTTTAATTTTTTTAAAGATTTTATTTCAAGAGAGAGAGTGCACGCATACACACACACAAGTAGTGGGGAAGGGCAGAGGGGAAGGGAAAAGCAGACTCCCCCTGAGCAGGGAGCCTGATGTGGGGCTTGGTCCCAGGACCCTGAAATCATGACCTGAGCCAAAGGCAGACACTTAATGGACAAAGTTACCCAAGCACCCTCCCTTTGTCTTCTTTAAGGTATTGCCTGGATTTTACTCTATTTGAGATTTAATATTGCCATTCATAATTTGTGTTTGATAGTCTTTACATTATAAATTGACAATTCTCAAAGGTGGTCTAAAGACTCTTAGGAATCCCTGAGACCCTTTCAGAAAGCTTAGAAGGTCAATATTTTCAGAATAATTCTAAGATACTATTTGCCTTCTTCACTTGCATTCTCTCAGGAGTGTACAGTGGAACATTCCAGTCTACATGACGTATGGCTCTGATACATACATATATCACATCCTGATAGGTAAAAGTATGTGTGCTTGTGTATTTTTATGCTTTAAAAATTTCTCAGTTTTATGAACCTTCTACAAGAAAACACGAGAAAAAGTCCTTGTGACCTTGGGTTAGGCAAAAATTTCTTAGATAGAATACAGAAGCATGAACCGTAAATAAAAAATTGATAAATTGGAGTTCATCAAAATTTAAAACTTCTGCCCTTTGAAAGACACTTAAAGGAAAAGGAAAAGAGAAGCCACAATGCAGAAGAAAATATTTGCAAAACATACCAGATAAAAGACCAGTATCCAGATGATAGAAAAATACATTTTGAGATTCAAAAAAAGAAAACAAACAATGGGCAGAAGAATTGAACAGATACATTACCAAAGAAGAGAGATAGCAAATAAGCACTGAAAATATGTTGCATATCATTAACCATCAGGGAAATCCAAATTAAAACTATAATATGATAATACCACACATCTATTAGAATAGCTAAAATAATTTTTTTTTAAATAATTTTTTAATTAACAATATCAAGACCTGGTGAGAATAGTGAGTAAATAGAACTCTCATAAGTTGCTGATAGAAATGCAAAATTATTCAACCATTTTGGAATTGTTTTTATTAAGTTATTGTTTCTTATAATGTTACACATATCACCATACAGTATAATAACCCCACTCTTGGGTCTTTACCCAGAGAAACAGAGACATAGAGACAATATATCCACACAAAACCCCATGCACAAATGTTCATAGCATCTTTATTTGGAATAGCCAAAAACTGGAAATCCTCACATATCCACTGACTGGTGAATGGATTAAAAAAAAAAAATCATGGTGCAGCTATGCAATGGAATAGTACTCAACAGTAAAAAGAATGAAACTACTGATACATGTAACAACATGGATGGATCTTAAAAATATTATGCCAAGTGAAAGAACCCAGACTTTATGGGCTACATAAAGAATGATTCCATTTACTGGATATTTGCAAAAAGTAAAATTATAAGACCAGAAAATAGATTGTTCTAGGACTGGGAGTGGAGAGAAGCATTTGACCTCAAAAGGCTATGGATATATCCTGTATCTTGATTGTGATGGTATTTATACAACTGTATAGATTTATTAAAATTCATAGAATTACATATTGAAAGGGTGAATTTTACATGCAAAGGAAAATCAACCTGACTAACAAAATTTCAGTGTAAATTTGTAATACATGTTATAATGATGAATATACTCCACATAAATAAAAGTTCTTTGGATCCTCAATAATATTTTTTTGGATCTTCAATGATTTTTATGAGGGTAAAGAGATCCTGAGATCAAAAATTTTGAGAACCATTATTATAAGGTCATGATAAATAATATAATTTTTATTTCTCTTTTCATTTTGTTTGTTGTATTTTTTTAAAACAGCATACTATTACATTTTTTTAAACTAGTCAGAATATCTTCAACTTTTAATAAAATTAGAACATGTAATTACTGTTAAAAGTATTTTTTGGCTACACTAGTCTTCCTATTTTACCTTTTTCAAACATTACTTTTTGCTATGTGCAATTTTAACTTTCTCCAGTCATTTAAAAGAAAACTTTGTGCCTATTCAAATTAACCTTTAGATTTTTCAAACACACACATACAGCTTTTATCTAAATATCAGGGTGAAAAATGAAATAATGCCTTTTATCTTTTCCATACACCTTATGAGATCAGAAATTAATCAATTTACCCATCCTATTTTACTCTAATCTGTGGTTTTGAGACATAAGCTATTATCATAATTCAAATTATTTTATAATATATACTTGTTGTTGATTAAATCATTCAAATACATTAAGCATAGTCATAAATATATGAATAAATTTTTATTAAGCCTAACATTTCTTTCTTATTTATTCACTTTATTCTCTCCATTACCAAATGTTGAAGGACTTTTCTGATTGTTATGTCAAATATCTTCCATCTACCCATCATGTTCTTTCTCCATCCCATTCTCTGTCCTGAAGGATTGGCCTGAATAATTTACACCACTAGGATGCCTGCCCTGTGGTTTTCTGTTGGATTCGGCCTATGGGACCAAGAGGTTGGAAAAGAAAGGAGAGAGATTAGTGTATTATTCCCTTTGTGAGGTTGCTTCAAGTCGGTTTGTTCCTTAACAGAAAGCCACTGATCATCTTATGGTGGCCTCTCTACGTAACATATTTACATTTGGGATTTGATGAGCTCTCCACCATCTTTTCCCCTGAAGCCTAAGAGTAGGGCAGTCTGCTGCTACTGTCTCTGGATTCTTACCTTCTCTCTTTTGGTTTTCCTACATCTCACCAACCCCCTTGCAATTAGTCTCTCTACAAATAAACTATCCGCGGGTTATTCTGAGTCTCCATCTATGTTCTGTAGGGGCACTGCTGTCACTGATTAATCATAAGTTTGGCCATGATATAGCTTGGCATAGCATCTCTTTTCAGAACTGATGAGCTTTTCTAATATACATTTACCAGATTTGGGGGTCTTTTTTGTTTGTTTTTTTTTTTTTAGGCCAGACTTTATAATTCAATTTGCCTTTGTTTATTGTTTCCATCCTAATTGTTTGGCATTTTCCTTAAGTTCACATGTAATTGTTAGGTTGGATCCTTGCTCTCTATCTTTTCTAACCACTGTCTTCTTTCTCACCACTATGATTTCTTTGTCCTATGCCTCTGCGCACTGGGGAGCACTTGGTACATTTAGCCTTGACATCATCTCTTTGGTCTCTGGAATACCAATTCTTCACTTTACCAGCATATTTTTATTCTGTTATTATATTATTAGTTTTTTTTTTAAATCAATCCCACCCCTAATGTTTACTTTCACAGTACTACCTTTCTAGATGGCTTTGGCTCCTGTTTCATAAGAATTTTATCTTCTTGTAAACTGCATGTTAACCCAGTAAAATAAAAGCATTGAGACAGGGTGTTTTTATTAAATTTATATTAAATTTTCTTCTGTTCCCTGTGATAAATCACTTTCTGTATCCTGTTCTTTTAATGATAAATCTTCACGATGGTGTTTCACTTCTACATATTATAATACTTAAAAAAAATGTTTGCCCTTATGAATCCATCACTATCCAAATTTCCCCTGTTCCATCTCTTATTCATTTTTGTGTGAGTGGATTCCTAGGCTCCTCTATCCATCTGAAGAACAAGATTATGTATGTAACTTCTAGCTCCATTCTTATATCTTCCAAGCCATTAGGCAGTATGGATGTGCTCATCTTCTCCCTAATTCTGTACCGCTTATTGTAATCACAATATATGGAATAATTTAATTTTCAGTTTGCTCTGCTCAAGGCTTTTCCTGATCTTCCTCCCCTTACAGGTTTTTGTCTCTGTAACATGATGAGCCCCTCCCATTTTCTTTTTACACTTCCCTATTTTGTGCTCTTTTTTCACTTTGCTTTTTAGTTCTAGAATGTGTATAAAAAGAACTACTGGTGTTAAGAGGAAGAGGGGATGATGCCTCAGCAAACTTCTAAGAAAATACCTAGGTAGCTGACAGCTGCCCATTTTAATGCCTGGAACAGAGCCCAGGGACTTCGAGCCAAGAGCCTGACATTCATAAGACTGAAATAATTCCATCTTCCTAGGAACCTTTAAATGAGCTCTATTAGAAGAAGTAAACAGTGTATAGACTACTGGCCAGAGTAGAAATCCTAATATCTTCATAATTTTTGGTAATTCTTCACAAATTATGGCCATAGATTGGCATTTACTTCTACTTTTTAGTATTGTTGTATGATTTTCCACTCTTCTACATGTAGGCTAAGAGAAACTGCATCGGGAAGTAATACACAGAAGCCTGGAAAATACTTTGACACAAACTGATGCATTCTTAGAATGTAAGATAAACTTTTGGAAAAAAAAAAAAGCTTAAATTGGAAATTCAGAGAATTCTTATTCTGAGGTTGCTTTTGATGACATTGAGTTAAGATTTACAAAGACCGCATTTAAAGGTCTATTCATTTCTTTTAAAATATCTTGGTTATTATAAACCATTGCATTTATTCCTCAGGTTCAGGAAAGAATTCAGGTTTTGTGGGGTTTGAGACTGATATACTAGGGAAAGTCTCTTTAGGAGAAAGGATAAAAATCATGAATATGAAGTTACGTACTCCATGATTACTTTAAAGTGGGGAATGACGAATATAACATTTGAAAGTTTTAAAAGTCTGACAACATAAACATCACAAAACTCAGAACAGTATTTTATCAACTGAGCAACACGGTTACATAAGTATTTTTTTTACTACATACTTTTGATTGCGTACTTACTAATTACTACTTCATAGGACAACAATTTTATAATGTAATTTTTATTGAGTATAGGAAAATAATTCAGTATTTCCTCTAACATTATTGACTGATCAAAATTTGTTTTACTTAATGATGTTTTAGAAAATTTCAGTTAGCTTCACAAGTTATTACTGATATTATCATGTACATTTTTACATTATCAAACTTAGGAAGCATTCTAAAAAGTTACTTTTTTATATAAACTATAAGATATGTAAGGAAATTTCCAAAGCTCAGTGTCCTGGCTCCACACACTTTAAACTTTGCTTCTCCTCCACTACTGATTGTACATGCCCACCACTGGAGGACACATTCATATCCTAATACAGATGCTCCTCTGTGTCATGACGCTGGGTGGGTCAACACAAATGATGGCCACTGCATTGCTGATCGACATTCCTATACTAGGACAGGAGCAGTATCATAAATATTCATGGAAGTGATCGAGAATTACATAAATATATTCTATTAAACCCAAATTAAATGTATCCACAACTCAATTTCTCATTAATAGCCAGAACCTAGGTTCAGAACCTTACAAGTTTAGCATTCTGCTTATGTCTATAAGATATAGAACCTGTCTGAATGAGACTATAACAGTTCAGACTGTTCTAGAAGCAAGTTCTTCTTCTTCTTTTTTTTTTAAAGTTTCATGTGTATAATTACTTTTCTTTGTAACTCCATGTTATCCTTTAATATCTATTCTTTATTGATGGGTTTGCTGACACTAGTGAACAGTGGGAATGGATCAACTAAGTTCTATGACAGGCTTTTCCAACATGCTTTGTAAAATGCTAGTGTGCTGTCTTATTATTTCACATAAATAGCCTGTGATATTGTGGCTTTCTCTCATACCTGGCTTTTCTGTTTGGTTTTTATATAGTGGCTCCATTTCCTTGTTAGGTCAGTGTTTGGCAAGTTTTGATAATGGAAGGACATTTTAAACTCCCTTTGGAAAGAACAGCCAGCTCTTATTTGAAGTCCATTGCATAACTCCATGACCTACTTCCTTACTTCCTCCTGACACCACTGAGCACTATCCTAGAGGCAGCAGTTGACCTGTATTTCTATTAAATTATTTTCTGCTATATAAAGTACAAAAATATATATGCACATACAAAAAATAAGGTGCACAAAACTAAAAGAAATATAGTGTATTTAGTGAAGTTCAGCATGAATGAGACAATAATGTAAGCAGGTGCAGACTGACAAACAGGGATGGAAAGCACATGAGGACCATCCATATCATGGGATGGAGACAACGTGGAAGTGACTCCTCCTTATTCAATGTGCATTTCAGAGTAGGAGAATTCTTCCATGGGCTCAACAATGAACATGGAAGGCTGAGTCTACATCTTTAGGTAAAGATGTGATTTTGCCTTGGTCTTTAAGGAAAGTCCAGTCAATTCTGAAGAGTTTGAAATTAGGCTTCCCCAGATCACAAACCTTCCATTCTTTTGTTATTTCTGATCTAAGATTTGACTACAGACTTTAACCTTTTGTTGATACCCTTAGATTTCAATATTTTCTGTTCTCTAGGATAAAATCTTAGGGGAAACAAAAAGCATAGACTTCATAGTCAAGCAGATCTGCATTCAGATTCCAACTTTCACATCTACTCACTTTGAGATTGGGAAAAATACTTTACCTGAACTTTGACTCATTCATCTGTAAATTAGGAATAGTTTAAACTTTCTTTGAAATCTGTAAAGATGTGGGTGCCTGGATGGGTCATTCAGTTAAGCGTTTGCCTTTGGCACAGGTCATGATCCTGGAATCCCAGAATTGAGCCCCACATTGGGCTCCCTGCTCCACAGGGCTTCTGCTTCTACCTCTCATTCTGTCCCTCCCCCTGCTCCTTCTCTTTCTTGCTCACCCTCAAATAAGTAAATAAAATCTTAAAAAAAGAAATCTTTAGGGGCGCCTGGGTGGCTCAGTGGGTTGAGGCCTCTGCCTTCGGCTCAGGTCATGATCTCGGGGTCCTGGGATCGAGCCCCACATCGGGCTCTCTGCTCAGGAGGGAGCCTGCTTCCCCTCCCCCCTCTTGTGATCTCTCTCTCTCTGTCAAATAAATAAATAAAATCTTAAAAAAAAAAAAAAAAAAGAAATCTTTAAAGATGAAGTACAATATTGTACCTAAGGTCCTGGGACAGTACCTAATATATAGTTCTTTTCATTTCATGATTCTGTCACATGATCCTAGTCAAAGCTATAAATCCATTATATATATGAAATTGATAGTAAATATTTTTAAAATTATGCTATATCTAGTACAAAAGTAAAGAAACAAATCCATAAAACCTCTTCCCAATTTTAAAATTGTTTCAGTGGTACCCTTCTAAGGAAAAAAGTGTGATCTAGAGATTGGGAACTATCAAAATGAGGATAAGGTACAGGCAAGCAAATATGATGATTTCAGAAATATGGAGGTCATTGTAGGCCAGCAAAGCTTCGAGTTCCCCGGAATTTCTTTCAAAGATCTGAAATCAGTCAAGTCATGATGGAATCTTCCACCCTACAAAGCCAATCTACTTTTCTATACTTGCTTCCACTGTTCTCTGAAACTCAAATCTCTAATTTCTTATGACTTCTTCCATATCCCTATTCCTAAACTTTTACTCACATGCTGTGTTTTATTCTGAAACCCACTCTCTCCTCACCTCTGCCTTTCTAGATCAAACTATTCTTTGGAGTTCTAACTTAATTTTATTTATTTCATGAAAGCTCAATGGTTGCTATGAAAAGAAACGGATAGAAAGAATTCTAAATTCTCATTTGAATCAGAGCAAACATACTTTTTCTAATTTTTATATTTGATTTCCAATTTCAAAATTTTTCTCTGGCTTAAAAAAGTTAGAAATCTATTAATTTTGGTCAGATTATTTCCATATATTTGTTTAACTTTTCTCAACTCCAAGGTTGACTTCTAAATAAAAAAGGACATATTTTTAGTAAGCAGCAATCATTCATAATTTACATCTTTAAGCAATGTCTACAGTACCAGATCATGTTTTGCACATCGTAAGCACTCAATAAATTTTAATCAAGATATATTTAAGAGTTTTTCCTTGTTATGGGTTGAACTGTGTCTCTAAAAAATTCATACTTTGAAACCCTAATCGTCAGTATCTCAGAATGTCATTTTATTTGGAAAAGGGTTTTTGCAGAGGTAAATAGTTAAGATGAAGTCATACTGGAGGAAAAACCCTTAATCCAAGATGGCCAGTATCTTTATAAAAAGGGAACATTCAAACATAGACATTCACACAGAGAGAACACCACATGAAAATGAAGACAGAGATTGGGGTCATGCAGCCGAAGCCAAAGAAACACTGGAAATTGCCAGCAAACCATAGAAGCTAGGAAAAAGACCTGGAACAGATTTTCCCTCACATCCTTCAGAGGGAACAAACCCTGTGGACACTTTGTTCTCAGAATTCTACCCTTTAGAACCATGAGACGATAAAGTTCTATTGTTTAAGCCATCCAGTTGTGGTACTTTGTTATGTCAGCCCGAACACACTAACCAACACAGTCCCTAATGACAGAAATAGACGAAGGACAAGATAAATGTGATTCTCGCTTTCCTGTAAAACGCTGCATTTGACTCGGAGGAAACTACAGAAACTTGCAGCTTCTGCTCAGCAGATCCCAGGTCTTGCTGTAAAGGACAGTGGTCCAGGGCAGGCAAGCACGTTACATGGTTTGAGCAAAGGCAGTGTTCACTGTGATTTTAGAGAAGTGACAGAAATGAAAGTGCCCTTAGACCCAGAGCCCTGGGTTTCTCAGGTAGAGCACAGTGCAAGCAGCAGGAAGCAGAGGTCTCGCCTCTGTTGGGATCACCATGGAGACACAGCCGTGGCCAATGTAGAGGGGTTAAGACTCTCTTTGGTCTCCTTCTGCAAGGCAGCACATGGCAGGATTAAATCCACATTGGCCGCAGGGTGCATTGAACAAGGTTTGGTGGTGGTAAACCTGCAAAGGCTCACTGCACAATCCATATCAATGTAATCAGGCCTCTGAAATTGTTCCTGTCCTTAGTTTTTCTCTTTAAACAATGTCCAGGGTCTCAAAGTATAGATTTAGAAGACGATAGTGATTGCTCTGGGCCTTGAAAAACTCAATAAGCAACCCCACGGAGAAATATGTGAAGGTTTATTTGTCATGAAATCATAAGACTGGAATAAAGCCTAACAGAGCCCGAGATCCATCCCTCTACCACTAAACCTTTTCTTAAAGATAAGAAGCTACCTTATAAAGAAAGGTAAGAAGGCAATTTTCTATCTCTCTTCTCTGCTACCTGTTACTTGGAATTGGAAGGGGGAGGAGAAGAACGATGTGAAGACTGAAGAAATACATTGATAATACTAAAAACCCACATCCATATTTACATGTTACAAAGTGATCTTTGTGCCTGTTATTTTATTTTCTCCTCTCAGTAACCCTATGAGGGAGATATTATTATCTTCCTTTTACAATTTAGAAAACATTTATTATTTTTTTTTCTAAAACTGAAACTCAGAACCAGCTCAAGTCTATACATCCAATAATTACCCGCTGAAACCTCACTTTCAGAGCTTCTAGCTTCACATCAGATATTATTTCCACCAAAATATCCTCTCAGTATGTAGAGGGCAGAGCTGGATGGAATCTTTCAAGTAGATTTTACCTTCTACCTAACACTCTCTACCGCACAATGAGGGAGTCTGTCAAAGCTTAGAACATAATGTAATTCAGTGTATATCTGTTTTTAAATAAACTACATTTCAAATAATGATACATATAAGACATAGGACCAGTGTTTTATTCCACTGCCTATCCTTTTGGCTGTTTTCCCTTTTACTAGTAGCACCTAATAATTAGGCAATGAAAGAGGGAAAATAAGTTTATTTCAAACAATACTGTACATCTCCATTTCTCAGGTTGTCTCTCTTCTAGAGATATCATTTTCTAGTTCAGGCAACAGTGAATCCTGAAAAAGTGAAGTCAAAGTTTTCCACCAAATGATGATGGGCAGGCAGTGGGGGTGCGGGGGAAGGAATTGATTATTGACTTCTGGTATCACCCCTCTGAAAGAAGAGATAACATTAATTAATTATTTACTATATATCACTCACCACGTGCTAAGGCCTTCATGTTTATTATGAACCTTTCATCCCTACAGCCTTAGAAAGTGGATATTGTACTTTCTACTGTAGAGAGAAGGGACATCAGTCAAGGTCCATTTAATTCCAAAGATTTTGGCCACTATGTTCTAGCCCCAGAATATGGGCAGTATTCTGTACTGCCTCATCATCAGAAAGCAAAATGTTATTGTAAGAAAAGGGGAAAAGTATGTTTTACAGACTTCTAGGATAAATAATGCTAACTTTAAAATGACTATAGAGGGACACATGGCTGGCTCCATCAGTAGAATATATATGACTCTTGATTTCAGGGTTGAGAGTTTGAGCCCCATGTTGGGTATAGACACTACTTAAAAAATAAAATCTTAAAATAAATACATTAATTAATTAAGTATAACGACTGTAGAAAAGAATGAGAAAATAACATTTTTCCTTAGAGTATATTGATGACAAAACTGAAATGAATATTTGGGAATTTAATAGTCTAACCAGATTAGTGCCTTCATCGTCTTATTTTTGCTATCCCTCTGAACCAAGAAAGCAGGAATCCTATCTATGTCTCAGTTAACCAAAACATAGTATAGTCAGGCTGGCTATGTTAATTAACTCCGAATGTAAATTGTGGGTCAGTTCAGTCACTAAACAATCCAATTAATAGATGAGAGTAAGTAGCAGCCTGAATGTGCCATGGCTAATTTCATCCCTGCCTGTTGACTTTTTAGTAATTGATCTGATCCATCATGTACCTAACCCACTTGGTTTTTAAGACACTTAGAATACTGTGTGTGGTGGTCCAACTATTTCAATAATATTATTCTTATCTTCAAGTGATTCTTTCTCAAAAAATTAGCCCTGGGATGAAAGCATATACAGCAGGCCTATCTAATTTCTTTTTAAAGATTTTATTTATTTATTTGACAGAGAGAGATCACAAGTAGGCAGAGAGGCAGGTGGTGGTGGGGGGAAGCAGGCTCCCTGCTGAGCAGAGAGCCTAATATGGGGCTCCATCCAGGACCCTGAGATCATGACCTGAGCCGAAAGCAGAGGCTTCAACCCACTGAGCCATCAGGCTCCCCAGGCCCAATTTTTAAAATAGATATATTTTCTTTTCTTTTTTTAAGATACTTATTTATTTATTATTTGACAGAGAGAAAGAGAGAGAGACGCACACAAGTAGGGGGAGCAGCAGGCAGAGGGAGAAACGAGCTCCCCGCTGACCAGGGACCCTGATGCAGGACTCAATCCCAGGACCCTGGGATCATAACCTGAGCTGAAGGCAGAAGCCTAATAACTGGTCACCCAAGTGCCCCAATAGATACATTTTCTAATAATGGATTCCGTAGCCAAAATAAAGGTGTTCTTTATCTTCTATCTCTAAATATGAAAGATGTGTAACAATAAAACAAATTGCCTTTAAAAGTGATTACTTTGTACGCTGGAGTCCTTTGAATTGTCATGCTGATAATTTATAAGCGTTATTGGTTATTATTAACTAATAGTTCATAGGGTTTTAGTTGTTATTTTAGATAAAATGTTCTAGTTTCATCATTTTATTTTTATTAAGACATTAATAATTCTCCATTGCCATAATTCTGTTTTATCTATAAAATTAATTCTATCTATAAAATAACTTAAAAGAGTGACGAATCCTGCGACTGATAAAACTCCATGATTTTGGTAGAAAGAACACTAGTCTACATTCAGAAAACCTAGGTTATAACCCCAGCCACATCACAGATTCACTAAATTCGGAGAATCAACAGTTAAGGGGAAAATACTTTTGACTATTTAGTCCAAATCCTCAAAGGAGAGGATCTGAAGCCCAGAGAAATTCATTGCCATATCATCTGATTGCTACCCCTTGGATCTTTCCATCTCTGCAGTCTAAGAATTTACAATAAATTTTAAAAATAGAAAGAACATTTTATAACTAATTGGATTATGGAAATATCTCATGTCTTGATTATCTTGGACAAATCTTCAAAGTACAGTATCATTGTTAAGATTACATAATAGTGGTAGCTTTAAAGTTTTAAATATACAAATTAATACAAATTAATTTTGTAAAGCTTTCTTGAGTGAGATCAACTATAACAAATCATTCAATTTTGATCCATATAACTTCATGACATATTTCACTGTTTTATTTGTGTTTTTTGTTGACCCTCCCAATACTTTTGAGTATTAATAACTAAACATGATGGATTGAGTGAGTATAGTGGAGGTGGATGGGGTGCATAATGTGCGAATTCACAGATGTATATCTTTTGATCAATTATTTATTCACTCATTCACCTAATTATTCAATACATATTGACTGACTACCCGTGAACTCTGGAACACAGAAATAAATGAGACATGGCAGCTTCCAAACCCCACAATCCAGGAAGATACAGACATGCCAGCCTAGGATTACAGCACAGAGCACTGTGCTGTGAGTGAGGTGGGAACAAGGAATGGCAAGAACATGGATGATGTTGATGTAGGCTGCTCAGGAAAGGACAAACTTCTAGGAGAAGATAATACCTGGATTTAATGCCTTACAGGATTAATAATAATAATAATAATAATAATAATAATAACGCTTACAACATGCCAGGTGCTATCCTAAGCACTTTACACTATTAATTTATTTAATCCACACAACAACTCTTTGCTGTAGGTCCTATTATTGTCTACATTTTATACATGAAGCAACCAAGATTCAAGGTCATAGAGTTATAAAGTGGCAGAACTTGCATTTGAACTCAAACAGACTCAAGGTAGTGACAAAGTAAAGGGAGTGAGGGTGTACAAAAAAATAGGATGAGTTAAGGTCACAGATGTTAGCAACAGCAAATCGTAAGAGCTTGTGACATATGAACAACTATGAACTTATTCCAAAGGCTATAATTATGCAAGACTCTTCAGTGTATCCAAAGTATGAATCAAGTACATAAATTCTCACTTCTAACCCTTTGCTCACATTGCTATCAGGAATGTCCTTCTTATACCCCTGCTTTTTTTTTTTTAATTCTTTCCCATCCCTTACAATCTACTTTGTGACACTTTTAAGTGTCACAATCCTATAAGCCCCACTATCCCACTCTTCCAGCACAAATGACCCTTCTCACATAATTCAATAATCCTATCTGATATTGTGCACCAATTTTTCACATGTATTTATCTAATCTCCCCATAAAGACATGTCCTATTCCCCTTCCATATTCCCGCAGCATCTAATTCAGTTACTGAGCATCCAGAAGTTACTAACAGAATAAAACTTACTTTAGAACAAAAACTGATAAATTGATAAACTTTAAGAGCAGTGGAATATGTTGTTATTGCTATTCCTTAAAGCAAAAATTTCCCAACCTCTCTATCCGGTCTTTCTGGGTGCTTTTTGCATAATCAAGAGATTTAAATCTCAACAATAGATAATTATAACTTGCTTGGCAAATGCCCAAACTGCTGCCCAGATTAATGGAGGAAGAAAGATAAAATAATAAGAGTAAATCAAACACATATATTAGTGTTCACTGATCTTCTAATATCCTGCTTCATAACCAGTATTACTTTCGAGATAAGCATTACATTTTAAGATTAGACGGTCTCTTCATTGTTTATGTTGTTTTCCTACATCTTCCAATTCACCAATCTCCAGCCCCAGTATTCAGACAGGATTTAATTTTTAAATTAGCCTTGACACTTGAGAAACTATTTTTAAAGATCTCCCACGTAGGAAATTCCATATCCTTCCATAGTAATTCATCCCACTCAGCCACCTCTTTGCTATGTTTAATCTAAATCCCACACATTGCAGTTGGGGCCCATTTCCTCTTGTTTTGACCCCTGCTGTGTGAATGGAGAATGGTTGATTATCGTTGATTATGACTAAACATTCTTTTTTAAAAAAACTAAAGTGCTATTAAATAACCCAGGCCTCTCTTGTTTATTTTAATAATCATAGTAATTTTAACCTATGCTCATAGATCTTACTTCCTGATTATTTTTATCTTCACTACCAAACTCTAAGTCCTCTACATTCTTTTGTGCAGAATCCAGAGCTTAAAAATGGGGCCTAGGGACTGTCTGGCTAGTGGTAGGCATAAGTGGAAGATGACCTCATGGTTCCTGATTTCTGTGCTTCGATTCCTGCCTCTCATTATGGGGACTCCACCCCTTATAGGGCTAGTTTTTTGCTTCATTGCTTGATAATCCCCCCTGAAGTAGCCATCAGCCAGACTAAGGAAGATTACAGATCAAGGATTCCCTTTTGGTAATTATGGTTCTGGCCCAAGTACTTTACACTCTTACAGTCTTAATCAGAATTCTGTCTGAATCTCTTACAAGTTGTCCACATTAGTAAGGAATCCACATTAAGAATGCTGGTCCTATCCTCTAAGACTGACACCATTCTAGTAGCAAATTTTAATGCGTCTCCTTTTCATTTTTCTAGATTACTGACCACTTTGTCCTGACTACTCCCTTCCAAGTTAGCATGTATCTTCATAACCATTTTCTGAGCTTGATTCTCTGTCCAGTGAGCCTCCATAGGGTGGTTGTCGTCTGATTCTCTATTAAATGATGAGTGTTTCCTACAGGATATAATTTTAAACATGTTAAAGTCAAGATAGGCTGCATCAAATCTTTCTCAGACCCACCTTTCTTGGTTGTAATGAATGAGTCTGACAAGGTTTTGTTCTTCAAAGTACTAAATAATCTGTCCAAGTTTTTTTTTTTTTTAATCTTTAATCCAAGTCACCCTTTTTAATTTTAAAAATTATATTAGTCGGTTAGAGCTATCTTAACAAAGTACCACAGGCTGGATAGCTTAAAAAATTTTTTTTGTTTTCTCATTTTTCTGGAGGCCAAGAATTCAGGAGCAAAGTGTTGGCAGGGCAGATTTCTTCTGAGGCCTCTCTTTGGCTTGTAGATGGCCAACATCTCCCTGTGTCTTCACGTGGTCACCCTTCTGTGCAAGTCTGTGTTTTCAAGTATTATAGGGACACTAGTCATATTAAGATTAGGTCCAACCCCAATGACCTTGTTTAATCTTAATAATTTCTTGAAAGAGCCTCTTCAAATCCAGTTACATTCTAAGGTACTGAGTGTTAGGACTTCAACACATGAATTTTGTGGTAACATAGTTCAGCCTATAAAAAATTACATACTTACCCTGTCTTCTTTCCTCCATTAGGCATAATATTACTGACAATTTACCACAAATGCTTCTCTGTCTTGTTCTACTTTTTCCCACTCAATTATTTCCCAATCCGCAATCTAGGATTTTTTGTTGCCCTAAGGGTTTCACTAATTCTTTATATTTCTTTTAGACATCTTTCTGGTGTTGATTTTTTTATGACAGCAAAGCAGCGTATCATTTCATTCAAACTGAGCAACTCACTGAGGAAAAAGGAAACTTCACCCTTGGCGGAGTTGATAGGTCTATATCATCAGTGTGTCTATATCATTTAAGCAGTCGCCTTAAATATAACCTTGATAGTATTCAGAATTATTTCCATTTCAAATGTAGTTCTGTGTTCAGAAGTTTCTATTTTTTTCATCTTTCATTATGTTTTATGTTATTTTCTCAAAGTATGCATAGCTCTTTTGGATTGCTTTGCTTCTTAAGCCCTCTTAGTGTAGAGACTTTTCTTCAAACTAACTCCCTAAGATTATTAAAGTCTGATTTCTGAAACACATTAATTATAATTTTTTTTATGGAAAAGAATTTGTGAAGTATCTGCAATCAACAAACAATTCATTAACAATTGAATTAAGAGACTAAGCCCAGATTCCCCAGTATGAGCTCTAGCTGATACTGCCAGGTTGAAATATGGGGGGGACTGTCTTCCCAAAAACGGTCTTTGATACCTTCCCCTTTTAACCAGTTCCCCTCATAAATCTTATTAATTCCTTTAATGCTCCCCTTGTGTAGATTATTTCCAGTTCTCTTGATTCCCACTTTCCCACTTACCCAGACTGGAAACTTTATCAACAGAGGCATGGCTTTTCTCTGCCTTCACTAAACAATCTTTGGTTTTTGCCTTCATTTCCATCACCATCACCTTTCTTTAAGGCTTCATTATCTCTGACTTAAACCAGTCACGGGTCATGTAACAAGCACGTTCATTTGCTGACTTCCTCTCTCACTACCACCACCACCAATGCATCCTAGGCTCTGTCTAGTCTAGACTAGCATTTCCCCCAGCATGTTGCATAGAGAGGGAATGCAGGTAAGAAAATGGCCCAGTTTCTTAGAAATTAAGAGAGATGTTAAAATAAACAAAAATGTTGCTTCCCCTAAACACCTCCCAGTTCAAAGAATGTAATATGTGAAATGCCTTCTAATGCCTACTGAATAAAGTTCAAATTCTTACCCTAGGTAAGATATTTAATGCCTTTCATATCCTAGCTCTAGTTTCCCCACAAATCTCCTTTGATGCTCCAAAATAATGGACATTTCGTTACTCCTCCCACACACCCTGTGCTTCCACAGCAGTATTCATGCCATTCACTCTCTTCTGATGCGCATTCTCCAGCTTCTACTCATCATTCAAAGTTAAGTTTTTATGTGGCATTTTCTGCAGTGTTCAGATATGAAGGATTCATATCCAATGCATACTCTAAACTAGAGGTCTCCAAACTAGTATACACAGGCTCCAAAAGAAGAGCAAATGATCTATTGGAACATGGAAAGAAAATATTTGAAATCTATTTTTAGCTAGCTTAAGAAGTAAATAAGAAATTGAATTGCTTTTGTTTAATATACAAATTGACACTGGGACTCCCACTGGGCCTATCCTTCAGATACGAATGCCATGGCAGGTAGTCTGAAAAGTCTGGAGTTCCACAATGAAGAAGTATTGACTATGACAAATAGTCAATATTTGTTTGAGCATTTTATGACATAATGGTGTTTGTGTAGGCATTTGGTCTTACCTACTTTTTAGTTAAACTAAGCCTCACAACCTGCTTAATATTTTTTCTAAAGGAATTTGCAAATTAAAAATATTATAATGTAAACACCAACAAACGAGAGTTAAATAACAGATATAATTTTCTCCTCTCCCAAATATGAGCTTTACATCAGCCACACTAGATGTAAAAACAATGACTGTTGAATCAGATCTGACATATAATCACATTACCATCACCAAAAAATTATTCTTAGTGTATTTAAGAAAGTAAGAAGAGTTTCGTGTTGTTCAATAAAATTAAAATAATTTTTAAAAATACTATCTGTTTCATCTTCACATTAATTTACTCTCTAATTTCCAGTTTTATATATGACTATAATGCATGTAATATTTATGTGCTGTGTATATATACATTATTTACATAAAAATATCATATATGTAGACATGCAAAAATATTTATTAATGGACCTCACAATGAAAAAGTGTGGGGATCACTTTTCTGAACTAACATAGCACTGCTCATACATCTTTTGTAGAATTCAGTGCTTTCTTCCTTTTAGTAAAGCAATTTGTAAATAAGCATTTTTTGGCTCCCCATTTCTTCTAAACTGTAACCTCCTGGAGGACAAGGATATCTTATCTTTTTCACATTAAATTGTCCACAGTGATTAATATATTGAGCACATTAAAGCTTGATTGTTCATTAAATGTGTGGTAGAAGGACCAATGGAAGGCTAGATGAGTAAATGGGAAGGTGAATATGTTGAGGTTTAAAGTGCTCTTTATTTTATTTTTTTTCTTCCCAAATTTGTTTATTTTAATTTTTCAGTGTTACAAGATTGATTGTTCATGCACCACACCCAGTGCTCCATGCAGTACGTGCCCCTCTCGATACCCACCACCAGGCTCACCGACCCCCCCCCCACCCCTTCCCCTCCAAAACCCTCAGTTTGTTGCTTAGAGTCCACAGTCTCTCCTGGTTCATCACCCCCTCCGATTTCCCCCCATTTGCCCTTCCCTTCCTTCTCACGATGCCCTCCATGATTTTCTTTATACTTACTCCACAAGTAAGTGAGACCATAAGATAATTGACTCTCTCCGCTTGACTTATTTCACTCCGCATAATCTCTTCTAGTCCTGTCCATGTTGATACAAAAGTTGGATATTCATCCTTTCTGATGGAGGCATAATATTCCATTGTACAGATGTACCACATCTTCCTTATCCATTCATCTGTTGAAGGGCATTTCACAGATGAATGGATAAAGTGCTCTTTAAACTTGTTCCTAGTTGGATAACAAAGAAGTTCACTTAAGAAATCATTCCTAAGGCAAGAAGGTATACAGAGTGTCTTGGGTGGGGCTGTAAGAACCAACCTAGGGCACCAGAGCTCCCTGATAATAAAGTCAGATTTCAGGAAGTAAAAGATAGAGTCCAAATTAGCTGTGGAAACAGTTTCTCTCTTTGAAGAGAACCAGGGCTCCTGAAACATTCTCCATTGCCCAGAAGAAAAGTGCCTGGCTGCTCTCATCATCAACAGAAGTTGTCTTCTGACATGTATTCTCTGAATCTGCCATCGCTGCTATATACACTATAACCCAGGGCCTGGTTTGTTACCTAAAACGAACTGACTCACCAGGAAATGTATTTTTACTGCTCTTTGTAGCTGAGTATCACAGCTCTGTTTACAGTATAAATGTTCATGACAGCAGACAGATTAAAAAAAATCATGCACAACAACCACTGATGGTAAAACATTTTAATCATGAAAGTCCTTCACAAGGCTAGCACTGTCATTATCAAGGGTTTAGTGTCTCCTCCATTTAAGGAGACACAGCCAGGCAATAATACATGATAACGCCCTTTGGCACCAATAAACCCTAAAAGAAAGAATAGGAATGAATGAACGAAAAGAGTTTGCTGGGAAGAAGAATTGTCTGAATCTAATAAGAAAACTGTAGCACATACTGCATTCAAAGAAAGGGCTGGGGTAATAGGATAAACTGGAGTGAATAAAGAAAGTGCAACAAAAGTGTCCATAAAGAGAGAGAGAGAGATAAAAGGAATGCACAACTCTCAGTGTTGTGTGAGTGCTATTTTGGGGTAAAGATGCCTTACTGTACTTTAGAACACTGCAGAGTTTCAAATACCTTAGTTATTTTGTTTCTGACAATTCTTACCTAAACACAGAGCTCATGGAGTCCAGACATCACAAAGACTAGAGCCAGATTCAACCTTGAAGTAGCCTCCATTTACCCCGCCACAACATAAGCAGAAGAGCAAAGGGGTCAAGCCAGCCGAGAAAGATGCCCTGCCTACCACCCCACTCCTCAGCATCACATCTCATGGTTTGTAGAGGATAAAGCAAGCTCCCAAATTACAAAGTCTCAGGGAGTCTTGTAACTCCAACTATAGCTGAAGTGTAAGTCCACTAGATATTGAGAATTAAATAGCAGTGTGAATGAGGAGAGAGGGAAGGGAATTTGGGGAAGACCAGGAACTCTTGGAATGAGAACGTAGATTTGTTGCCAGTTCACTGAAGCCCAGCTAGAAGCTTAACTAGCTTACTCCAGGCAGTTCAGAGCTCCCTGTGTGGCTTTAAATGAAGTCAGCACTAGAACTCTTTCATGGAGGAAGGGAAAACATATAGTGTGGGGAGGGGGCTAAAAAGCCCATACTAGTTCCAAAAGACAGGTATTAAAGTGAAATTAAAAAACAAAACAAAACAAACTAGACTTGAGATACAAACATTTGGGCAAAAAGTTTAGCAATTTCTTACAAAGTTATATATATATATATATATATATATATATATATATATATATATACACCCATTATGCCATAAAAATTTCATTCTTGTATATCCAAGAGAAATGAAAATATATGTTCACACAAAGACTTGTATGGGAATGTTCATAGCAGCTTTATTCATAATAGCAAAAGCTGGAAAATCCCAAATGTGCATCAGTATGAAAATGGATAAACAAATTATGAAATATATACATATAATATACAACTCAAAAATATGAACTGTTGATACACACAGCACATACGAATCTCACAGACATTATGTTGAATAGAAGAAGCCCAGCACAAAAGAATATATACTGTATTATTCATTCTGTGAATATGTAGAACAGCAAAACTAATACATAATGAAAAAAATTAGAACTGCAGTTGCTCAAGGGAGAGAGAAAGAGAATTGATCAGGAAGGGAATCTTTTCTGGGATGATGGAAATGTTCAGTATCTTTTAAAGTGCGTGGCTTACACTAAATATGCATTTATCAAAATTCATTGAATTATATAGTTAATATTTCTTAGTAATGGTAAATAAAGCCTGAAGTTTAGTTAGTAGGTTTGTTTTATTCCAGTAGTTTGGTTAGCAATTCTCCTTTTTTTTTTTTTAAGATTTTATTTATTTATTTGAGAGAGAAAGAGAGAGCACAGAGGGAGAGTGAGAAGATGGCTCCCCACTGAAGAAGGAGCCTGACGTGGGTCTTGATTTCAGGACCTTTAGATCATGACCTGAGCTGAAGGCAGACGCTTAACCAACTGAGCCACCCAGGCACCCTGGGTTAGCAATTTTTAAACTTAATTCTATGTATTCTAATCTTGAGCAAATGAGTAAATGTATTAAGGATAATGAGGTTCAAGTTTAATATTGTTGTAGAAGAAAGTTACAATTGTGAAAAAGAGAAAATTGTAGTGTATACAATGTTGTTGAATTGGAAAAGGAGGCATCACCATGAACTTAGTTTTTAATAGATGAATGGATAGTGATGATGATGATAAATACATGGATAGGTAGATGATAAATATGATAGATGATAGATGATAGATAGATAATAATTTTTCAGCTCTGTCTACTTAAAAGGAACTAGGGCTGATAAGACCTGTAGCAATGAGTATATCTAGTACTTATATTTGGCTTCTAATTAATAGTGACATCTGCACTAAAAAGGGCCAGGGATCCATGAGAAAAGGCTGATTACAGAGCTGGAGCAGGGAAAGTATAAAATGATCCTGGAGCATCTTATACAGAAATCCAGAAAGTGGTCATAGAATGATGGGAATATATTAAAAGGACACAGAATTTTAATGTCTACTTCTACTTTCAAACCCTATCAAAAACAAGCCAAATAACCTACAAAGTCATAGTTTTTTTTTTTGTAAACTCATCAGATAGCTTATGATGAAATAAACCAAAATGAAAAAAAATCTAGAACGTGACAAGCCCCTTGTAAAAAAAAAAATGTCCTATCACTTCTACCATCTTTTGTAGAAAAATGGGAATAAGAAGAAGCCACCATTAATAGGTTTCAGGATAAACTCACTGAACTTTGTAAGAATTTTAAAGACTAAATGACAGTTGATGTGATGTGCAGAATTTTGAGGAGTGCTATACACAAAGAGAATCTACACCTGGTGTACTCATCAGATCTTTCCCATAGGCCTACACTAAATGCTCATGCAAAATATTCTGAGTGGAGAAAGAGTTGAGATAGAACTCCTAAAACACAGGCACTTGCCGAATGCTGAAAGTAGGGGAGGAGAACTGAGAAAGATCCTCCAAGGCAACTGCAGACTCTCATTACATACTTCTCAGAGGTTTTCCACAGCTGGAGGAAGAATAGGAGAGCAAAGAGAGACACCATTGAGGAGCAGGTGTCCAGAACTGGAGTGTCTTTGAACTTTTCTGCCCTGTCTGTCAGACATACCATGCTAAATCCCTTATGGTACTCTGAGCATTCACAGCTGCAGTTCTCCGCGGTCCAAAGACAAGGGCAAAATAGGAGAGCAGAAAGAGATCTCTTCAAAGATAGAAAGCAAAGGGGCAAAACATGATGGCAAAGGGAACCCCTTCACAACATAAAAAGCTGGAAGTCAGTTTATAAAGCAAAATGAGAGTTCAGTTGGTTTAGAAAGCTGAAGTTTGTTTGTACGAAGAGTGCTTGCTCTGCCAAAGGTAAAGAACTGACTCACCCCTGAATCATTAACCTAGTGGTATACTAAATCTAATTAAAACAGTAAATTCCACTCTCAGCTCAACTACAGCTTAGATGGACTTTTGACAGAAAAAAGGGTGTTCCCTTTCCTGAGCAAATATATTATTGACTTCAGTCTCTACTGTGTCTTGTTTGCTTGTTTGTTTGGCCTGGGGTTTCGTTGTTGTTTTTGTTGTTTTAGTACACACAATGTCTGCACACATCAAAAATTACAAGCCACATGAAGAAAAAAAATTAAAGGAAATACAAGCATACTCAAAATTGTCCCAGAGATTAAAATGATAAGACAAGGACTTGAAAATAACTTTGCTAAAAGAATATATTGGAAAAGGTGCATAAGATAAGTAAACAGATGGGTAATTTTAGCATATAAATATACACTATTACAAAAGAAGAACCAAATGAAATTGCTAGAAATGAAATATATGATATCTGAAATGAAAAACTCATACATTGGCTTATCAACAGACTGGAAACATCAATGAAAAGACTAAACTTGAAAACAGGTCAATAGAAATCATCTATATATTAGCAGAAAAAAAGTGAAATAATGGAGTAGCAATATCTAATAGGCTAAATTATATGTGATTAGAGTCCTATAATGTGAATTAAAATTTTATTAATTACAAAGGGAAAATATTAGCATTATAGTAAAGAAAGCTACCTTTTTTAAAAAAAAAGATTTTATTTATTTGAGATAGAGATAGTGAGAGAGAGCATGAGAAGGGAGAAGGTCAGAGGGAGAAGCAGACTCCCCACGGAGCTGGGAGCCCGATGTGGGATTTGATCCCAGGACTCTGGGATCATGACCTGAGCTGAAGGCAGTTGCTTAACCAACTGAGCCACCCAGGCACCCTAAAGAAAGCTACCTTAATCAAATGATCAGAGATGGCATTATCAATACAGGGATAAACTAATATCATGTGCCAAGTGAAATGCTACACTGAGGACACAACTTCGATGATAAAACTACCCCCCCAAACTGCATAATCTGAATCTAATTATAAGGAAACATTGCACAAACTGAAGTTGAAAGACATTCTATACCACAAGTCACCTGTACTCTTCAAAAATTTTAAGATAGAGAAAGGTAAAGGAAGCCTGAAGAGCCATTCCATGTTTAAAGAGACATGACAACTAATTCACTAAGTGGTTCTGGATTAGATCTTGGACAAGGAAAAATATCTATAAAGGACATTACTGATGTAATTAATTGAAATTCAATATGGACTTGTATTAAATTATAATATGTACCAATGCTAAATTTTCTGGTTTTGTTACTTGGATTATGATTGTGTAGAAAAATACCCATGATTTTAGAAAATATGCAATAAACTAAGAATCAAGGGTGATAATTCAAATTTACTCTCAAATGGTACTCTGACCATAAGTATATATATTATATGACACATGTACATATATGCCCATGCAGAGAATAATTAAGCAAATGAAGCAAAATGTAAATAATTGGTGAATCTGGGAAAAGCATCATTGGAGATCCTTTTCATATGCTTGAATTTATATCAAAATGTAAATTTACTGCCAAAGAACATCCTTAAAATAAAATGATACTGCCAGAGTATATTATGCTCCTTGAGAAGTGGTTATAAAGCAGGCTGGGGGATGTTGTGATCATGCAAGCAACCTAGCATTTCATTGGGGATCAAGGATAATGTGTCAGTTTGTTTGTTTTTTTTTTTCAGTTGTATAATTAAAGGCTGAATTCTTTATTTGGAATGAAAGATTCTTACACAGTAGCTAATAAAAAGGAATAATGTACACACATTATTAACCATAAATGAAAAGAGAAAACAGTGCAAAATGCTGCAGACAATACATCTCTAATATATTGCAAAGACTGATACTGGGACAACACTACCTCAGAAAAGTGCCAGTGAAATGGTGAGTGTGTAAAAACAAAGAAAAATATTGTGTTTATAGGGTGCAGAAAGTATCCCAGAATCTGACATAGCCCATGCATCTCTGCACCCAGAATACACTTTCAGAATAATTTAACCATGACGATAGGGACTACAGAAAATGGTATATTGTGTATAAACCTGGCCTCTCTAATTGCCTCCGTATGTTCCTGAACATCTTGACCTTGTTCATGTTTGACTGCCAATATTTCACATATCCTCCATAGTCTGCTGTCAACATCCACATTGTCATTATGTGACCAAGTCATGGCCCTCACTAGTCTATTATGAGCCTGTAATATTGTTTCAAAACTGAAGATGAGTCCATTCCACAAGGTGAATTCTCCATTGGAAGCTCCAGTGACCAACCGTCTTCCTTCTCGTGTCTACCTAACAACAAATACTGGACACTTAATTTGTTGATGTTTGAACAAACTTTGTTGTTACTTCATTCATAGGCTTATTCAACATCCCTATAGATGGGACCATATCATTATAATAACCTGCATCAGGCTGAATTACCCGCATTTCTTTCTGGTCTCTTTGCCATATTCTATCCTCCAAATACTTAATTACAGATGGATTATAGTCTGTGGTTTTTTTCGGTTTACTTCTTTATTCATCTGTTTTCCACCAAAGGTAAGCTGTTGCATTGCTTGCTGCTGTGCAAAATCAGGTCGCTTATAAAATAGTTGTCAGGTGCTTGGTGTTAGAAACTTGGCATATGGAAAAAATGAGGAAGACAACCAATTTCTGTAGCCATGGTGATGTATTCATTCTAGGACACCTCCAGCACTGAGCAGAGTTCCTAATGAATGGTGAGTGAAGGGTTTGTCTTCACTATCAGGAATATGTCTCCTGCCTGGCCTCTTCCCCCTACCGCCCTCAATCCCTCTTCTCCAAAGGAGCTGCTATCACCTTCCCCTCAATGTGTCAGTTTTGTGAAGATTCTGAAATTACTCAAGTTTAGAACCATGAGACTTTAAGACAGGAGCCTTGGCACTACCCTAGCCTACCCCCCTCACTTTTACAGACAAGGAAACTAAAGTTAGATGTGGAGCCCAAGCTTCACTGAAGAAGACACAAGCCTTCTGATTCTCAGACTTCGTTTTTTCATTCATTCTTTATTCATTCATTATGATTCCTTCTCGAGAATTTTAAGGCTCTCTTAGCAGCCTTGCCACAGTTTCTTTGTCTTTAAGCCACTCACATCTTTCACCCTTAATCCGAGCAATCACAATTTGTCATACCTGAAGTATGTATTTCCTTAACATCATGGTATTTCTTATAAAGGGTGGTCCATGTTTCACAAGGAGTTCCAAGGAATATGAGGACTTTGCTGACTCCTGGGGGCAGCATAACTCTTTATCACCTTTTCCTCCCCATCCAGTTACTTTTTCCAAGTGGAGATCCATCTTAATTACTGTCCCTCCTATTTTTATTGACCGGCTGTTGAGATTTATTGAACACTCAATGTTTACTCATCACTACCCTATCACATTGATAGTGACTTATTACAATAGTCCTCCCTTTTCCCTAGGGAATATGTTCTAAGACCCTCATTAAATGTCTGATATGGAGGAGTACTAAACCTTACATATACAATGTTTTTCCTACACATGTATACCTACGATAAAGCTTAATTTATACATTAGTCATGGTAAGAAATTAACAACAATAAAATGCAACAACTATAAAAATATACTATAATAAAAGTTATGTGGATGTGCCCTCTCTCTCTCAAAATATCTTATTGTACTACATTCATCTTTCTGTGATGATGTGAGATGATAAAAATGACTATGAAATGAGACAAAGTAAGGTAAACGAGGCAGGCATAATGACATAGCATTAGGCTACTACTGACCATCCAATACTATGTCCGAAGGAGAATCATCTGCTTCTGAAACATAATTGACTCCAAGTGACTGAAACTGTGGAAAGTGAAACTGCAGATGAGGGGAGACTACTGTATTCCCAATTTAGTTATTTTCCGATTAAGCACTCATGAACTAAATAAGGTTGTGGTATATGTATGGAGAGGAGTAGGGAAAATCGGCACTTCCTTTTCCAAGAAAGGCATTCAGTAATATATAACTTATGTGACTCTTCTAGTGGATGCATCAAGTAATAAGGGAGAAATTTTGGATTCCACCCCTATGTTGACCTACAGCTGGATGGGTTATATTCTGTGGCCACAGGGTCAGCCCTAAACCTCATAGCCGTATCATAACAAAACCAACAGAAATTCCACCTTCCTTAGGAAAGTATTTTATACCAATGATCTTACTGGAGGTCTGATAATCTCTTCTTCCTTTGTGAAGACAGTTTGGCTAAAGTTGCAATCATTATTTTGACCATTAGTCCTAATAGCAGCAGTGTTTTCTTAATACATTGCATATAATCTTAACATGTGTCTCCTAAACAATGATTCAGCATCTTTGCAGTCACCCAGACACAAAGGGTCTGGGAAAAGGAGGTTTTCTTTTTTGAAAAACATTGCACTCCGCATGTCCCCCTCACTCCCGCCAGTCCTATATCATCAGTAACCATGCCTTTTGTTATTTTTTTTAAATATTTCTTACAGTTTCCTCTAACATTTAGTTCCCACTGAGAGCTTTTTGGTGTAGGACTATTATCATTTGAACCTGGAAGAAGAAAATGGCCTTAATGTAATTAAATGAGCTGACATTCAAAGAAAAAGCAGGAAGGAAACATTGAACAAGAAATCAATAGGCGATATATAAAGATAGAGTCAGACATTTTCAATCACAAGTGGCATAGGTAGAGCTGACCATTTTCTCTTTATATCTTATAATGTTTTTAGCAGAATCTTTCCTATAATTCCAATAACACATATTCTCGATAACATTTCTTAACCAAATGACATCTGTAATGTATGTATAGAAGTGGCACCACTTAGCTTTTACTAGAACTACAAAAAGAAACCATTTCATTGTATTCTACTCAGCACATTCTTTCTACCTCTCAAATGGACACACACACACACACACACACACACACAGGGATGAGTAAAGATCAAGGACTTTGGTATTAGACAGACTTGATTTCAAATCCAGTCCTGTCCTTATCTCTGTGACCTTGAGAAAGTTACTTAATCTCTGTAAGGCTTAGCTTCCTTGTCTGTAAACAAGATTAGGTGAGATAATGTGAAATTCACTTACAAATTTAGGTATTATCCTACTTCTCTTAGTATTTTCCTTTTGAATAAATCATAATACAGTACTTATTCATATTTATACACATTCATATGTATTTTATTATTCCCTCAAAATGTTAGTATATTTTCCTATGTCCCACAAAATATCTTCTACAACTTCCCAGAAGCTAGCAACACATGAAACACAAGACAACATGAATATAGTTTCCATGAAGTAATATTGTGCTACTATCCTTGAATAATATCCCAATTTTTAACCATGGTTGTTTGTACTCAGAGAAGCTATGCACATTTGGGAAAAGTATTCTGCTCAAGGTTTTCCATGTACTCATCCCTTAAATCATTTGGTGTATATCTCAGCGACCCAGGAACAAATTAACATCTTAGGCTAATATACTACATTTAGTGTGTTGGAGCAACCTCAACACTTATCCATGGGATGTCCTCAGGGCTTCACAAAGTCACTTTGGAAGCCCATTCCTATTCTAGAAAACTATAAAAATAATTGGTGAGAGAAGAAATTTCCCAGAATCATTCTGCTCCTAATATGCTTCATCCCTCAAAGTCATTAAGAGCAGAGTATCTGGAGTCAGAATGCCTGAATTCAAAATCTACCTCTGGTATTTACTTTCTCAATGACTTTGAGGTAGTTATTTAGTCTCTCTATGCCTTAGTTTTCTCATCTGTGAAAATAGGGATAATTATAGAATCTAACTCAGATGTATTTTAAAGATTAAATGAACTAATATATTTAAAGTGCACAGTCCATGACTAGTACACTGGAAACTACCATCAAAAGGTATGGCAGACTTGGTGAAGGTTCTGAGAAAGACCAGGGTCTGCCTGAAAAAATTTAAAATCCTAGCTCACCATTGACTCAAAGCTCAGGGTAGTCACTTCTTAGCTCAAGAAATTTGGGTATTAAAGGCAGGTCCAAAATGGCATCATAGAAAAAGACCCTGAACTCACTTCCTCCCACAGACATAACAAATCTTTTTTTTAAAAATATTTTATTTATTTGACAGAAATTGAGACAAGTAGGCAGAGAGGCAAACAGAAGGAGAGGCAGGCTGCCCCCCACTGAACAGAGAGTCTGATGTGGAGCTCAATCCCAGGACCCCAGGATCATGACCTGAGCCAAAGGCAGACACTTAACTGACTGAGCCACCCAGGCACCCCACACTAAATCTTCATATACAGTAAACCCTCCTGAAGAAGAATTGAGGGTCAACTGAACAGCTTTTGCACAACGAAGGTGAGAGGGACCACATAACATGGAGAGCAGCAAGAGACATGGAGACACAGTAACGACAGGAAGACCATCCCTGACTCTACAAACTGCAGTAGGAAGGGATAGCACGGAGGGGCCCACATACAGATTCATCTGACCTGGAACACAATGGAAACAAACAAACAAAATAACCTAGTGGTTTAAAGGCAAACTAGACTATAAGTGAACAAAACCCATTTAATAACCTTATAGCATCCACCTAACAGTTAAGAAACTGCTGAAATTCTCTTCAGGGTCATAGGTGCTAGAGAATGCCATTGTCTTCATTTCCCCTCCACCTTGACAGCAGAGATAGGAGTAGAGTCCCTAGACCATATCACTTCCAGCTAGCCTCCCAATACACCCCACACCAGTGCTGCCTCAGCTCTAGCTGTCCCTCCATGGCTGTCCTGTCATGACACACATCGGGACACACACAGCTTCCACCCACTACAGTCTTAGCTATTTTGCCAAGGTGACCCAGATAGAAAGCACTCCAGGACCCTCCGGAATACTCATTGGACATGAGACCATGCCCAACAAGCTTTAGCCATCCCCCCAAAGTGCCCCCTGCATGGAATGTCCTGGAGCACCATCCATCCCACTTGGTGGTCCCACTGCAGAGCACCCCAGTATCACCTAGCCCATACTCACTTTAGCTCCATCCATCCCATCAGGATGGCCCTGGTGCAGAGTGCCCAGTTATTCCTACCCCACAACTACTCCAACTCCATCCAGCTAGACAAAGCCACCAGGCACGTATAGTCTACAAAGGGGCTTCCTACATAAAGCCACTACTTCAAGACTAAAAGAGGTATGTGATTTGCTTAACTCATAGAAACAAATGCTAGAAGTCAAACAAAATTAAGAGAAAGAGAAAAGTAATCCAAATGAAAGAATATAATGAAACTTTAGAAAAAGAACTAACTGAAAGAGTTCAAAGTAATAGTCATAAAGATACTGAACTTGAGAGAAGAGTGGATGAATCCAGTAACAACTTCAACAAAGAAATAGGATATTAAAAAAAAAAAAAACCAGAACTGAAGAATATAACAATTGAAATGAAAAAATACACTGGAAGGAATCAACAGTTGATTAGGAGATGCAGAATAAAGACCAGTGATCTGGAATACAGGGTAATGGAAAGTACCAAAGCTGAACAATTAAAAGAAAAAAAGAACTAAAGATGAGGATAGGTTAAGGGACCTCAAGGCCAACATTGATCATTCTAATGTTTGCATTATAGGGATGCCAGAAGAAGAGAGAGAAAGGGACAGAAAATTTATTTGAAAAAATAGCAGATGAAAAATTTCCTAAACTGGAGAAGGAAACAGACATCCAGGTCCAGGAAGCACAGAGAATTCCAAACAAGATGAACTCAAGGAAATCCATGCTAAGACACATAACAATTTAAATATCAAAAATTAAAGACAAAGATAGAACCTTAAAAGAAGCAAGATAAAGAGCAACTTAACATGCTATGGAAATCCTATAAGACTCTCAACTGAATATTCAGCAGAAATTTTGCAGATCAGAGAGAGTGGCATGACATATTCAAAGTGCTAAAAGGAAAAAGAAATCTACAACCAAGAATACTCTATTTAGCAAGATTATCATTCAGAACTGAAGGAGAGATAAAGTTTCAGATGAATAAAAGTTAAAGGAGTTCATAATCACTAACCCAGCCTTATAAGAAACGTTAAATGGGACTTCTTTAAACAAAAAAAGAACAGACGCTAACTGAAAGTAAGAAAATCATGAAAGGAAAAAAATTCACTGAGAACAAACCTATAGTGAAAGTAGTAGATCAGTTACTTGTAAAGCTAGTACAAAGGTTGGGGAGCCTGGATGGCTCAATCAGTTGAGCATCTGACTCTTGTTTTGGCTCAGTTCATGATCTCAGGATCATGAGATCAAGTCCTCTGTCAGATTCTGCATTCAGCAGAGAGTCTTCATCATTCTCTCTTTCCCTCTCCCTCTGCCGCACCACCTGCTCACATACTCTCTTGTCTAAAATAAATAAATAAATAAATAAATAAATAAATAAATAAATAAATAAATTTTTTTAAAAAGCTAGTATGAAGATTAAAAGAAAAAATAGCAAAATCAATTATATCTTAGAAATTAGTTTAGGATACAAAAAATAAAATGATATAAACATGACATCATATACATAAAACATGGAGGAGGATAAGAAAAAACAGTGTTTTTAGAATGTGCTCAAACTTAAGCAACCATCAACTTAATATAGATTCACAGAATGTTAGATTTGAACCTCATGACAACCATAAACCAAAAACCTATAATAGGTACACAAAAAAATAAAGAGAATCCAAGCATAACACTGAAGAAAGTCATCAATCACAAAAGAAGAGAGCAAGATAAGAAGAAAAATAGAGAAGAACTGTAAAAATGACCAGAAAACAATCAACAAAATGTCAGTAAGTATATACCTATCAACAATTACTTTAAATGTAAATGGTCTAAATGCTCCAATCAAAAGACATAGGGTGACTGAATGGATTAAAATAAAAGACCCATCTAAATGCTATCTATAGGAGACTCACTTCAAACCTAAAAACACATATAAACTAAAAATGAAGGGATAGAAAAGGATATTTCATGCAAATGAAAGATAAAAAAACTGGGGTAGCAATATTTATATCAAACAAAGTAAGCCTATAAACAAAGAGAAAATAGAGGGATTTACATAATGATAAAGGGATCGACCCAACAAGATAATACAAAACTGTAAATATTTATGCACACAACATGGCAACACCTAAATGTATAAAGCAAATATTAGCAGACATAAAGGGGGAAAGTGACAGTATTACAATAACAGTAGGGGACCTTAACACCTGACTTACGTTAATAGATAGATCATTTAGATAGCAAACCAATAAGGAAATAGTGACTTTGCATGACACATTACACCAAACAGACTTAATAGATGTATACAAAAGATTCTATCCAAAGACAGTAGAATAGAAATTCGCTTTAAGTGTACGGAAAAGATCATGTGTTAGGCTGCAAAACGAGTCCAATAAATTTAAGAAGATTGATTGTTCACTTTTTCTGAACACAATGGTATGAAACTAGAAATCAATTAAAAGATAAAAACTGGAGAAAACACAAATACATGGAGACTAAACAACATATTAATAAATAACCAATGTTTAATCAAAGAGAAAATAAAAAATATATGGAGACATATGAAAATGGAAATACAATATTCCAAAATCTATGGGATATAGCAAAAGTAGGTCTATAAGGGAACAGGCCTACCTCAAGAAGCAAGAAAAATCTTCACTTGATCTTAGCCAAAAGGCCGAGAAGCGATGAAGAAGCAAGAAAAATCTTTTTTTTTTTTTTTTAAGATTTTATTTATTTATTTATTAGGAAAGAGAGAGAGTGAGAGAGAGCAGGTCAGAGTGAGAAGCGGACTCCCCATGGAGCTGGGAGCCCGACGTGGGACTCGATCCCGGGACTCCGGGATCATGACCTGAGCTGAAGGCAGTCGCTCAACCAACTGCGCCACCCAGGGGCCCGAAGCAAGAAAAATCTTAAATCAATAATCTAACTATACTTAAAGGAATTAAGAAAAGAATAAAACCCAAAGTTAGTAGAATGATGGAAATAATAAAGATCAAAGCAAAATTTAAAAAAATACAGGCTAAAAAAATTAGAAAAGATCAATAAAACTAAATGCTTATTCTTTGAAAAGATAAATAAAATCAGTAAGCCTATAGCCAGATTCATCAAGAAGAAAAAAAAGGACCCCAAAAAATAAAATCAGGCATGAGATTACAACTGACAGCACAGAAATATAAAATATCGTAAAAGACCATTATGAACAATTATATGACAAGAAATTGGAAAATATAGAAAAAATGGATAAATTTCCTTCAAATACTGAATCACAATGAAATAAAAAATTTGAACTGGCCACACAGAAGCAATGAAGTTGAATCACTAATTTAAAAACACCCCAAAATTAAAATTTCAGGACCGCATAACTTCACAGATGAATTTTACCAATCATTTGAAGAAGTTAGTACATATTCTCAAATTATTCCAAAAACTCAAAGAGGAAGGAACACTCCAAATTCATTTTATGAGGCCAGTATCACTCTGATACCCCAAAACCATACAGACACCACACAAAAAAAGAAAACTACAGGCCAATATCCCTGATGAATATAGATGCAAAACCCTCAACCAAACATTAGCAAATTAAATTCAACAATATACTAGAAGTATTATATGCCATGATTAAGTGGTATTTGTCCCGGATATGCAATGATGGTTCAACATCCACAAATCAGTCAATGTGATACACCACATTAACCAAACAAAGGATAAAAATCCTATGATCATCTCAAGATACAGAAAAAACATTTGAAAAAATTCAACAACTATTTATGCTAAAAATTCTCAACAGTTCAACAGTTCTACAGTTGGTATAGAAGAAGTGTACCATAAACTTTCATAAAACTGAAAGGGGACTTATACCTGAAAATTATAAGGCTGATGAAAAAATTGAAGACAACACAAATAAATGGAAAGTTATACCATGTTTATGGATTGGAAGAATTAATATTGTTAAGGTATCATACTATTTTTTTTTCAATTCAAATTAATCTACAGATTCAGTGAAATCCTAATCAAAATACCAATGGCATTTTTCACAGAATTGGAACAAATAATACTAAAATTTGTATAGAACCACAAAAAAATCCAGAATAGCCAAAACAATCTTGAGAAGAACAGAGCTGGAGGAATCATGTTCCTTGATCTCAAATTATACTTCAAAGCTATAGTAATCAAAACAATATGGTATAGTCATGACAACAGATGAATAGGTCAATGGGTTAGAATAAATAGTCCAGGAATAAACCCATGCATATATGGTCAATTAATCAATGACAAAGGAGGCAAAACTATATAATGAGGAGAAGACAGTCTGTTTAACAAATGGTGATGGCAGAAACTAGACAGCTATGTACAAAAGAACAAAACTCGATGACTATATTATATCATATATAGAAATAAATTCAAAATGGATTAAAGACTTGAATATAACACCTGAAACCATAACTCCTCAAACAAACAAACAAACATAAGGAGTAAGCTCTTTGACATTGGTCTTAGCAATATTTTTGAATCAATCTCCTCAGGCAAGGGCAACAAAAGCAAAATAAGTAAATATATATTTATTTATTTAAAAAGCATTTGCACAGCAAAAGAAATCATCAACAAAATGAAAAGGCAACCAACTGAATAAGAGAATGTATCTGCAAATCAGAACAGCAATGAGGGATTAATATTCAAAATATACACAGAATTTGCATAACTTATATAAAAGAAAACTCAAACAACCCAATTTAGAAATGGACAGAGGACCTGAATATACATTTTTCAAAGAGTACATACAGATGACCAATAGGCATATGAAAAAACACTCAACATCACTAGTCATCAGGGAAGTGCACGTCAAAACCACAATGGGATATTATCTCTTACTGTTCAGATTGGCTATTATCAAAAAGACAAAAAAGAGCAAGTGTTGGTGAGGATGTGAAGAGAACTGTTGGTGAGAATGTAAATTGGTGTAGCCACTGTAGAAAATTATGAAATTTCCTCAAAAAGCTAAAAATAAACCTACCATATTACCAAACAACTCCACTGCTTAGTATTTATTTAAAGAAAACGAAAACACTAATCTGAAAAGATATAAGAACCCCTATGTTGATTGCAGCATTATTTACAATAGCCAAGATATGGAAACAACCTAAGCATCCACTGATAGATGAATGGGTAAGAAAAATGGTGTACACACACACACATACAACATATACAGACACACTGAAATTTTACTCAGCCAAAAAAAGAATGAAATCTTGTCACTTGCAACAACATGGATGGACCTGTAGGGTATTATTCTAAGTGAAATAAGTCCTACAGAAAAAGACAAATAACACATAATTTCATTTATATGGGGAATTTAGAAAACAAAATTAACAAAACAAAACAGAAAGAGACTCTTAGATACCTGAAACAAATTGTTGCTTACCAGAGCAGGGAAAGAGGGAAACAGGCAAAATTGGTTAAGGACATTAGGAGATACAAATTACAGTTAAAAGTAAATAAGTCATCGGGTTGCACAGTGTACGGAACATAGTTAATAATATTGTAAAAACTGTATGGTGACATATGGTAACTAGACTTTTCATAGAGATCATTTCTAAATGTATAAAAATGTCACCTCACTATAATATACACCTGACACTAATAGGATATCATATGTCAATTATACTTCAATAAAAAAGAAAGAAAGAAAAAAAAAAAAGAAAGAAAGAGAGTCCATTAGCAGAAACATGTTAGGAGAATATCTACATCACTCAGTAACTGACCACAGTAAATAAGGTCTAGCCAAAGTGGTTAATTATGGCAAAGAAGGGGCAAAAGCTTAAAGAAAAACACACAAACATGTTCAAGAAAAGATACCATACTTTGTTATCAGAGAAAAGATTTGGGCATGGGAGTAGAAAATCCCAAAAGCCCACTTGTCCATTTTTGTTGTTTTAATCCAGAGCAAAGTAACTCTTTAATTTAATGTAGTTCAACTGACTGATGCCAAGTAATACATATGAAAAAGAAGAGACTTTATCTCTTGAAGAAAATATGGATAATAAGAATTAGACAAAGAAGATTGGGGAAAGGAAGTGACTATATCCTTTTTAAAGGCAGCGTCTCCCTTTATTTCATTCAGTGAGTAGCATTGGAGGAAAACCCTGTAAAAACTTCAATGAGGCAATGAAACTCATTTTGAAACCTCTTGCATATGTTTTGTTCTCCTCACAGAGTGGTTAACAACCACATCAGTATAAAACAAAAGGGACCCATAACTGACCTGTGATTGCTTATTAAACATTTACCTTAGCAACCACACACAAAACAGTCAAATATAATAGGAACTCTCAACTTCACAATCTATCTAGTACACAAATGGTAATCCTAAACTGCTAAATGGGCAAGGAACCAAAGTGGAAGTGTTCCTTGAGCCTTTGAAATCAAATGTTCCCTTGTATTAAAATGCTTTAAGAGTATAAATTGGCAGTGATCTATGCATCGCCTGAGAGCACTCTCTTTTCACTTCGTCTTCCAGGTCTATGTAGATCACTGGCCCTGCTTTAACTCCCAGGTCTATGCTTCTACCAAAGTCATGCTTTCAAAGGACATGGTACTTTCCACCCCACTTCCTTCTTGCTGTGAAGTTCAGCTTCAATTCCATTTCCTCTACAACTCTCTTTATATAATTGAATGGGAATGACATACACATTTCAAACAAGCTAACAAAGACAGAAACTTTTAGCTGTCATCACCAAAAAATGACCCACAGGTGAAATTACTATTGTATATTTGTTTGTCTACCATGAGGACAGAGGCTACATTTTTCTCTCAGCTCTATAAAGAAGGTATTACAGCACCAAGAGCCCTCAACACCAGATGATGATGTTTTATTTCATTTGGTAATAGGAATTAAAAAAGAAAAATAGGGGCGCCTGGGTGGCTTAGTGGTTTAAAGCCTCTGCCTTTGGCTCAGGTCATGATCTCAGGGTCCTGGGATCGAGCCCCGTGTTGGACTCTCTGCTCAGCAGGGAGCGTGTTTCCCCCTCTCTCTCTGCCTGCCTTTCTGCCTACTTGTAATCTCTCTCTCTGTCAAATAAATAAATAAAATCTTAAAAAAAAAGAGAGAGAGAAAGAAAAATAGATGGAGAATGGGGAAATTTGATATTTAATTTATTAAAAATGGGAAAGGTGGGGCGCCTGGGTGGCACAGTCAGTTAAATGTCCAACTCTTGGTTTTGGCTCAGGTTGTGATCCCAGGATCATGAGATCAAGCCCCCAGTCAGGTTCCATGCTCAGCGGGAAATCTGCCAAATACTCTCTATCCCTCTGCCCCTCCCTGTCTCTGTTACTCACTCTCTGTCTCTGTCTCTGTCTCTCTCTCTAAAATAATTAAATAAGTATTTTAAAAAATGGGAGAAGTGATAAACATATATATATATATATGTATATATATATATATACACACACACACAGACATACATCATTTGATATACATGTAATAAGCCATATATATGTACACGTGTTTTAGCTTTCCAACTATAATAGCTTAGAGTTTGTCATTTAATTTTCATACCACAAAATTTCAATTACATTTCTAAGTCTATTTTATAGGTAAGTTTATAGTTTAATATTTTTATCTCTCTAAAAATTATCTTGATCATTGTTTTTTTGTGCAAATTCAAGTACTAAATATCCCCAAATAAGCATTGGCGAATACTTTCCCCATTCTTGTAGTTCTCTTCTCTATGCAGCCCTGTTGGTGTAATGTGACAAATACCTCTCATGCTTGTTTCTTTTCCTGCTGGTTCTTTCCCTGTTCTAAATTCACTTCTATTTCCTTTCTCATTTGGAAAATGAGATTGTCCTTTCCTGGTTACTGAGTACTCCAAGTGAGAAATAAGATTTGGACTGGGAAAATATGGGCTATATTTTGGGATTCATGGATTTTCCTCTGAAATCTAAGATCTCCAGTTCAAACACAAAAGGTCTTTATTTCCCAACTTTTATAAGGACTTTTTCTTGAATATATATTCTAAATCTATATTTTCAAGACCCAAAAGTTGTATTTCTTTTTGTCAAGTCCTATGATACAATTGACTATTATTTCCACCATCTACTTAAAATGTTTTGTGAAAGTGTCATGGCATTTCAAGTATCCAATGTTAGCTATTGATTTAGAGGAAATTTCTGCGATTTTTTTTTCCTTAGTGGTTCATTACCAAGTCAAATTTACAAACTAATTCCATTGAATTTACCACACTTCTATCTTGGGAATTAATAACATTCCCTTCTATTTGAGAAACCATTTCTTCCAGCTACTTGGCAATTGTGGTTGCTGCTATGTCCAGTGAAACACCACTAAACTAAGAAAGTATGTTTCTATCTCTAAATTAAAATTCTAAAAAAAAGCCCATAAAAAAACAAAACAAAATTAACAAACAAACAAAAAAACCCTTTAACCTAGAAACAAAGATAATAGAAATAAATCCAAAACTTTTTTTTTCTTTCTATATTCTGCTAAAGTTTCTCATTGCTTACAATACTATCTACAGCACTGGCAATGCTTCATGAGTCCATTTGTTTCTAGTCAGATGCTATACTTGATTTTAGAAAGAAGTAAGCAACGGAGAAAACCACTAGATTTCTCTTTCAAAATGGTCTCTCTCAGGACAGTGGCTATGACCAGCATAAGAGTAACCATCTCAAAATTATAGCTATTTTGAGGCCAGATTCACCTGAATATTTTCCCACAAGGTCTAGTCATTAACAAATGTCATTTACTTAGATGAGGAAGAAAAGTGCAAGGAGGATTCTGCGGCATGTGAACTGTCAATCCCTTTACTTCATCTAACGTATTTGCTCCATTTGGGGCTTCTTGGCCTAACCAAAAATAACATCAACCAGTGTTTGATTTTTTCCAGTTTCCTGTGTCCATAATTTTTGAAAGTTCAAAATACCAATGGACCTGTTCTCTGTTTATGATCTTGTTCTTATCAACTCCATTCAGGAGAATAAAATTTCAAATTTCCCATAGTATCAATACCCCTTGGCAAGTAAAGTTACACACTGAAGAAATATACTAGGAAAATCTGACTGTGGAATATTTTCTAAAAATAAAGATAATCTCCTAGTTACTAGCAAATGGACCATTTTGGTTTGATAAGGTTTCAGGACAACGAAGTTATAAATTCTGTATGAAAGAACCTATAGAAGAGGCCAATAATCAAGATCAAGAACTAATTTCGTTAGAGGGAGGTAGGTAGAAAGAACAAACATTTACAAAAGAAAGGCCTAATTAATGCCACTTGGCACTCCATGTGTATGTGAAACCACAGAATAATAGAATAGTGAATTGTGGCACCAGAATAGTCCTTGAGTTCCTCTAGTCTCAACCTACTTGGGCACCAAGGAGTTATATGGCTCTTTTTTAGCTATGTTTGGCAACCTTCAAATCAATTTTGATTATCTCTATTATTTGCTATCTCACAGCAAAATATGCTTTCCTTATTCTCACAATTAATGTATATTTAAGGGTTTTCTGAAGAAAGTCATTAAAAATAATTAACTCACTTAGCTAAATATTGTAGCTTTCTTTAAAGAACTTAAAAGATTTTTCTTCCCATTGCTCCTTAAACAAATGATGGAATTTAATATATGAGGAAAAAGTATTATTTCTCTTATTTTATAAATGTAGAGTGAAGGCCCAAGGAGATCAAATAAAAATCATGCCATCCTTCCTTTCAGAAAATGAATCTTCTCATTTAAAGCTATATGTGCACTTTGAGTATCTTCCTCATTGCCATGACTTTGCAGTGAGCTTATAGTGAATTTCATAGCTACACTAACACCTTCAGCCTTGTCTAATTCCACTTGGATCCTTTGGACCTAATCTGATGTGCTATATTATATACATACATATATATATACACATACATAGAAATGGCCTTTAAGGATTTGCACCAGTGTGTTCATACTGACCAGTCTCATTAGTGTTCTCATCTTGAGCATTACAAATCCACATAATGACTGGCAAGGATTAAAAGTCAGTCTGTGATCAGGAAGAGAGCAAAGCTCACTGGCCCATACTGAGATCAAATGAATAAACTTAGTCTCATTAATGTCCTTATTAATAAATCTAACCAATTGTCCTAAGACAGAAGCCCAATAAAAGGTAAACTCAACACTTCTAATATCTAACTGGTAGATCTTGACTTTACAGTACCATAAAATACACATTGTGATTTACCACTACCAATTACTATATTTTGTGAATTATTAATTTCAAGACTTCTATCTTTAAACAAAATTAATTTATGTTTTATTACAAATCCGCTACTTCTAATTCTACTCATTGGTCTATTTCAAATTGAATTTCCCTGATTTGAGGACTTTCACTTTATAAACAATGGTAATGAGATATTTAGAGAGGGTAAAGTATGACTTACTGAAAGTCATACTTTAATAAAGTGGTAAGTTATAATTTAAATACATTTTAGTATGATTTAATTTAAAGTTTAAAATTTTAGACTGTATACAATTGACTTCACAGGAAATTAACAAATTCTAATGAATGATTACTATATGTTAAGCTCAGGCTAAACATTAAGTAATTTCACTATCTTATTGGGATTTCGCAACAACTCCATGAAGAAGTTACTAAGAGATTTTTCCCACTTTATAGATGAGAAAAACAGGAAAAATAAAATTTAGTCCATACCTATAACTAAATCACGCCTTATGCCTAGAAAATTAGGTAGTCGCCTATACACTTTATAGGCACTATTTACAGGCACAAACTCACACACACCCCTGCCTTACCTGGATGTGTTATTTTATCATTAGAAAGTAAATCTTTTGAGCTGAAGTATCACGTCTTCAGTAATAATTGCTAAAATATAAATAATTCTAAAAGACACTATCTCAGGCCAGGTGTGCCAGAAGCAGACCCTGACAAGGATTCATGTGTATACATTTCAGGAGATATCAATAAGGGGTGAGGGAATCAAAAGAGGCACAGAGAGGAGGCCAAATATGCTCTAGCCTTATTCAACATGGAAACACTGAAAAATAGGCTTGCTTCAGTATTGTCTCTGATCTAAAGTGACAAATTTGGGCTTTCATAATCCTACACTCCTCAGCTGTTCTTTAAAGCCTACCTCAGAAGGAGTAAATCCCTAGATTCTTGTGGGTCCCAAAGTAACAGACCCTAGCTATTGAAAACTAGAGCACACAAAACCAGGAGGGCCTCCAAAATAGGAACAAAGTATTGAAGAGGATCTGGACAGAGCACCAATATTATCTGCAGACACATTGAGGCTATTCATCCATTAGTGTCTCCACAACAAAGAACATAAGGCTCCCAGGGAAGGAGAAATGAGTTGGGTTTTTCTGTTGATGGCAGAAAGAAAAAAAAGGAAGTCAGAGAGGGTCCATAGCTTAAGAAGGGTTTAAGGACATTTAGGCAAAGGTTCTAAGGACCATTTCTACCTTGGGAAAAGAAAAAAGCTGGGAATGGAAGTGAGAGAAGAAAGAGCATATGAGTTGAGAAAACACCACAATTTGACAGTCTTCTGTGACTCTCCTTTGGTGGATAGGTTTTCTAATATCTTAGCAACCTTCTGAGGAGAGTTACTATTCACACCCAAGGGCTTTTTATCACCATTGTAACTACTAACTTGACCTTTTATACACAGAAGAAAACACTCTAGTTTTTATTTTAATAAAGACAAATTTAAAAATTTTATAAGCCTCTTAAATTCTAATAGTAAAGAAAAAGAATAAAACAGAGAGCCCAGAAATAGACCCACATAAATATAGTTACCTGTTTTGGGCAAAGAAGCAAAGACAATAGAAGGGAGTAAAGTTAGTCTTTTCAAGAAATGACACTGGAACAACTGGGCATCCTCAGGTAAAAGAGTGAAAAATTAACTCAAAATGGATCACAGACCTTAATGTAAAATGCAAAATTGTAAAAATTCTAGGAGATAATATAGGAAAAAATCTAGATGACCTTGGGTATGGTAGTAACTTTCTAGATAAAATACCAAAGGAACAATCCATGAGAGAAATAATTGATAAACTGGACTTCACTAAGATTAAAAACCTCTGGGGTGCCTGGGTGGATTAGTTGGTTAAGCTTCTGCCTTCTGCTCAGGCCATGATGCTGGAGTCCTGGGATGGAGCCCCTTGTAGGGCTCCCTGTTCAGCAGGTACTTGGCTTGCCCCCCGCCCACTGCCCCTCCCCTCCACGCATACTTTCTCTCACTCTCAAATAAATAAATATATAAAATCTTATAAAAAATTAAAAACTTCTTGGGGCGCCTGGGTAGCTCAGTCAGTTAAGCATTCAACTCTTGCTTTAGGCTCAGGTCATGATCTCAAGGTTCTGGTATAGAGCCCCATGTCAGGCTTCTTTCTCAGCAGGGAGTCTGCTTGGGATTCTTCCTCATCTTTTCCTCTGCCCTTCTCTCCATGTTCTCTCTCTCAAATAAGTAAACAAAGCTAAAAATAAAAATAAAAATAAAAACTTCTGATCTGGCAATATCAAAAGAATAAGAAAAGGCACAGTTTAGGAGAAATTATTTGCAAAAGACACACATGATAAGGGACTGTTATCCAAAATATATAATGTCTTTTATAACTCATCAATATGAAAGTAAGCAACACAATTAAAAAATGGACCGAAGACTTTAACAGACACCTGAATATATACAGATGGCAAATAAGCACATAGAAAGATCCTTCACATAGTATGTCATCAGGGAAATGCAAATTAAAACAGCAATGAGCTACCTATTAGAATAGCCAAAACCCAGGACACTGAAAACAAATGCTGATGAGAATGTGGAGCAAAAGGAACTCTCATTCATTATTGGTGGGAATGCAAAATGACACAGTTACTGTGGAAGACAGTTTGGCAGTTTCTTATAAACATACTCTTATCATATGATCCAGCTATCATGCTACTTGGTATTTACCCAGAGAATTTGAAAACTAATGTCCACACAAAAACCTGCATGTAGATGTTCATAGCAGCTTCATTCACAATTGCCAAAACTTGGGAGCAAGCAAGATATCCTTCAGTAGATGAATAGATTAATAAACTGTGGTACATCCAGACAATGGAATACTATTTAATCCTAAAAAGAAATGAGCTATCAAGCCATGAAAAGACAAAAAGGAAACATAAATCCATACTTCCAAGTGAAAAAAGTCAATCCAAAAAGGCTACATACTATAAAATTTCAACTATATTTCCAATCTGGAAAATCAAAAACTATGGAGACAGTAAAAAGTTCATTGGTTGGGAGTGGGGGAGAAGGATGAATAGATGGAGCATAAAGGATATTTAGAACAGTGAAACTACTCTGTATGATACTATAATGGTGGATACTTGCTATTATACAGTTGTCCAAACCATAAAATGTACAATAGCCAGAGGGAACTTTAATGTAATCTATGAATTTAGGTGACTGTGAAGTGTTGCTCTAAGTTCATCACTTGTAACAAAGGTACCACTCTGGTGGGGGATGTTGATAATGAGGGAAGCTATGCATGCGTGGGGGTGAAAGGTATATGAGAAATTTTTGTATTTCCTCTTAATTTTGCTGTGACACTTAAACTGCTCAAAAAGTAAAGTATTAATTATAATTTTTTAAAAAATAAAGAAATTTCAAAAATTACTTTTTTTTCACTTTCAACTAATCTTTTCAAACATTTTTTCTTGCCAATATATTTATAATGACTGCTCTTTAGAGAAGTCAATATTTATAGCTGGGTATTTTTTCTTATTCTTGAAACCTCAAATTATGGAAATGCTATAGAGTTTATGTGATGATGGAAAAAATATACTTTGTACCTGTTTTCAGAAACTCCATTACATGTGCACATTAATCATGTTTGGGATGATTTATTTCTGCATTCATGCTGGCCAATTTTATTAGTGTTTAGCTTGGCTGAATAGAAGAAAATCTGCTTTCTATTTCACTTCTGTAAAAAGAAGACTTAGATTTGTGCTAACTTACATAAAGGGTGTACATCTGCTTTGTTCCTAATCTCAGGCACTTCCATATTCATCTTTCTTCTACATTCTCCTGAAGCACCCTCTATAAAACCTCTTGATCCAGGTTTGTTCAAGTTATACCTTCAGATTGTCTTCCAACCCCTTCAGAGTCTTCAATATCTACAAGAGGAATATTTTGCAATCACCATATGGATCTTGTCACCACCCTTTCCTGCTTTATTACTTAGTCTTCAGAGCTGGACTCAAATAATTTTACCATTGAGACTGCCTCTCTGTGTGCTTTCCAACCACTACACTGCCGTCGTTAGACTAGCCCCCGCACAGACCCCGAAGCTGCCTTCTTTTGGTCAGTGACACATTAATGACCTTTTATCACTTTCCAATATGGCCACATTTCTTCAGTCTGCAAAACAAATACCTTTTATCTTTGTAATCATTGTATCCGACACATTCAGAAAGCTTTCTCAACTCCCCCCCAAATATGGCCTCAAACTTTTCAAAATTCAATAACACATTTATTTGATTTTGTCTTTCCTATTCACTACTACTCTGGCCTCTTTAAGGTCAAGGTGCACATTCAGTATTCCTAAATTCCTAATATCTAATAAGGGTCCATCAGCCTGAGCCCTAAATAACTACTTGGATTTACAATATTGACTTAGTCATACTATTTTGATTTTCTTTTTCATGTAATGGTACTACTGAGATAGAATTTTAGAGATCCCCCTCCCCATTTCCATTGTTTAAAATTCTACCATTTTCTAGCACTTCTGCTCAGTAGCAAATACTTTGGTGAAAATTCCATCTCTGCTATATATTTGCCCAACCAACAGTGACTCAACCTTGTGACAAACCTGACTATCTGTGCTGAGCAATATATGTTTACACTCAGTCCTTTGGTTTCTTACTTATAGTAAGTTCATGTGAATAAACAAAGATAGGCCTAACCTCAACTCAAAACATTGTAAGTTATAAAATTGCTGGCCAAGTTACTGACTTTAAGTGTTTCAGTCTACTTTAAAACATATGGATGAAGAATAAAACATTAATCTCCCTCATATGTAGTCTACACTAGAAAAAAGATTGAGATTTTAAGAAAAAAATTTTTTTAAGATTTTATTTATTTGACAGAGAGAGATCACAAGCAGGCAGAGAGGCAAGGCGGAGAGAGAGAGTGGGAAGCAGGCTCCCTGCTGAGCAGAGAGCACAATGCAGGGCTCGTCTAGATCCGGCTAGATCCCAAGATCCTGAGATCATGACCTGAGCTGAATGAAGGCAGAGGCTTTAAACCACTGAGCCACCCAGGTGCCCAAGAAAAAAATTTAGCAGATGCAGTACAAAGAAGGGCCACATGTACCCCAATGTTCATAGCCGCAATGGCCACAATAGCCAAACTGTGGAAAGAACCAAAATGCCCTTCAACAGATGAATGGATAAGGAAGATGTGGTACATCTATACAATGGAATATTATGCCTCCATCAGAAAGGATGAATATCCAACTTTTGTATCAACATGGACAGGA
>CM052800.1:112189768-112207889 GCA_028533885.1 Nasua narica | reverse complement strand
ATTTCTGTGGCTATAGACACAACTATACAGAGAGATTTAAAGTTTCCACTAGCATATTGAATATACTACTTTCCTTTTCTTACACTCCTTTATTCCCTATTTTATCTGAAAAATAATCTGGATAAGAACTTTTGCTGTGTGGCTATAGAAGAAGATGGTTCTTATAGTCTTGTAGAATGGGTAAGAGGGCCATGGATTTTAGTGTATTGATTTAGAGTTTAGACTTTGAAGTCAAATATAGGCTAAAGTCCTGATTGTCAATCAGCCCTGAGCCCAGGGCAAGTTACTTAGCATCTCTATACTTTAGATTATTCATCTGTTAAATGAAGAGAACACTAGTACCTATGTCACAAGGTTTTGTAAGTATTAAATGAGATAATGGAGCTGGTGCTTAGATAAATCAATGATTAGTAATGCAAATTATTATTGTTATCACCACCATTATTCTATATACACTACATATTCAAATCTCAGTGAAGCTCTAAGTAAAACATGGATGGAGTTGGGGGGGAGGATCAAAGGAACTATGAAAACTTGACTATTGCATTGAAAGAAAATCCAACCAAATAAATAACATTTCTGCAAAATAAAAAGAAGAAGCTTGATACATGCTCATTAGGTAGGGTGATCATATAATTTATCACCCTAATTGAGACCCTTTGGAGAGTGAAAGGGGCATGACTAGTAATTACTCCAAGACAAAAGCATAAACAAAGACCATCCCAGGCTGAATCAGGATATAAGGTCACCATTTTGTTAGCACACTCTTATTTCTGATATTCTAAAATGAAGGAGACAGAGAAAAAAACCTAACCCAACAGCTTTCGGATTTCAATTGCCATAAATCCTCAAAATCCCTAGCTATTACAGAAAAAAATCCTTGAAGGCAAAAAAATTAACAAGATACCGCTAAACATCTAGAAACACAGAATGAAATTCAAAATAATGAACTTGTGGAAAGGATGTGAATTTTAACATCAAAACCTGGATCAAGTTCTAGCTCTGCATTTAAATCTGCATGTAACTAAGCAAGTCAAAATCTCTAAGCTTTTGTTTACTCCTCTGCAAGTGGGAGAAATGATAACAATGATAATAAATCTACCCAATCACTGTAGAAATCATATAGAAACAGTTGCACTATACATTATAAAGGAACAAACAAGAGTTAGTTAATTGAATTAGTTATTTTGGGAATTTCTTGAAGATTCTATCATGATTTCCTTCCTTTGAGAAATGAAGAGAGAAGGATAGGAAGCTTGCTTACTAAATTCAAGAACTATAAGGATAATAACAATGCAAAATTCTCTACCTTGCACTGATGATTGCTGACCTGATCCCAGAATCTCTTAGTTATTTATTTTTTTAATTTTTCTTTTGAGAAAGAAAGAGTGGGGGTGGGGTGGAGAGGCAGAGGGAAAGGGAGAGAATCCCAAGAACACTCCCACTGAGCTTGGAGCTCGACACAGGGCTCAATCCTGTGTCCAGAAATCAAGACCTGAGCCAAAACCAAGAGTTAGTTGCCCAACTGACTGAGCCACCCAGGAGCCCCTCTTAGTTATTATTAAAACTTTATGCCTTTAACAAAATATCAAGATTGGGTCAAATATTATGGCTTCAGGTTTTGTTTTTAAAAAGCTGATCTTAAAAATAAACCAATAACAAATCCTTTTTTAAGAGGTTGGGTTTTAAGTGGTTAATTCAATCAGAACCTGTGGCTAGGTTAGGGAGGACTAGATAAAAGTGTTTCTCGTGCCCCTATTTGTTCCAGCTCCAATTCAACTAAGCATTTGAATTATTTGAGTTCTTAAACACCAAAGATGCCTTCCCCAAGTGATTAAATCCTAGTCTCCGAGGTATGAGGCCGAGGTTTGGTATTTCATAAAATCTTCAGTGATTCTGATAGGCACAGTGGCCAGATGTAGGAGACACCTCAAGGCACCCTTTCACCTTTATATCCTTCAAGACATCGCTGTTTTAATCCCCCACCACCTATTTTCTCTAACCCCAGGCCTTGAATCCCAGTGCCTTAAACTTCCCTTTGTCTTTACTTTTTTCCTAATCAAATCCTACTAAAAAGGTCTCTGATAAATCCACTCACATCAAAGGTAACTATAGATTAATCTTTCTAATGGTGTTTACATTTCAACAATGAACCTAACTTTATGGTAAAGAAAGAACACAGTGAGGGTTGGAATAGAGACATTAGGCCAGTACATCATGAAGTGATTTCTGGACATTTTCTGGAGATTTACAGTATTCCAGAAATCATATCAAGGATATGATACTCCATCTACCTGTGCCTAAACCTGTAATGTTGATGTAGGTATCAGTTTATGAATAAAACAGATAATACAACTCAATAAAAATAATCTAATATTTGATTCATACTTTTAATTCCCAGACAGTGTTAGATGTTTTCATATGGTATCTTCAGTCCCATAATCCTGATGGAAATTTAGGAATTATCATCCCCACTTTACCTAGGAGAAAATGATACTATCAGTTCATTGTTGTGGGGACACCAGTATGTCCCCATAAACTTCCCTTGGCAGGAAAATTCTCTGTGGTGACAGGGCAAGCATCACATTCTGGGTCATCTTCTAAGGGAAGAAGGAAGAATTAGCATCATCTCAGGAATAAAAAGGGAAATGAGTGATTTGTACATTCTATATCTAAGCCAATCTCTTAAAGAACATCCGGGTACACTTGATAATGGATTGGTTTGATATTTGAGAGGAAATATCATCCATTCACCCAGGTAATGGTTTATGCCAAACAAGACAGCTAGAATCTTGGCATATTGATCATTTTTAAGGATAACTCAGTGAGTAGAAAATGAGTGGAAATAATTTGTAAGATGGGAAATGTGTTCTTATTTTTTAAGGCTGATTTAGAGTTTTGTATTTGGATGCTTGATACCTGTTGCTCAAATATTAGATTTTAAAATTGAATGTGACATAAGATGAACCACATTTGGGTCTTAGATTACATGGTAAGATTAATGTACATAAGGACAGAAATGACTACATAGAATTCTTTTGAAGGAAGAAGGGAGTAAGGGAGTAAGGGACACATGAGAAAGGAAGAGAAATGAAAAAAAAGATTACCTGTGGAGCAAGGAATAAGAAGTTTCTCACATTACACATTCCCTTTATCCCAGAAAGATCAAAGTTAAGTGTTGAGAAGAGGAAATAACTTGAGTCTTATTTCGAGTAGGGAAAAGGAGGCCAGACTGCCTATGTGCTAGACGGAGAGACACGGTCAGCTTGAGCTCCACAAAGAGAGAGGAAAAAGAAGGTATAGAAAATGAAAATATTTAAGAAGTCAATTTAAGTAGATAGAAGCTGAGGGTGTGGCGAGTTCACAGACTTTTGAAAATAAGCAGGAAGAACAGTTTTAAGTTGTATAAAGATATAGAAAGGCAGTAAAGCTGATGTCATGTTGATTTGTCACTGAGCACGAGATGGTAGCTGCCGCTAGAAGAGCGGATCACAGAGCAAGTGATGACAGAAATTGCAGTGATTTATCACAAAGCAAATGGCCTTAGGAAGGACCAGCTGAGAACCAGACATCAGAGAGGATGCTGGAACGAACAAGTGGCAGAGGGCCAGCGCCAACATGTATAGTCTGGGTGGCAGTTGAACCTTCGGTGACCACACACGTTCTTTCCATGGGGACAAAACAGAAGCCTGATGCTCTCAAAAGTCGATGAAGTTCTTTGTACCAAAGGAAAAAGTAAACGTCACCCAATAGGCAAACAATGCTGAGAGTTCACTTCCTCTAACTCTGTAGTTAAGCTACTCACTCAGGATAACATCACTCTATGGCCAGGCACTGAAGTCAGGAAGTAGTTTATTTTCGCTGAAACTGAAGGGGAAGTTAGAAAGAAAAACAGCTGCAACTTGATCAATTCAAGAAAAGCAGGTACGAATAAAGAGAGCCAGTGAAAGGGAAAGCCAGTTCAGATTTGCTGCAAGCTAAATTTTGCGTGCTTGCGCGTGTGCGCGCGCGCACACACACACACACACACACACACACACACACAAAGACAGAAACCTCAGTATTCCCCTTCTATATTTGATATGAAAGCCAAAAGCTGAATTGGGAATTGAGGTTTTCTGTGTCAGAGGGGAAAGTTAGCTCTAGGAATCAATGGGGTCATGAGTGTAAGATCACTTGGAAAACCTAAGGAAAATATCTCGAATTCCTGGATTTCTCCATATAGTAGTAGGTGACTGAGGATGAAGAGGGAGAGAGGCCAGATTTGGAAGGGGAGGAGGGAAAGTAAGGAAAGGAAGGGGATTTTTGAGAAAGAAGGCAAGGAATGTGGACAAAAGGAGAAAAAGCTGCTGTTTCAAATCAGTACTTCTCAAAAGACGATCCTTTCCCCAGGGATATTCTGAGGGAGTCACAGGACCAGAGCTGCAACCTCCCTAACATCTGTTAAGCAAGGGCAGTTTTAGATTTGCAACAAAACACCTTCATTCTCTTTTATTGGAACCATAAGGCTGATTTCCTGCCCACCCTACATTCTGTGCCTTTCTCACCTTCTCCTGATCGCTTTCCTCCCTTCTTCAGTATTAAGCAAAGACTGTCACCTGCTTCCCCTCCCAATAGCTGAATTATTCTTCCATGCTTTTATTTTGATAGCAAAGTGGTTCAAGCTATGTTTGAGGGTCATGGGAACCCTCAAAGGGATCACAGAATGAAGAAATTTTGAGAACCATACTCTAAATAAAGAATTGGAGACAAAAACCTGTCATAATGAAAAATTAAATTAAACTGCCTCAAATAAAGCAAAGAAGCTACCAATGCCTTAGTGAGCAAGGAGAGAAATTCATATAACAAGGAACTGGGAATGACACAGCTTCCTTCCAATACCTAAGGCTCTTTCTGCCTGGCATGTGTTAAGGAAATACAAGGGAGCATTTACAGACATGCTATCATAACATGCAAAATCGGAAAATAGAAGCCTGAGTACAAGTTTATTTCTAAAGTTGAAATTTATTTTCAGTAACTTCTACCATAAATAAACCTACGTGAATGAATGGCTCTGATAACCCATAGTGCCATAGACTACAAAGCCAGGCCTTTCCCTATTGTGAGGTCTTTGCAGTTTGTCTTTTTCAAATAATCAATATAATATGTTTGTTAAGAGCCTGGAGGGAGGAAAACCCACCATATGTATTGGTTATGTGACCTTGGGAAAGTTAGTCTTTCTTTCTAAGCATTAGTTTGTTTAGTGGAAATAATGCCTACATCACAGACATGAGGATTAAGATTTAAAAAACAGTTATTTGTGAGTGCTTTCTATATGTTTTCAGGTATGATATTAATTATTTTAAATGCATTCTCTCATTCATTGTCCACAACTACCCTCCAAATAATTGGATGGATGGATGGATGCAAGGATGGACAGAATTATCAGTTCCCACTTCAGAGATGAAAAACTGAGACGTTTATTAAATAATTTGCACAAAGACTTATGTTTATTGGAGGGAGACCAGGATTCTGTCCGACTCCAAAATCTTGTCTGAATTGTCCTATAACTATATTTTACTATTACTTGTATCCTATAGTTCAAGTCTCTCTTTATTCTTCCCCAATTCTGAAAATCCTACCAGGTGAAACTTACCCCTAACTTGAGCACTCAGGATTTTCAGATTCTTTTTCTTTCTCTTCCCAAGTTTGTTCTGATAAAAAAAAGACCTGAAAATCCCTCTTATTCAACCTAGTAACCAATGATGGAACCAAAGCAATGTGCTAGGCACTGGGATTAAAGCTTGAGAGACAGACTAAAACATGGTTCTTTCCCTCGAATGATTCACAAGTGATAAATCAGGCCTAAAGAACTGATCTTAACTCTTCAAATCTCTACAGCCCCATGATCCCACTCAGTGAGAAGCAGAATTGACATTCAAAACCAGGCTTTCTGAGTCCAAAATCTTCCTCTGTCCCAGCAGCTATACTTCAACTGATGACCATGACTTTCTAGTGTATGTATCCTTCTAACTGAGTGGGATCATGGGCAAATTGATTAACCTCTTCAAGTATCATTCTTCTGTCTTTGTAAAATGAATGCTGTAATACATTTGTCTCATTGTTGCTCCCCAAATTCAGTAAGACAATTATATAAAACACCTAGACACATGAGTAGCCAATAAATGGTAGCTGTTGTCACTATCAATTTTGGTGTGGAAATCACTAGTCAAACTTCTGAAAAGAGATTTCAGATAAACCTGTTCCCTTTGTCCTCTTTGCAAGGCATTCTATGCACATGCTTTCTCTGCATTTTTACATCGCATTTTTTTTTAAAACCCATGATGGACAACTAACCTCTGTATTCTGATGCTGCCAGAATGTTTTTCTGCTTAGTGGACTTTAATTATTACTGAATTACATTAGGATTTCATGGAATTACTTATTATAGCCACACAGTGCCAAAATGAGTCACCATGATTAAATCTATTAGAATGGCTACCAAGGAAACTATGTATGAATTTCCATCCTGTAAAGTATTCAGTCACATGAAACCAACTTCCAATGAGTAACATGAGTAATATCTCAGGGATTTTATGGCATCATAGACAGTGAATAAGTAGTTGCACCTATCAAATAGGGTAGTGACAATATTGATGTAGGTTTATAGAGTATTTCTTTTTCAATGATTTAAGATTAAATTAAAGATAAAATATTTTTGTATATCTTTAATCATTCATGCATATCTTTCCATTTTAGAGAAGCATAGAACAAATAACTAAAATTCATTGATGTAATATATGATCATGTAGTACCATACTGTTATCTCAATTTTATATTTGGTTAAAAATGCTATTTAGACTTGTAATCTATGCAGCCAACAAAAAGTATCAAATTTATCATGCATTTCTATAAGAAAAGGCACGGAAAGAATGAACAAAGTATTATTCCCTTTTCCTATGATTGAATGGTTTCTTACAAAATCACTTTTAAAATCTATAAATGTATTCTACAGGTCTATTTTAAAGTTAGCATATAAATTAATATTTGCATTGATGGTTTCAGATTTTGGGACTCTGTAATAAAAATAAAACTAGCATGATGCTGTGTATTGCTTGATTCCATAAATATGCAAAAAGTATCTTCATATTTCAGTAATATTGTAACTGGGTTCATGCTGATATGATAGCATCATACTTTATTCATGTCGGGTTGGATTCCCTGAATTTTGGTCCCAATTTGCTTCCACTGCACAATGATATGATTTCTCCTGAATCAGAGGGGCTGGGAGCATCCAGAGGCAGAATAAGAGGGATGGGAAGGTATCGAAAGCAAACTTCATGGGAAATTAAGATATATGGGGTTAAATGCTGGTGGAAGCATTCTATAATTTTATTCAATCTGAAAAATGTATAATATCAATGTACTATATTTAGAAGCTACCGTTTTGTGAAGTAGGTCAACATCAGGCGAACCCCTGAATATTTTGGTTTACTTTTTTTGTGTTCCTGGAGCAGCCCTCCTCCCAAAATTTATAGAAGAGCACAAAGATAGATTAAAACTTTTCATACTTTTATGAACTTAAGTTGGATCTACACAACATTTACCCTATTTTTTTTCAACTTCACATATGGTCGTTTACATAGCTGAGGGCAATGAGCTTATTTTATGTAATTATGAAATATTATTTCTTGAAATGTCATTAATATAATTCATGTAATGTCACACCTGATTTATATCATTTGTGGATGTGAAGGATATTGTTTACATTGTTTTAAAGGTAACAGAAACTGAGTTTAAGCATTCACTGCTGTTAAATGAGCCAGTGGCAGACAAAAGACCAGAAATCTCTCCTTCACTCCCTCCATTTTGTCAGTAATGGGGGAAGGGTTCAGTCATTTTCAGTTTTCTTCCTTTTCTCTCCGATTCTCATTTGTGAATTGGACATACTTCTATTCTTATCTTTCTTACACCTTCTGCATTCCCATTAAATTTCAAAGTGAAATATAGGAGGGCAACATATTAATATGTTTGCAAGCAGAAGTTATGCTATTGGAGAGTGAATATATTGGGCATGTAGGCATGCTCAGTAATTTCTCTCTAGTCTCCCATGTCCTTTCTTTCACTCTGCTGAAGCAAGTCTCTTTGAAGGAAACCACAGGCTTCAGTATGAAGACCCTAGGTTTTCCCATTGGAGAGATTGCCTGAGGGATTCAGAGCTACCCACTGACCTTTCTCCTCCTCTTTATTATTTTTTTAAAGATTATTTATTTATTTGACATAGAGAGAGATCACAAGTAGGCAGAGAGGCAGGCAGAGAGGGAGGGGGAAACAGGCTCCCCGCTGAGCGGAGAGCCAGAGACAGGGCTGGATCCCAAGACCCTGGGATCATGACCTGAGCTGAAGGAAGAGGCTTTAACCCACTGAGCCACCCAGGCATCCCTCACCTCCTCTTTTAAAACAAAGGTAATATACTTATGGGGTGCCTGGCTGGCACAGTCAGTTAAGTGTCACACTCATTTTGGCTCATGTCCTGATCTCAGGGTCCTGAGCTCGGGCTATGGGGTCGGCTCACACTCAGTGTGGAGTCTTCTGAAGTCTCTCTCTCCCTCTCTCTCTGCCCCTCCCCCTCTAAAATAAATAAATCCTTAAAAATATATATATATAGTTATTTCACAGCACTCTTACAAGCATTAAATGCACTAAATATCATAACTAAGCAGTAAAACAGAAATAAACAAACCCAATATACACTCGTAGTAAGAACTACAGGGCAGTCGTTAGTTGGTTCATGGCTGTTATTCTCACCCACACCCCAACCTATACCATCACCCCAACTGAGCCACCTGCTCTCCCTCACAGAATTTCTCTCCCCTTATAGGTCTCTCCGTCATATCACTCCTTCAACATACATTGGGTCAAATACTATGATGTAAAAAGCATCATTTAGAGAACTTTAGGAAATGCGACCATGTATGGAAACTTTCTCTAAATAGTCAAGAGTAAGTCCACCTTTGCCAGGTCTCAGACCATGTGCTAGCTGAGTGTCAGTAAGTCGTTTCATTTCCTGAGACTGATCCCATATATTTACATGGATGGTAACGCTATCTTTGTTTTAACATTATCTTTTCTGACTCATATCAGTATTACATAAATCAGACTACTTACATTACGAGAATACATTTTCAAAACTATAATAAGTAATTTATGAATTGTTTAGTATAAATGTAAAAAAGAATCTCAACTGATAAATCTGGGAGAATTTCACCCTTTCTATAGGAATATGCAGTTCATGCTTCTTTAATTTCACCCTTCTATTCAAATTCCAATTCTTACTCAGTATAGGCTTTTGAAGATATTACTCTGCCTCAAAATGTGGGACAATCTTTCCCTCCTTTTATCACCTCTTTAAAGTCTAATGAGGTGAAGAGGAAAAAAAGGGTCATGTGTTAGCTTGTAAATCTATTCCATATACATTGTGGAAGCAGTGTTTTAAAACCAATATGAAGATGGGCTGATGACATAGTTATTTTCTAAACTTCTTTAAAGAATAGTGCTTCTTGGAGTAAAATTTGAGTCTCATTCCTTGTATGTAATTATATATTCCTTCTGATTTTACCTAAGTGTTCAAACATCAAACTCCAGTTTGTACCTAAATCCAACCCTCCACTCAGTTCATGCAGACTGGTTGGATTAAGTAAACTGAAGTCCCATCAAGATAAAGTTGCCCTGAGGGGCACAAAAGGGCATTACAGAGAATCAGGTAAACTGTGAATGGAGTCTTCTGTGTGAAATAAATTAACTATAAAAGGCCCCCAGGTGGCTTCTCCTATCTTCCAAGAATTAACAATGTTTCATTGTTATTGAATAAATTTGTGGTTTGTTTTTTTTTTAAATGACAGAATAAATGTTACATATACACTATATAATTCATTCCGTCCTGGCAGGAAACGGCCTTCAATTTTCTCTAGGGATCTGTGCAAACATCTGGATAATCTTGAAATCTTTTAATATGAAAGGGTTGTAATTACCCCCAAACTTACTACTTTCCAAGTTTATTTCCTCTTTTTCAATGATAAGTAATGTATTTTTTTCTCAGTAAGGATTTAAAGATTAGTTATGAAGGAATTAATTTTGTAATGTGTCTTCCACAAAGGATACAATTCTCAGCCTCATCCCATGAAAATTCACAGAAAGTTAATTTTTGCCATTTTTCTTCAAGGCAGCCAAATTTCCTAATTTTACAGATGTTCTTTTTTTATTTTATTTTATTTTTTTGCCAACATAGTCTCTTTTGGTTTTGAATGTTGAGCTAAAATGACTTTCTAATGTAATAAGTAGTATCACACGGTTGTTTATATTTAGCTCTACATTCTCATTCATCACTATCCTATGGAAGAATTTTGACAAGCAATGTACAAATGTGACATGGGCACAAAAGCATATCTCAGAGGTCTGGAATCTCTGGGTGAATGCCATGCTTACTACAGTGCTGCATAACTCTGGAGGAGAATTTCCAGTAAGTTACATGGGGTATAAATCTAGCTTTTACATTTTACTCCAGAATACTTTTTTGCTTCATAGAAAGCAATAGGAGTCCTTTTCTCTCACCTGTTTATATACCCCTTCTCCTTTTATGTGTGCTTAAGTACTCATTCTTCATTCTTTCACTAAACTCTTTTCTTTTTTGTAGTTTAGTTGGCAAAATGTTAGTCTCAAGTATTTTTCTTTCTTCTCCTCCCTTGCTATATCTGAGCATTTTTGTTTTGCTTGTTTGTTTTGTCTCTTTATTCTCTTTATTAGTAGTACCCTAGAGTTATATTATTTCCCAGTGTCGTCTACATTTGAATTCCTTTATTTTCTTTGTATTGCTTTTAGTGTTCTCTATTAGATCAAGAGGACCCTGAAAGGAAAAGCTGAGTGGTCCAATTGGTTGCTGAGTCACCAATTAGGAAGGCATTTTTTGAACTTTAATAAGTCTAGTAATCTTTTCGGACCTAAGATTCTTGATCTGAAATAATAGATCACATATGCTGTCAATTGGTTCAGTATGTATTATTTCTTTTAAAGTATTTGAAGGTGTAATTTGTATTGAATACTTACTAACTTAGAATAATAAAAATTTAATGACCCTTACCATGTGCCTGGCATCATAATGCATGGTGGGAGCAAAAAATTGAATTGGAACTTCTTCTTCAAGGACCGTTTTGAAAAACAAGCTTATATAGAAGAGTAGTTTCAGTAGACCATGGCAAAGGCTTTACATTACAAGTATCTAAACCCTTACTAGTAATTGTTGTTAAAAATGATTAAAGAAGACAGTATAGGTGATACAAACAAACTTTACTTAATACTTGATAAAACAATCTCCATTCAGAGAACTGCAAAATGGGGTAGAAGGCAAGAAGCTTTTATAGGATAAAGAATAAGGAACAAGAAAGAGAAAAATAGAGAACATCTGATTGGCTGGGGCTACGTAATCAACCTTGTTTGGAGTGAGAAGGCCCCCAAGCTGGCTTAGTGTTTGGGGGATTGGTTGACCACTTACTGCCATTCTGATCAAGAAAGAGAAGTATTTCCAGGGACAGAAAAGTTATCTAAGTTTCAGTCTGCTCATGTGACACCCCCAGGCAGGGATGGCTCCATCTTGGCCATAGAAAGCCATTTTTCAACAGTGTTAAATATGTTTTTGTATCACTATATTATTTTTTAATGTTCTCTATTGAAATAATGGTAAATTAGAGAGGAGGAATAAATTTTCAAAATAATCTAATCTTTCTGGATCCAAGCAGAATAATCCAAACATCAAAAAAATTTTACCCAATTCATACCAGTCGTTATATCTATATCTTAAAAAATTATTCTTTCTGGGGCGCCTGGGTGGCTCAGGGGGTTAAAGCCTCTGCCTCCGGCTTGGGTCATGATCTCAGAGTCCTGGGATCAAGCCCAGCATCGGGCTCTCTGCTCAGCAGGGAGCCTGCTTCCCCCTCTCTCTCTCTGCCTGCCTCTCTGCCTCCTTGTGATCTCTCTCTGTGTCAAAAAAAAAAAAAAAATCTAAAAAAAAAAGAAATTATTCTTTCTGTAGTAAGTATTCATTTTTGTTTTATTTTAATCCACACATTTCTTGTTTTAAATGCAAGGAAAGGAAGAACGAATTAACATTTCCCGAAGACCTATCAAGCTCTCAGTTTGAGACAAAATGCTTTAAAAACATTATTTCCATCAACAGCCAGAACAACATTCCAAAGTAGGTTTTGTTAACTCTAAGGATATGGGAAGTCAGACTAAGAGATCAGGTGATCTGCCCAAGGTCACCCACCCAGAATATGTTAGTCAATATTCATACCCAGTTTCTCTCGATCCAAAGCCCATGCTATTTCTGCTATACCACACTTCTATCCCAAATGAAAATCACAGAATAGAAGTTCAAATAGCCCTTTAAAGATATATGAGACTCTAATGGCCTCTTGAGCCTAATTACCTCATCCTATGGGTGAAGAAAATAAGGCCTGGAGAGTTTAAATGACTTGATAGAATTCATTCTGCTAGTTGATGTCAGAGATTGGAGTAGACACCATTTTTTTCTCTAAGACAAGTCCATGTTCTGGAACATTTTGTCTAAAAATAAAGGAATAAAAAATAATAAATAAAAATAAAGGAAAGAATTCCCTGCTGCAGAAAATCCTTAAATAGAAATGTAATGACTAAAAAGATGACAGAAACATTTTTTGTTGGGATGGAAATTTGGATTTGAAGACTCAAAAGCTTCCTTCCATCTCTTCAGTTCTTTAAGGCTATATAATTAAAGACAGTTTTTCATTATCTTCTCTCCAGTTAAAAATAAATGACTAAGTGGAAATACAGCACACCAAAATTTGTAGAATGCAGAAAAGCAGTTCTAAGAAGGAGGTTAGTAGCAATAAATGTCTACCTTAGGAAATGAGAAAAGTCTCAAATAACCTAACTTTACACCTCAAAGACTTGAAAAAGAATAATCAAAGCCCATAAAAATTAGTAGAAGAAAGAAAATAACGAATATTACAGCAGAAATAAATTACATAGATACTAAAAAGACAATACAGATCAATGAAACTAAGAACTGGTTGTTTGAAAAGTAAAATTAATAAGCCTTTAGCTAGACTTAACAAGAAATAGAGGGAACTCGAAATCAGAAATGGAAGAGATGTTACATCTCTCTACTTATATTACCCTTCTGTTCTTAAATGCTGTCTACTTTAGTCATTAGAATCCTTGGCATATTATTCATAAATATTTTAAATTTATGGTCTGGTAATTCCAACATCTTTGCCATATATGAGTCCAGTTCTGATGTTTGCTCTTTCTCTTCAACTATGTTTTTTGTCTTTTAGAATATCTTATAATTTTTTTTCTTGGTAGCTGGGCATGATATATTGGGTAAAAGAACTGATATAAACAGTTCTTTGGTAATGTGGTAGTAGGGAATAGGTTTAAGGGAAGTATTTTCTACTCCTATGACTAGGTCTCAGTCTTTTAGTGAGCCAGTGCTTCTGGACTGTGCATCTTAATGCCCCCATCTTCTCATTCCCCTTAGATAGGAAAGGATGGCTAGGGTTGGGTGGAGCTGGATATTTCCTTTCTCCCACATGGAAGGTTAGAGGGGGCTAGAGTTTGGTTATTTCCTTTCCTTCACATGGAAACTAGAGTCAGCAGGAGTTGAGTATTTTCCTTCCCCCAGGTCAATTAGGCTCTGATAAAACTCCATCAGGTTAGGTTCTCATTAACTAGTTTCTCCTGGAGACGGACCTTATTAAGAAGATCGTAATTCTCCGGTATATTTCAAAATGGCTCTTTTCTCTGCTCCCTGCCAGAAGTGCAAGGGGATTTATCTCCAATATTTACTCTGAGAACCTAGTAGATATATCCAGGAGGTAGAACTCAAGAGTGGATGGGCCTCTCCCTATAACCATGACTATGTCCCCTGGAGTTTTTAACATTCAGAAGTATTCACACAGAACCTCCAGCAATTCATCAACTACTACCCCGGACTGGTTTCTAGAGGTTTCAGCTTGTGAGTTTCTGCTCTACTAAATTGTAAGTCGTTGTATTTGCCTATCAGTCACACCAATTTTGGGGGATAGCAGTTTGCCCTGTATTCTCACTTCTCTTACGGATTTTAGGAAGGATTGTTGATTTTTCAGTTTGTTCAGCTTTTTACTTGTTAGGACAGAGTGGCAACTTCCAAGTTTTCACATGCTGGAGCAGAAACTGGAAGTTTCAGATCTTTAATTTTTGATAATTTTAATAATTTTTCATGTTCTAGGTTTTCTCAGAGCTCACTTTCTCTAACTTTACAGCAGAATATAGGGTCAACTCTGAAAGGTAAGGACAATTCTCTCTCGACGTCTCTCTCCCGTTCTCAGTCTCTCCTTCTCCTCTTCTCCTTCTCCCACTCTTTGCCTTCTTTCTCTGAGTCTTCCTTTCCCTCTGCTTTCCCTTATCTCATTCACTCACACACACACACACACACACACTCACACAGAGTTAAAATAGCCCGTGTGCTTGTCCTTAGGCAATCCATAATTAAGTTTATTAAAATAATAAAAAAAATTTTAAGTCTGGCAGTGATATTCCAGGCACTGGGTTTTCCCATACTCCATCCCAATATCCAATTTACTTCTTGCACACAGAATCCTTTGTTTTGTACCATTAGTTTCTGACCTATTTCCCTTCAAACAAATATCCTTTAAATTTTAAATATCGAAAGAGTGTAAGAAAATATTTCCCCTTACTTTCCTTTAAAAAATATTTTCTTTAATATAAATTGATAACATCAGTTATTCAATTATTTAGTTATATTTTAATCTTGTATTTTAAAATATGTTAGTATTAAATTGAATAGATAATTCCAGTGTGATTATATTAATTTTTATCATCAGATTCCAGGATTATGGATGGGAGGAAGAATAGATGTGAAATATTTTCTCTTTAATTTTTTTTAAAGATTTTATTTATTTATTTGAGAGAGAGAGAGAATGAGAGGGGAGAAGGTCAGAGGAAGAAGCAGACTTCCTGCAGAGCTGGGAGCCTGATATGGGACTTGATCCTGGGACTCCAGGATCATGACCTGAGCTGAAGGTAGTCGCTTAACCAACTGAGCCACCCAGGCGCCCCTTTTCTCTTTAATTTTTAATCAATAAGCAACTGATAATTAACACAGATAAAGTAAAAAAAATCAGCCTTTAGTTGATTATTTTTATTTTTCAAATTATTGTAGGATTTCATACTCACTGTGAATCATTCAAACATAATAGAAGTGTGTTAAATAAAAGCTAGAAGTTTCATTCCTTATATGCCCCTACCCCCCACTGCTTAAGGGTACCACAGTTAATAGTTTAATTGCTACACTTCTAGGCATTTTTGGTTTTACATACTCACAGACATACAGAAACAGGATTATTTACACAATATTCTTCAATTTGCTCTTATCCATTCAATGCTACTGAAAATTTTTTATAAAACTACATACAAATCTGCCTCATTTATTTTAATATCTAGCTAGTATTCCATCTTATAGATGTGCCATAATTTGTTTAACCATTCTCTGGTTGATAAACATTTCGTCTGTTTTCAATTTTTCACGATGACAAATAATGTTGCAATAAACATCCTCTATATAAATTATTATGACATGTTTATTTTTACCATTCTCCCTAAAAAATCTGACAAACCCACAATCTCAAACTAAAAGAACGCTTCACTGTCTATTTCCAAGTTTAAACTGCAGAGTACACAGTTGGGCAACATCCTACAGGGAACTAGAACACACAGCATACACCTTATGCAGTGGGCTACAGATGATTTGAAGACCCTGAAGATCGATGGATCTTAATATGCTCTCAGCAAGGAAAGAGTCCATTTAGATACAGGCTGGGATCCATAGTTCATGTTTATAAAGGGAGGGAATAAATGGGAGGAGAAAAATGAATATCTCAAAGGGTAGTGCCTGAAATATCAAACACACCAAAGGGCATCTGAGGTAAGATTCAGGGGAAAAAAAAATAAAGCAGAAAACAAACTCCGATACTTCCCAAGCACTTACAGGAAACAAAGGTCAAAGCTCATATAAATTTACTGGCTTCTTAGGGGTTACACACCCTCAAAATTGCTGTAGTCATCCCTTGTCATGAGTTTTCAACTCTTGCAGTAGACTTGAATAGTAAGTGCCATATACAAAAATAGCAGTGTGAAATGTCCCATGCAAGTAACACTTTGATCACAGACAGAATACTCAATCTCCTAGCACCACTGTATTTCTGACATATGTTGGAAACCTCCCCCCAAACTTTGTTTCTCCTCTCTTCAATGCCATATCTTCTTTAACATGAAGTTCAGCTATAATTTTTGAGCAACTGTGATGTGCCCAGTACTATGCTAAGTATCTTTCAGACATTAGCTCATCAAACTTTCACAGTGCTATGAAATCAATGCAATTATTAGTCTCGTTATGCAGACTCAAAGAGATCAGTGCTAATAAGTCACAGAACCAGGGCTTCAATCCAGGTGGACATGCTCTAAAGCCCATGTGTATCACTACAGGATATTACCTATTTTTTTCTGAATGTTCGAGGAAGAAATCTTAAGATTAGAGTGATAGAACCTTGTTAATACATATGGCAATCAGAATAGAACTATCTTAGTTGTCAGGGAAACTAATTCTCAGATTGTCAGAAGCAAAGTATTGGTGAAGAGGCCTTAAAGTCCAAAGTAAAGAGAAGAATTAGCCCTTTAAAATGTGTTTGAGATCTTTCTTCTAAAGGAATACCAAATAAGACTATTGAATCAAATTTGAAGTCTTTGAGAAATCATAGAGAATGAAATAAATACATGATAATAGAAAACAGATAAAGATTTGATATTCAAAGAGGAGAAGGTAGATTTTGGAAATTTCTATCTGGGCATATTTAGCAAAGATGAGCAGAATTCCAGGGCGGATTATCAAAAGCATTTCTTATATGAAAACAAAGCAAAAATCTCTAGACAGATATACAGATTTAAAGGGGGAGGTTATTTTCCTTTCTTTTTTTTTTTTTTCCTGTATTTGTTTGTTTGTTTGTGATGGACCAATTCACCTGAACATTGCTGAAGTCCCTTCCATTTTACAGAAAAGTCTTTAGTAAAAGCTTTTAAGATAGGGGTATACAAGATAGAAAACCACAAGGCTGGTGATATGCAATTTGCTAAAAGTCTCATCATTTCAACCATCAAGCCAAAGGTTGTTGGTTAATTGCTCAAATATTGTCCAAAATTAAAATTTCTAATAAAGAGTTGTAGCAAATACAGTAGGTAGCAGATTCAAGATCTAAACATTTGAGCAGGTTGTCCTGACCTAAACCTAAGATAAAATTTAATGTAGATAATAAAAGTAAAATATCTGCGACAGTTTATTTATCCAAGTAAATTTGGATAATACCTCCTAATGACATGATTGAGCATTTCTGATAATATCTGAAAAACAGGACAAACGAAACAAAGTTCTACCATGAAGTTTAATTAAATAGCTAACACTACATTGGGCATGTATAAAGTCTTAAGTAGATAGTACATAAAGATACAGAACAGTTAGGCAATCTCAAGTTGCGTGACTCAGTCACCTTATGGCATCCAATATTGCATTTCTTTCCTAGGCTGGTCTTCTATACTTTTTAGTTCATACTTCTTTATTCATTAACCTACTTTACTGAGAACCTACTGTAAATTCTGACTTCTGTTCTCACAAAATTGCTAGCTATGATGTTTGAAGCAGAACATGTGCATGTCGACCTAATGGCAATTTGCCCCTTTTTCATATTGTAGATCCCCAATTTGCCCTGAGGTCTACCCTTCCTCATTTAACTCAGATAAACTGTGAAGGGCCCATAGTTAATTATAGAGTTTCATCTTCCTTGTCTACAATTGGTTGGGGGAAAGGGCATGCAATCCAGTTTGGGCCAATAAAACCTGAATACATTCACCCATTCATTCCACAAATATTTACCCACTATATGGCAGATGCTAGGTCCTAGGGAAATAGCAGTGGACAAGGCAGAATCATCTCTGTCCACATGAGTCCCAGGTTTTAACTCGAGAAGAGACAAAATTAATAGAAAATGTTTTTTTTTTT
>CM052800.1:112077673-112189268 GCA_028533885.1 Nasua narica | reverse complement strand
AACTTTTTGCCCTTTTTAAGTGTTTTTATTTGGTTCTACGTTTATGCTTGTCCTCCCGCCGCCCGGCACTTTCCTTTGGGGTATTACTGTCCTTGGTTAGCTTCTGGTGGCTCCCTCCCCCTTTTATTTATCCTCCGATACCAGCTCAAGTGATCCCACTTTGCTTTTACCTCTCCACTGCTGTCTTCTGCTCTCGGAGAGATCCTGGGGTTAGAAATCTTTCTCCTCAGGGTGATTTCATGGGTGTTCAGCGTGTTCTGGTAGATTTCCAGCTCACTTTTGGGGACCGGTTGCTGCAGGATCTCTTACTTCTCCGCCATCTTGCCCCCTCCCCCCCTAGAAAATGTTTTTGAGAGAAGATTCTTCACTTTTAATATATTTTTTAATGCCAAGGGAAGAAATTGTTCTTTATCTTTCTCTGGCATTGATGAATAGGATGATGCTTAGAGCTTTAGCAATGTGGAGAGGAGCTAGCCAACCTAGCTAGGACAGCAATCCAGAGAAAGGGAAGAACCATCACTGAGCTGCTAAACTAATCAACCTGGTCACCATAATGTTTATACCACATACTTGTATTTGAGTTTATATCACAGTCAAGCTGTTACATTCTAATTCTGGCATATTCTAGCTGATATGGTATGCAGGTTTGGTAGAAAAGATTTCAGTGAAAATCTACCTGATCTCTGATGATTTTTTACAGGTAGCATTGACTAGGAAATCCATCACTCCCTTGGCAATAGATGACATTAAACAACAACAACAACAACAAAATGAATCTGTGCTCCATTTTCCTTGTGCATTGGTCATGGAGGAGGAAAAAATATATATATAGAATGAAAACACACAGACAAATAGCCCACTAACATAAGAATATACATCCTTTGTAAATATGTTTCCGTATAGGTTTAGATTGCTGTTGTGCAGCTCTAGAAGAGTAGGTATTTATCATCACAGAAAGATTAAGGGTATTGTGGGAATTTCTTTATCCTTGTTCTTATTGTAACCACCTCATTCATCATCATAATCTATCTAGCTATGTGATATATACTTAATATTTAAAGGATCTTTTAGAAATTCTAATTTGAAGTCTTAATTAAAATTATTATTATTATTTTAAAATATTTTATTTATTTATTTGACAGAGAGAGATCACAAGTAGGCAGAGAGGCAGAAGAAGAAGACTGAGGAAGAAGCAGGCTCCCTGCCGAGCAGAGAGCCCGATGTGGGGCTTGATCCCAGGCCCTGAGATCATTACCTGAGCCGAAGGCAGAGGCTTTAACTCACTGAGCCACCCAGGCGCCCCTTTAATTAAAATTATTTAATCATGAGAATATTTGATGAGGGAGAACATTCATTTTTATACCATAAGACACAGACAACATAGCTAACAGGTATTTCCAAAAACTGGTGAGAAGGAATGATGTTATTTTCCAAAATGTTGAGCTGAGAAGGCTAAAAGCAAGGGTGTGCTTTCTGTGATTACAGAGGGAGAAACTCCTTCATGGAGATGGAAAAGGTGTAACTTAATAGATAATTATTGAATGAATGAATATTTGAGCACCTACAATACTAGGATGTATATTTATAGCTTCTTTTCACACAAAGCTATAGTCTTTATATTTCAAAAATTTACATTTCTGTTGATGATAGGAAAGATAAGTCAGGTTCTATCTGTCTGTGTATCTCTCTCTCTATCTTTCCTGTCCCTCTCACACTTCTTCCCTTTCTTTCCTTCTATCCACTCTTTTTCAGCAAACCATGAGCGCCCTTTATAGAGCAGATATTGCGTGCGGTATGTGAATAAGACAGATAAGACAGAGTTTTTGCCCTGAAGAAGCTTATTATACTCCAAGAAAAGAAAAAAGATACATTTGAAGTTTCGTGTATTTGCCTGGTGAATGTTATTGGGTAAACAGTGAATGCTACTGAAGTCCAAAGGGCAGTGGGAGAGAGCTATAAGCAGAATTCATGTGGAGATACATAAAAACATGGTTTTTGAGTTGGATTTAATAAGATGTTGAGAATATGAAGGGGAAAGGAACAACGATGAAAGCTGGGGGAAATGTAGAACAGAAGTATGCACGTACAGTTATATGAATGGTATTCTAACAGCAGTGAAGAGCTTGCTTTGTTGAAAGTCTGTGTTTCCTGTGGAAGACTCATAACAGTTAAGTTTGGAAGAGTAGAATAAGGTCATGCGATAGAAGACTTTGAATGGCAGGATAATTCTTGGTCTAAAGCTATAGGCAATAGGGAGCCTGTACTTTAAGCAGGGCAAGAAATACAGAACAGAACCTAAGAAGAATTATCTATCATTGACGTAAACAATGGAAAACAAAACTTGTTTCCCCACTGGACTGCGATGTTTGAGTTTAAATTAGATTTCTAAGGAAGAGTAAATAATAATAGGCCCAAATATCTTGATATTGTAATTTATAATAAATATATGTTTTGTCTTTGTCCAGTTCCTTGCACATAGCTCCTAAAACTCTTGAAATTTCATAAAGATGTCTTTTGTTGTATTACTGAAGTGACTTTTAGGAAGCACCCAAGGATGGAGGCTGTTTGCCAGTGAAACCGACCTTGTCATTAGAGGATTAAAGCATTTAGCCCTACTGGGCCTCCTTCCCCAGAAGAGAGGTCCAAACACCAATGGCCAGTCATTTAATCAATCATGCCTACGTAATGAAGCTTCCACAAGCCCCCAAAGGACAGAGTTTGGAGAGCTTCCACATTTGTGAGCTCAGAGAGATGTTGAAGGAGGGATGTGCAGGGAGAGCATGGAAGCTCTGCCATTTCCCCCACACCTTGGCATATGCATCTCTTACATCTAGCTATTCCTCAGTTACATCCTTTTATCATAAACCAGTAACCACAATCTAGAAGGTAAAATGTTTGTTTGGGTTCTGTGAACCCCACTAGCGAACTAACTAAACCCAAGGAGGAGCTTGTTGAAACCTCCTAAACCTTAGTCAGGAACACAGGTGGCAACCAAGAGTTACAATTGTATCCGAAGGTGGGGGATGGGAGCATCTTATGGCTCTGAGCTCTTAACCTGTGAAATCTGATGCCATTTCTAGGTAGATAGTATCAGAATTTAGTCAGATGCTTGGCGGTGTTGGAAAAGACACATATTGCAACTGGAATCAGATTTGTAGTACCACAATGACAGCAGGAAGAATTAGGTATTTATACAGTTTATAGAATCTGAGATTCCCATAATAATGGTGAATAGCAGTATTAGTATTTTTAACTGTTAAAGTTTGATTATAGCATAGATAAGAGTAGGCAATAATTGAAGCTGCAGAATCACCAATTGCATTATTTTAAAAAAGTGAAGTTTTGAATTTAAAACAATAACCAAAATGTTAGTTTAAAAATACATACTCTAACAAACACATTCATTACATTAAATTGTTTCAAAATATATTTTAAATGCTAATTTTGATGATAAAAATTCTATTAATGAATTGAGCAATCTCCTAGAAAACCTTTCCTTAATCTAGTCACATCCTATAATCACTAGAAAAGTTTGGGAATGCTAATAAGAGAAGGAATGTTTTAACGAAATGAACTATCCTAACACAAAGCTACCCAGACTGCGCTACTCAAGAGTCTTAATGAAGAAATGCTAAAGATTGTCAAAGGTCTCTCCAAAGCCAAAGCCCTGGGGCAAATACACACTCCTCCAAGAATTATGTTCTAAATTAGCTAGTGTTCCCCTTGATCGTTTATTAGAACTTTATAACCAGAAGTTGAAATTAAAAACCATCTGTATTACACACTCTGTCAATATTTTATGCATTATATTAAGAAGGAAGAACCGCTACATTTTAAATTTCCTTTTGGCTCTCTGCCTCCGAAAACACCAGTTTGGGAGGTATGACTCAGATTCTCACCTGGCAGGTAGAATACAAAATGTTCTCTTTTCATTTGTAAAGACAAGCCTGGACTCATGCCAGGAAGAATCTCTCCTGCTAATATATGACCATTCATTGATAATATTTAAACATAGGCATTTTTAGTGAAATAGCTAATTTAAAAAATATTTAATGAAAACGAGTACTTATATAGGCTAAGTTTACTTAAAAGACTTTCTTCAACATGGCATCTGATGTGAAAGTTTTCTCAATTGCCAATAATTGCATCTCAAAGGAAAGCTAAGGATATGAAGTGATGGCACGCTGAAATTTCTAAAGCTAAAAGAGTATACGTATTATAGAGATAAGAAAATTGAGAAGCACTCACAAAGGAATATAATAATATTCATCCAAATTCTCCCCCCAAAGTGTGTAATTATTACACCTATGCAAATTAAAAGAATGACGGTCTTCTTTTTACACTCTGCCACGTTTCCCTTCTAATGTGCTTATGCCTGGGTCAAGCAGAGGGCTATTCAGGTATAATTAAAAGTTAACAAAGCTTTGATACGATGCAAGTTCAAACCTACAAATCCACTGTGAAAGGAGGGATGCAAGAGCAGTTGACTGCCTTCTCCAGATCTGGCCACTTTGGCCATTTGCAAATTGCAAATTCGCACAAGAATATGTAGTGTGCACTGACCTTGGTGTGTCAATTTCTTCTCATTTCCTGTTTCCTCCCGCATAAATGAATTTCTAGGACCCATCATCTAATTTTGGAGTGTGATTTCAAGCTCATTCATCAGTGTTGCCTCTTCATGTACCGGTGTTAGGCACCACCTAAAACTGAATATACTAATTCAAGGGTAGATGTGGTACATATTATAGGACAAAGTGAGACTACAGTCTTGCATAGAGAATACACCAAATATTTTCAATAGCCTCTGCTTTTTGTAAAAAAAAGTGATTATGTCGTCATCATGTTTTTTGTCTTTTTAAACTCTATTTACTACCAGTTGGTCTTAAGGGATTTTTAAGTCCTAAGAAATTTAAGGCAAGTTTCAAAAGGAAAAATTTTCAGATAGAAACTAAGGGCATGGAAGGCATTTACTTACAGATAGAAAAATGAAATTTAATTCAAATCATGTCTTGCTTTAACATCTTTAAGATCATGACAGATTGCGCATAAGCTCAGACAAGCACAGATCTCAGAGATACTCACCCAAAAGACTATTTAGCAATGTCCATAATGCTATTAAAAAAGGAACTAAGAACAAAGGAACCGCCAATCTAGATATCTGTGTGTTGTGTATAATGAGAGACATCACATCCCAATACTCTGTATTGGGAACATGTAAGATGGCTAAAGAGTGAAAGTAAACCAAGGGCATAGTTGTGAAGTTAAGAAGGAAAAAGTAAGGGCGCCTGGGTGGCTCAGTTGGTTGGGCGGCTGCCTTCGGCTCAGGTCATGATCACGGAGTCCTGGGATCGAGTCCCACGTCAGGCTCCCAGCTCTGCGGGGAGTCTGCTTCTCCCTCTGACCTTCTCCCCTCTCATGCTCTCTCTCACTGTCTCTATCTCAAATAAATAAATAAATAAATAAAATCTTTAAAAAAAAAAAGAAGGAAAAAGTAAGATAAACAAAACTTTCCAAGAACACTAGGCACATATAATCTCTTCAAAAAAGAATCATCTGAAAAATAAAAATGTGTATATTTTTTCAAAAATCAATATTTGACCTATATTTAATCAATCATTTATTTGAGCCCCATCAGAAAAAAAAAGATAATACTTATTCCAGCAAATGAAATTAGCTTTTTTTACCTTCTTGTAGGCATTATAATTATTCCCTGTACACATTGCCTTTAGCATGTCAAGAAAAAGTTTAATATCCTCATTTTAAAAGATCTACATCATTGCTTTTGCTCCCTAGGATGCTGTCATTTTCATATATCCATCATTAAATGAGCACCGTGCCCCCATTTTCTTTTTCATTTTCAAAGGAAGACTGGACTAGGCTTTATTAGCATTTTAAATCTATTTTTCTAAAGGGAAAAAAGATACCAAAAATCAACGAAACTTTTCCCTGTGATATTGAAAATCACTAGGTGGTCTTAAATTTCCTGCCTTTATATGCTGCTTTCATGTCAGGAACTGGAGATCTATTTTGAGTTGGCTTTTACCCAAAGAACTTGAGTTGGCTCAAACTTGAACAGACGAACTGTGGTTTCTTTAAAAAAAAAAAAAAATCTTTTTGTAGCACTTTTACCTGACGCTTAAAAAACAAAAAAGTGTTTATTCAAATTACTATTCAAAGACAAAAAATAAGCAAAGTAGTATCTTGTTTTATTTATACATAAAAAGGTTTGCAATTAAAAATTTTATTTATAATCACACAAAGTAGCCAAGGTGAATAATTGGGAGATTAATTAATAGATCCTTCAGTTAGAAAAATGATGAACAAAATGTGAAACTAAAAAATCATTCTAGGGTCACCTGGGTGGCTCAGTGGGTTAAAGCCTCTGCCTTTTGCTCAGGTCATGAGCTCAGGGTCCTGGGATGGAGCCCCGCATCAGGTTCTCTGCTCAGTGGGGAGCCTGCTTCCCTCTCTCTGCCTGCTTGTGATCTCTCTCTCTCTGTCAAATAAATAAATAAATAAATAAATAAATAAAATCTTTAAAAAAAAAAAGATCGTTCTATATGGCAGATCAGTTGGTTTCATCTAGTTCACCAGAGATAACTTAATATCAGCTAGCTGTCATACAAATGGGTAGTCCATGACACCAGTAGCCTCCAAGTAAAAATAATTACAACTTGTAAACCCCTTCATTGTCTGTGGAAAAACTCAAAGTGTAAGTCTTACTAGATCATTAGCTTCAAGTCTACATGAAGGTTTCTTCTCAATATCTACACAGGATTCAAGAACATTGGTACAATTATTTTTCTGATGCAAAACCCTATTCTTCATGGAAACTGTTCCTATTTATATATAGACAGGCTTTGTTAGACTTGATATGGTGATTTAAATGCTAATTCCTTTATTTGTATATGTCACTTATACAAGGGAGTTTTCTAATATCAGATAAGATATTAAGAGTATTAAAAGTATATTAAGAGTGTAATAACAAGTCTAAAAGTTCATTTGCTCTAAATTTACTGTAGCTTGAGAGTGGTTTAAAAATTTATGATGAACTTTATTGTTGTTCTTAATAGTCCTCTTTGGGAGCAAGCTAAGAAACCAGTACCTTTTACAATTGTGTATTTATAAACAAAAGTCTTTGTTATCAGGTGTTAAATGTATTCCTAGCCAAAAAAAAATCTGCTTTTGAAAATCTGTCTAAAAATAGACCACCTGAAAGAAAATCATTTACCTAAAATCACCTATCTGTATTACATATTCCTACTATATGAATTTTTTGTTTAGATTGAAATTCTTGCTTAAAGTATATCTTATCTAAAATTCAATAAAAGGTAATATTAGATAATGAAAATAGACACTGGATTTATCCAAACCCGGGTTTGAGTTCCATCTTTGTCACTTACTAATGCTGTGACTTTAGAAGATTCAATTAGTCTTCAGTTTTATCTTGTGAAATTAAAGATAATAATCTCTATCTTGGCAGGTTCTTAAGAAGATTATCCTGACATCAATTGCAGCGCTTGCTCATAGGTAGTGCAGCATAACAATTAAGATCAAAAAGTCTAGAAATAGGCTGCCTGGGTTCAAATCCCAGATGTGCCATTTTTAAGTTGTAACCTTGGACAAGTTACTTGAATTCTCTTTGTTTCAGTTTCCTCACCTGAAAAATGGTAATACGGAGAGTACCTACCTCATCAGGCCGTTATGAGGATTGTTGAATAATACATGTTGATCATTAGATTATATACTTGGGATAGTGTCTAGTACAGAATATAGAATATACAAATATTATCTGCTACTCGAAAACAATCTAATAAATGATAGCTCTTGTTATGATGATGAAAAAGAAGAGGGAACCCAGAAGAGGTAGAATGAGAGGAGAAACAGATCAAATGGCTTCATTCCAAGGTAGAGAATAATGATTCAAAAACAAAAGTGCAACCGTGACAAGGTTTAAAACAGTTTTCTCTATCAAAATCATTTCAGGTCTCTAGAACCTGAAGAATTTTTTTCAAGTCAATCACAATACTGATGCATACTTTAAAATTGCCCCTTTCATAGAACCACTAGTCTAATATGAAATTTTGAATCTTCTTGATTACTTATTCAAACAATGTTTTACACTTTGATAACTCTTTCTTTGTTCATTTCTTTATTATTCCTGCATACATTTTTCTTTCCAACCAGGTTATCAGTATCTTTGATAGCAAGAATATTACGTTATTCATCCTGTTAGCCTACCTTCTCCCCAAGCTAGAAGAATGTTGTCAAACGTATATATTATTAAACTCCTATGTGTTACCAAGCTTAATTAATAACTTCCATGGCTAATATTTTATTTTTTATTTTTTTTTATTTTTATTTTTTAAGATTTATTTATTTATTTATTAGAGAGCGAGAGACTGAGAATGAGAGGGGAGAAAGTCAGAGGGAGAAGCAGACTTCCCGCAGAGCCGGGAGTCCGATATGGGACTCGATCCCGGGACTCCGGGATCATGACCTGAGCCAAAGGCAGTTGCTCAACCAACTGAGCCACCCAGGCGCCCTAATATTTTATTTTTTAAAAAGATTTTATTTACTTATTTGTCAGCGAGAGCGAGAGAGAGCGAGCACAAGCAGGAGGAGTGGCAGGCAAAGGCTCTCCGCAGAGCAAGGAGCTGGATGTGGGATTCGATCCCAGGATTCTGGGATCATGACCTGAGACAAAGGCAGACACTTAACCCACTGAGCCACCCAGGAATTTCAATGCCTAATATTTTAGATTCCTAAATGGGACACATACTTTTATCACTACTATCCATGTTTAATAAACTGATGCTTTATCTAGTGCTTTAATTCAACCTTTATTCAAATTTAACTCAAATTTATACATCAACTTAGATTTTAGTGATTTGTGCTTAAAGTTGGATTGGCTTTTACACAAGTAAAATTTATTTTTTTTTAATTTTTTTAAATTTTTTTTTACACAAGTAAAATTTAAAAGAATCCTGTACTCTTCCAAAATTATGAAAGCCGTACTATTATAACTAATAATCCATGAAATTTCAGAAAATTTTATGTGATTTTACAAGTGAGACAAGCAAGGTAGCAAGATCTAATGGTTTAAGGAAAACTAAGAAATAGAAAAAAAGCAAGCTAAATGGGTATTTCTTTTTAACTGGGAACTTTTTTCTACTTTTTTCTTCCAGTATATCTTTGATAACTGTTTCATTCCTAATTGTGTTGTTCTCTCTTCCTGGGATTATCCATTATCTGGAGGCAGGCTTTCTTATTTGTTATCTTGATCTCATCATTTTCAGTTCTTTGCATAAAAATATGCATTGAGTTACCTTCTCAATTTCCTCTGCATCCCACTGGTTTGATTTTTCTCAGCATCAATTCTGCATTTACTAGACTCCAGTGTGGATTTTAATTAAGTTGCTACATTCTAATGACCTGTTTAATGTATTATTTCTCTGCAAATGTTGCCAAAAATTGAATGCTGTTTTACTCTTTATTTTAAAATACTAGTACTTAAATTCTAAAGAAAAATTTTGTCTTTCAGAAGTTTTGAAATGCAAGAGATAAAAAATCTTTTAATTTATCACAAAAAGTTGAACCCCTATTATATGATAGACAATGGGAATTTAAAGAAAATGAAATATATTCCCGACTTCAAGGGCCTTAGAGTAAAGGTGATGATAATGATAATAAAACTAACACATTTAAGGTGCGTGTCTAGGTACTAGGCAGTATGCCACACAGTTTAGATGTGTTATCTAATCTTCATAACAGTAAGAAAGAGGTAATGATATACTGATTTTAGAGTAAAGAAAAAAAGTTAAAAGAGGTTAAGTAAGTTGCTCAAAGTTATTTAGACCCAGGACTCTAAAACCCATGTCTATATCATTTTCTCTAACTTGTCATAGTTTCTTTTCACTAATGTAAAACCAACACATCGCATAAACACAATCATATTTAAATAAAATAATGATTTAATGAGACTGGTAATATCTACCAATTGTCAACCAATTTCATTTATTATGAATTCATTTCATTCATTCATTATCAGGTTGAACCTGATAACTGAGGAAAACATCAAAATTAGACTCAATTATACATATATAAATGTATACATATTTATGTATTTATAGATAGATGGTTTAGGAGAAAAAACAGTGCAAATTTATTAAAATAATACAAATACACAGCCTAGGTTTCTCTGCTGTTCAAACCAGCTTTCCTAAAAAACTCCATTAATTTTCTTCTATTTCCATTTTTTCAGTTCTGGTAGTACTTGCGATTTCTATAGAAGTAAGGTCTACAACCTCTAGGGACCCTTTTTATAAGTACTGCAATCAATGTTTTCCTTTACCAAGGGAACAAAACTAACTTTTAAATTCATTCCCTTGGAGCACTGGTCTATAAACTTTCTCTATAAAGGGCCAGATAGCAAATATCTTCAGCTTTGTAAACGATTTGGTCTTTGTGAACTCTGCCACTATAGTGCAAAAGGAGCTCCAGACAGTATGCCAGTAAATGAGCATGATTGCATTCATTTTTTTTTCAAATTTTTATTTAAATTCTAATTAGTTAACATATAGTATAGTATTAGTTTCAGGAATAGAATTTAGTGATTCATCACTTAAATGTAACACCCAGTGCTCATCATGACAAATGTGCTCCTTAATACTCTTTACCCATCTAACCCATCCCCCACCCACCTCCCTCCATCAACCCTCAGTTCTCTATTGTTCAGAGTCTCTTACGGTTTGTTGTCCTCTATCTCTCTCTTTTTCCCTTCCCATATGTTCATCTGTTCTGTTTCTTAAATTCCACATATAGGTGGAATCATATGATATTTATCTTTCTCTGACTTATTTTGCTTAGCATAATACACTCTAGCTCATCCATGTCATGGCAAATGGCAAGAATTCATTCTTTTTGATGACTGAGTAATATTGCATCGTGTGTGTGTGTGTGTGTGTGTGTGTGTGTGTGTGTGTATGTGTGTGTATATTACCACATCTTCTTTATCCATTTATCAGTTAATGGACATTTGGGCTCTTTCCATAATTTGGCTATTGTTGCTATAAATATCAGGGTGCATGTATCCCTTCAAATCTGTATTTTTGTATCCTTTGGGTAAAGGGCACAATTTTTAGGTCATAGTAGCTTGACTGCATTCAAATTAAACTATAATTATGGACACTAACATTTGAAATATTATATAATTTTTACATGTCACAGAACATTCTTTTGATTTTCTCAGTTATTTAAAAACATAAAAAAACACTTTTAGTTCATGATTTCCTTTATAGCACTTATTGTGTTTATAGATAAATAATTGTTTTTTATAATTATTTGAATAATTACACCATATGTTCTATGAGGACAGGAAGCAGATCTATCATTTTTATTGGTCTGTTTCTGTGTTTTCCAGGCCAACTCATGAAATTCTGTATTTTGACCCTTTTGTCATTTTGCCCCAATTTGTTTTGAGGTGTTATTTATTTTTGGCTCATTTAAAACAACAACAATAAACTATTCATTATATTATGTTAACGTAGGTACATTAATTCTCCCTTTGTGTTTTTCATCCCCTTGGAAATTCTTCAAGTTACTGCTTCACATCAGAAAAATTCTTCATTCCTGGATATGGAATAAAGATGACCACAGACTCTATAGTAGAGGGAGAGTAGTTGAAAGTCAAAGCCATTAGCACTCTGATTATTAAGGATAGGGAAGGGAGCTTCAAATGTCACTGGAAACAAAGGTCTGAAAGGGGACCTACTGAGTGTAAATCTTTCCTCTTACCATCCCCAAGAAGTTTTTACAAAGCACTATCAAAGTTTTACTACACTAAAAAAGTACTTGTAAGCATTATTACCCAAAAGCCAAAGATTATGTAGTTTAAAAACAACAATGAGCACAATCCCCTACAACTCCAAAATGGAAAAGACATTGCAGGAGAAAGAAAATTTGATAATGGAATTATATGTACCTCTCCCCTCCCCCAAAAATGGCAAATAAAGCATCAACAGAAGAAGTGCATGTAAAGAGGCTGAAAGACATGAATATTACAAAATGGACAATCTCACCAAATTAAATGTAATGTTCTGAAATACCCTTTCTCTATTAGCTCTAATTCGGTAACCTTCAAGAAGGAAATGGAACTGCAAGAGAAAACTCCAATTAAGTCTCTGAGCCTAAGGCATACTCAAGCCTTAGTGATCCGCCTAGAATGGCTTTATAATTCAAAGGTAATCTGGTGATGTCAATCAGTCCTTTCTCATCATCCTGCATTTTTCCTCCATCAAAAAAAGGAAAGAAAAATACCTGAATGTGATACAGCTCTAACAAAGAAACATCTAACACAGAGGAAATGCTATTTCCCCTTGACACACTGTTGTTAACCAACAAAGGGCCAACTGGAGAGGCAGGTGTTTCCTGGGGAATAAGATCAGTGAGGGCATTCTCAGAGATTTAAACAGGAGGATGACTGAACCTAGAGGTATGTGTTTTTATTTTTGTTTTGTTTTCTTTCTTTTATTCACTGAAGAGACCCAGAAAAAGTGGTATTCCTTCAAATTTTCCCTGTCCAGCTTTCAATGAAAGTAAGAGATATCTTAGTTCATTCTTGTTTCCCATAGCCCTTTGGGATAGAGAAATGTGTCAAACTTTTATGAAGTCACTCCGTGAAGCATCAGACAGATCTTTGAAAAGATGGAAAGATAACCTTCTTAGCTGAGGTTTTTTTGATGAATATGCTTCATCTCAATCCAGGTCCCAGTCTTCTTCAATGGGTAGACTTTGCTTGAGATCTGTTTTCTTGCTGGCAGGGAAATAAGCTACAATTATGGTGTGCTGATGAATATGAATTTGTTTCTATTAAATCATACTTAATTAAGGTTAATTAAGGTATCTCTTTCTATTTTACTTTTTATTATAGTTTAAAATGTGATTTTTATTTATTTATTTATTTTTATGTTATGTTAGTCACCATTACAGTACATCACTAGTTTTTGATGCCATGTTCCAAGATTCATTGTTTATGTATAACACCCAGTGCTCCATGCAGTACATGCTTTTCCTAATACCCATCACTGGGCCAACCCATCGCCCCCACCCCCCTTCCCTCTAAAACTCTCAGTTGGTTTCTCTGTTTTCCTTTTTAAGTTGTAACTTGGTTTTTCCCCATCACACTGTCGGTCCATGCCTTTCTGCATGGGGATAAAGGAAAGAAGGCTACTCCTCTCTGACCAAACAGTGAGCATATGACCCTGCATGTTCGTATCAGAGTATCTCTGGGCCTTCCCAGCATTTTGGTTCCAGTAATCAGGAAGGTTCTGAATAGGAGACACAATGCTGGTGAAAAGCTTCATTCTTCTTCCTGATAAACCGCTCCTTCCAAGGTTTACTTCCTCCAGGCAGGGCCCGGAAAAACCACGCAGCAAGACATTTCTCTCTTTGAAAATGTTTCATTAATCAATCAGACAGGCTTAAAGAGAAGCAAATCAATCTAGCGCCCACACTTTTGGACATTTTTAGATGTTAAAATAGGAACTTTGGCGCTGATTTCTGAGTTCTGTGAGTGTTAAAAGATATTTTAAGGTTGTAAAGCTTTATTAACTTTTTCATGTAAATCAGAAAAATGCTTCCTTATTTTGAACTTTGAAAAGTGGACAAATATGTTTTCTGTAACAACTTCATCGTGTTCCAGGACATAGATCTAATATCATACAACCTCAACATCCAGGATTAACTGATCCCTTAGAATAACCCAGCTGACCCTTGAACAACATGGATATGAAATGTGCTGGTCCACTTAGATGCAGTCTTTTTTTAGTCAATACAGTACAGTACTGTAAAGGTATTTTCTCTTATGATTTTCTTAAGAACATTTTCTTTTCTGTAGCTTACCTTATTTTATTTATTTATTTATTTATTTTAAGATTTTGTTCATTTATCTGACAGAGAGAGAGAAAGCTCAAGCAGGAGGAGTAACAGGCAGAGGCAAAGGAGAGGCAGGCTCCCCACAGAGCAAAGAGCCTGATGTGGGCTAGATCCCAGGACCCTGGGATCATGACCTTAGCTGAAGGCAGATGCTTTACTGACTGAGCCCCCAAGGTGCCCTGCAGCTTACTTTATTATAAGAAAAACAGTACATAATACATATCACATGCAAAATATGTGTTAATCAACCATTTATGTTATCAGGCTATTAGTAGTTAAATTCGGGGGGAGTTAAAAGTTTTATGCAGACTTTTGCTGCATGGGGGTGTCAGCACATTGTTCAAGGGTCAACTGTATAATAATCGTAGTATTTTCCATAACGACATAAAGATAAATCCAAACTGATATGGATTTAATTAATCCAGTAATTGCTTAGATGTGAATTGATGTTTATCTTTACATATCTCTTGAAAAAAGGGCTAGCTAAGCAAATTACTATGGCATGGGCAAACCCATAAGGAGAGTGCTTACCTAAGTGAATCCATTTATATACAACTTCTCTAATTGCAACAGATCTGCTGGCTGTTTTGATATATTGCTTCCAAATCATTTATCTTTTTTTAGTGTAAAGCTTCCCCTAGATAATACTTGGTTAGCACACCATTAGTAATTGTGAGAATGTGAATGATTTAATTTCTTGGGACAAAAAGAATTCACATGATGGTTGTTTGTGATAATTAGAGCCAAAAGATTCAGTTTAAATCCTTGGGCAAGTGCATTTACCAATGCTCACTTTCATAATCTGAAAAAATATATAATACTTTTTTTACGGTATCACGGTGAAGATTAAACCAGATGAAAATCAAGCATCTGCCAGAGTGCCTAGAGCATGGTATGTTCCAAATTAACACCTTTTGAATATAACTGTTAACTAAATCAGATATTCTTTTTTCCAAATATTATAATAACTTAAGGAATTTTGTCCTAGCAAATATAGAAAATGTCTTTTACTATCAGCCTTTAAGAGTTCCTTTAACAATGATTTCTTATTTAAGATATCTCTTTAAAAAATATATATAGTGTTCTTTTAAAATATTATTTTTAAATAGAGAGGGGTGTTGTTGTTGTTGTTGTTGTTGTTATAAACACTACTTCAAGACTCTCGTGACCATGGGGGTTTCAGAGTGAATACTCTAACACCATTACCTATGTATTTATAATCCAGAAATAAGAAATTTAAGAGCATGCTGGCTTTGGGATTCCTGGGGTGGGAAGAAGAGCAATGAAAAGGTGGAAGGGAATTCATTACAGAGGTCCACAAATCCCAAATACTACTCACCACAGCCTTTTTAGAAATGTTTTCTTTTAGTTTGAAGTAAATGGCTTTTTCAGTTTGAACTATTAAACGTGGGATTCTTGAAAGCCTTAGTTTAACTGAATTAAGAATATTCCTTTCATAGAGGTATACTTATATCATCTTAGCTAATATACTAATAATATTTTGGGCAGGAATAGAGAATTTTAATTATTTTAATCACTATCTGGGGGTTATACATTTCCAAAACATAGAATAGGGTAAAAAAAAAAAAGGGAAAACATCTAACACAGTATTCTCATTTGTCAGTATGAGAAAACAAAGACCTAGACAAGTTTACCACCTTGTCAGACATCTAATGGAAGTTTCACTTCTAGAAATTGTGTCTATTGACGAGTCTCTGAGGACCATTTTAACAAAACCATGTTTCTTCTATGAATGTAGTTACTTGAAGACTTAGCTCTTAAGAATAGCTACATGAAAAGTAGGGCTCTATCCTTTTGTTAAAATGACACCATTAAAAATTGATTTGGATTCTGGCTTTAGACATGATTGCAGAGGCAAGTGAAACCAAAAGAGTAAAGATGAAAGAAATAGTACAAACATAAAACCAAGAAGAAAAAGCCTAGTTTGTGGGGACGTTTTATTAAGTTTTAAGACAAACGTTTAAATTTATAAAGAGAAAGTCACCCTTTATGGTTACTCAGGTGATGAGGAAAGCAGGGGGTGAATGTGAAGTGTTTGGTGGAAAATATAAAACAATCCCCTTTCCAACCGACAAACTAAACAGCTCAGACTTCTTTTGTTTGTTTGTTTGTTTGCCTGTTTTGGAATATTTTAGCTACCTGCTCTCAATTTTGGGATACCTAGCCAATGTCCACATTACAAATTGAGAGTCAGAAATAAAATCTCCTGAGAAAAACAAAATATTTACAAGAACCCGCAGAGGATGCGGCTGGTTGACCAGCATGCACACTAAACCCATAATCTCCTTTCATTTGTTTGTGGAAGTGCTGGAAAGAATTCCATATTCAAGGAAGGCATCTAAGTCCTCTTGGCTTAAGCAATGAAATAATGAAAAAGAGATGCACTATTTCTGTTTTAATTTTAAAATATAGCCAGGGCACAGCTCAAGAGCTCATTTGAGGAAACTAATATATAACTTCAGGATCTTAATATAGATTAGTTTTGTGTTGATGTTTGGGGCCTGTTAACTGTTACATTATTCTTCATTTTACATGAAATGTCTTCTCATAGGTGCTTCAATGCTCACTAAGCCATTATGCCTAATCTTCAATCATTTCCACAAGCGTCCCCAAAAATTTTGTGCCGGAAAGCCAAACATCTCTATAAAGCTTCCTTAGAAGTGAATCCTAATCCTTGCAAATTACGTTCTGTTTATGTGGACTGCCAGGAGTAAATTTCATATTGGGTTGCTTTCTAAGATGCTTGATAGTATTTGTGTGTGTGTGTGTGTGTGTGTGTGTGTGTGCGTGTGTGTGTGTGTGTGTGTGCGTGCGTGTGTGTGAGAAAGAGAGAGAAAGTGGGTCCCTAAAGCACAACTAACTGCTGCATAAAACCCTAAGAGACCTACTAGGTTTCCAAATATTCCCATTTCTGAAACTGATTAATACCTTTCAGAGTCATTATCCTCAAAAAGCAAGGAGATTGACACAATGAAGTGTTAGGGCTCTAAAAATTATGATCCAAAGTAGTTTTGCAAAAAAATGTACTTTTAATAATTCAACCCAAACTCTCGCTATTCACAGATTTCCTCCATTGCATGAAGAGATAGCTCTGGCCAATTGTAAGTTAGTAGGAGCACTGTCATAAGCAAATGCAACTGTCACAGTCAGTGTGGCCTGAAAGGCAAAAGACAGTCCCAATTTTATGTTGCACTTTTTCTTTTCACATCCTTCCAGAAATAACCTAAATAATATCAGGATGAACTGAAGAGTCAGAAAGGCCCTTCTAAAATCAGAGTCACACTTATCTGAACAGCCTAATACTAAACAATGTCCTATTTGGGACAAAACAAAACAAAAAAAGAATGAAATAAAAAGAAGAAAAAGTTATCCCACTTTAGCAGAGGAAAGTAACTGGCATGAATGTTAAATGTGCTGAAATTCCTAAATCAATATTAAAATTCTCCTAGCTAGCTCTTTAAAACTCCTTGACTTCTGATATGGAAGCTACATTGTTGGAATATGTGCCCAGTTCTCAAAGGCTTCTCTTCCTTCTCTGTTGGAAGAGTGAGATACTCTGCCCATACTCAAGTTTGAATATTGACCTTTTGCTACAGGACAGACCAGACACACTCTAAACCAACAGAAGGAGAATGAATACATCTCCATCAAGATCTGGTATTGACCAATTTACCTCAAAGACTGAGCTTTCCTTGGATCACCTCCTGCCCAACAGAATCAGGCTTAAAGGATGTTTTATACAAAACAGAAATCCCTGCCCAAAGTTGGACTTGTAACAAAGAAGTAAAACCTCTTCCTTCCAGAGAGCAAAGCCAGTCAGCTTAATTCATGACATTAATATCTTTCTTATGCAAAAAAAAGTAGGAACTCATTAGTAGTGAATTACAACATTAACTTCCCTATTTCAATTCCAATTTCAACAGAGCTACAATTACCAAGGAATTATCTAAACTAAGAGAGAAGGGGGGTGGTAGGTTAAAATCATCTATAAATACATTATCAAGAGGGAAAGAAGAGAACAAAAAAAAATAAACAGAAACACAAGGAAACATGAAATATAGACTAAAATATGTAGAAAAATGTATCAAGTAAGAAGTAGGATTCTAGCTTGAGCCTATAGGATCTTTGAAACATACCTGCTGATCAGAGTCTGTATACCTGCAACCTTTCTCTTAACAGAAAAACAGCTCTCAGCCACAGTCGAGTTCTTTGGAAAACCTAAAAACAAATAACAAAGACAAAGCAAAACAAGATGAAACTAAAAAAAAACAAAAACAAAAACAACAAAACCTCTAAAGCAGTCTCTCACAGCCTGCTTTTCATCCCTAGAAAGATACTTATTATCTGACAACTCTTCAAGAAGGAAAAGACCTATTCATTTTCCCATTTCCAGAACCTAGGAGAGCACCTGGCCAAGAGAAGTCTCTAAATACAAGTCTGGGAGGTGAACTCAACTAAACAGATGGCATAGAGACCAGCCCTGTACCCTGAGAGCACAACAGCCTTAATCCCCATCTAACCCTGGGAACAGAGGCATGTTGGAGGACAGGCACGCACCACTGCTAGTACCAGGGATTTTAGTGCTAGCTATTGCAACATCGGAAGTATTAGGGCTCAGTTGGCTGGTGCCAATAACAATACCAGTGCTTACCAAATATGTTATAATAATAAATATAACTTTACAGGTCTCACAGATTTCCTTGTGTCTGCAACTCTAAACCTGCTCCCAACCCCCAAACTCCAGAAACCAAGTTAGCTCATCCTCTGGAGATGATAATAGGATTGGGCACCAAGGGTATGCATTTGTGATTGGGGCAGGAGGGCGGGTGAGGAGAAGCCTGTCCTTAGACATTTTCCACAGAAGCCTGAGTCAGGAGCGCAGTTGTGAGAGAACTGTCCTCTGTAAAAGAGGGTTAATGTTTACCTCAAACTACCCTTTTTTTCACTTCCTTGAGATGTAACACAGATTGCCTGTAACCATAGCAATCAGTTCAGCTGTGAGCACCCTCATTTATTCAAGGCACAAAAGCAGTACAGGAGAGGAAACACTATTACAAATAGGAACAATAAGATTTAATTTCAGATGCCACAACATGATTGGTTTGGTATTAGATTCCCGACCATATGAAGTGCATTATGCTTTCTGGGTTTCACCTGCTCTCTCCTGATCCTCAAGAGTAATATTAATTTCAATTTCTTCCAGAAATAATGATTAACTTGTTTCCAGGACTATCTTGAGAGTGAAATAAAAATTTGGAAAAACATATTTTCAGCAATGTACTATGTACAAGAGAGCTGAGATAAATGACCAAGGACCATAAAGCAATGTCAGTGCACACATTTTTTTTTTTTACACTTTTGATGTGGGTTTTTTCAGGGCAGTGTCCAACTTCCGTTGATTAAGTCATAATGGATGTGCTCCATATTTATTGCTTCTTCTCCCTTTTTTAGCCTTTTTACATCCATAGAATAATAATTTAAAAAAATCAAATGGAGGCACCCCTGTCCTATCTTAGAAATAGAGTTACAGCAAAAATAGTCTTGATTTTCAAGGCAATTATTTGTGACTCATTAATTAAACTAAATTTCAGCAATTCCAAATTTGGTTCACTGCATCCTGGTATTTCCACAGATAAAACTCAATTGATGTATTTCAGAGTTACATAGATATCAAATGCTGGGATGAAGAAAGGAAATGACAATAGCATCTCGCCATCTACAAGGCAAGCATTGCCACTTTCTGAACCTTCACTTAGTTATAGAGCTCCTACCACGTGCACACCATGTGAGACAGAAAGATTTGCAGTTGGGTACCCCAAATTCCTACTACAGATAAAACAATGAGAAACCTATAAGGATGACATAATGATCTTAATTTCAAAATCCTTCAGCCTGGAAGGCGAAAACTCAATGGGAATCATGAAGGAAATATTTTATCAAAACAAAGACATTGGAAATAACCCATTTAATCAGAAAATTATAAAAGTCATTACTTCTAACTTACTGGTAATTGAATCAATTTGATTCCAATTGTCTAAAATTTTCATTGCAGAATTTGAAGCTTCATAAAGCTGTAATTTGAAAACTACTTAATTTCCCTAAATCTCTACTATCGATCATACTTTTAATTCAGAAAGGATTTGAAAATTATGAGAAATAATTTCTCAAAATGTATCGAATGTATGGTTTTGTTTTTGTTCTTTTTTTTTTTTAATTTCCTTTTGGTTCTCTGCCTCCCACTAAAATTTATTTTCTCAAATTTCTTGTCCCAGACTGTGACTGACCACCAGCCAATCCCAGTTGTCTGGTTTGTAAGGTCTTGGAAGAAAACAGATTCAGGATAATTTTGTCCCATGACCACCTGAAAGGAAGAAAGAGATTTCAGAGTAACAATTAGAGCCAGCTAAGATTTGTTGTACTCCTAACCATGAGAAACCATCACTATTTTTAAATAATAGTGTGTAGAGGACTGGTTGCTATTTATTAAAGTTGAAGCTTATTATTGCAAAACTTTCTTGCTAGTACTGGTTATCAACCACTTATCAAGAAAATTAAGTGATGACATTCACACCAACCTCTTTAATTTTCGGCAAACCCAAACCAGCCAGGACTATTACTCACTTGTTAATCCACAAGTTATTTTCCCTGTGTCAAAGAAGCTTGTTTTTTCATACTAGGCATTTCCTGGTGGTAATTGTTTTAACGTCCAAGTTTGTAAATGCTAACCACTGTTTAATAGCTATCTCTGTAACCTGAATACTTTCAGGCCTCCTTCTTATGTGAAGTCTTAGTAACATTTCTCTCCAAACTAGAACAGCTCTTTGCTCCCATCTTCATAACTGTTGGACTACAGCACTAACTAAACTTATCTTTCAGTTATCTCAAGGTCCATGCCAAGGACATGCTTGGTTTCCAGAGCCACAGTCTTTGGAGTACTAGAGCCATTGGCAAGCGTCCCCTACTCACTTCTATCTATAAAGACTGAAGCAGGACTGTGTTCTTACAGTATCCCCTGTAGGAATCCCAGCCCACCAGTCCTGAAAGTCAGACACAGATAGCCAGTTGGGGTGTGTGTGTGTGTGTGTGTGTGCATGTAAACTGCATATACATATATATAAATACATGTATATGTACACATGCACATATACCTCAGGCATATGTATTATATATAGGCTCATATTATGTATGCTGAAGTCCTATATATAACAAAGCAGTGACTGAGTATGCTAATTTTAAAAGTGAATAGTTTTAGATGAAAATATACTCATGGCCAAAATTGTTAATTAGGCTCATCATTGCCTTTAACTAAGTAACTGAGTAAGGCCAGGATCTATGGTTATGAGCAAATGAAGAATATTGTAGCTACAAACACTTGCTCCTCTGGATTGACAGACAAAGTCTAGAATAAATTATCTACTAAATGGTCAGAAATAACATTTATGCAAAGAATATACTCATTATAACAAATATGTGTAGAATACATATTACTTATAAAGTGCTAAAGATATAAAAGGTATTAAAGCAACAGGTAAGCCCTGAAAGAATATGAGATTTGCACTCAGAGCTGGATCCAAGCTCTGATTTTGCCCATTACTAGATTTATGACCCTGAAAATACTCAAGACTGTTCTCAAGAAGCACTAGTATGACAATGTACATTGAACTCCTTGCAATCAGCACATTGTCACACAGATGTTTGTTGTATATTTATTAGTGAAAAAAATTTTTTGAGTACTTATATGTCAAGATTATCTCAAGTAATAGGAATCCAGCAGTAGATAAGAAAGATACCCTATTTCATCATGCTTGTATTACTGAGAAATAAACCAGGAAATGTCTTCTGCCCTGTGCCACTTCAAAAGATCTTATACAAATATAAGCATATACTTTTTGAATTTCAAAAAGTTAGATTAAATTAAGCTAATATCCTAACCCAAATATCCCCATTCATTCCTGCTGTAGGAAAGATGAGTTGGCACCTTCACAATTAATTTAGCTGACCTCATCCTTCATACTGTTCTTTACTCTTTCTTAATTATTTTTGTTTGTTTGTTGAGGTTTTGTTTTGTTTTAATTTTTGTTTTTTGTCCTTGCATGTCATCAGTGTTCCCTCCTTCCATGTCTGTTTGTATAGACAATATGAACACTCAGTTTCTGAACACTCAGATTGGGGTGTGTGTGTATGTCTGTGTATATATGGGAGAGAGAGAAGGAAGGGAGGGAAGGAAGGAGAGGAGGAGGAGAGAGTAAGAGTATGAATATGGGAGGGAGACTGAGAATAATGATTAAAATCCATTTTTCCAAAATTTTTATATTCAGAATCATCTATATTCATTTTTTTCTTATCTTGTGTTCCATTAGCTCATCTCAATGCTTAAATCCCCCTTTTCAAAAATTTGAGGTAAAAAAAGCATGAGATGTACCCTGTCAAGAGATTTTTTTTTAAAATGGGATTTACAGAAAATTTGTGAAGATGGTAGAGTTTCTATATATCCCACACCCAGTTTCCCCTATTATCAAACATCTTATATTCATATGGCACATTTATTACAATTAGTGAATCAATATTAATAACCAAAGTCTATACTTGATTCAAATTTTCTGTTAGTCCCAAATATCCTTTCTCTATTCCAGGATCTCATTATATTTTGTTGTCATGTCTCTTTAGACTCTTCTTGGCTGTGACAGTGCCTTGGACTTTCCATGATTTTGATCATCTTGACATTTTTGAGGGGAAAAATGGTCAGGTATATTGTAGCATGGATTGGAATTTGTCTGAGTTTTTTCTCCTGATTAGGCTATGGTTTGGGGAAGAAGACAACAGAGATAAAGTATCATTGTCATCACATTATATCTAGGGTACATACTATCAATATGATGTCACTGTTGATGTTAAACATGGGTGAGCTATAATGAACTCTTTATTTTTTTAAAAAAGATTTTATTTGTTTATTTGTCAGAGAGAGAGAGAGAGCACAAGGAGGGGGAGCAGCAGGCAGAGGGAGAAGCAGGGTCCCCGCTGAGCAGGGAGCCTGCTGTGGGACTCGATCCCAGTACCCTGGGAATATGACCTGAGCCGAAGGCAGACGCTCAACCAACTGAGCCACCCAGAATCCCCTGAACTCTTTATTTATTTATTTATTTATTTATTTATTTTTAAAGATTTTTATTTATTTATTTGACAGAGAGAGAGATCACAAGTAGGCAGAGAGGCAGGCAGAGAGAGAGAGGGAAGCAGGCTTCCTTCTGAGCAGAGAGCCCGATGCGGGGCTCGATCCCAGGACCCTGAGATCATGACCTGAGCCGAAGGCAGAGGCTTTAACCCACTGAGCCACCCAGGTGCCCCTGAACTCTTTATTTTTAACAGAAATTTTTACCAATGATTATATTTGTATTCCCAAAATTACTCCAAAGAGATTCTAAAGCAATCTCAAAATAACCTTTTATTTTCTCCAAAAATTTAATCATTCTTTAATTTTCTCTAGAGAAATATGTTAAATATATACTAGTCAATCCCAGGCACTGAAGGTATAGGTATAAATAAGACTCATTCTACTTTCAAATTTTGGGTCTAATGTAGTGCAAGAGAGAGACTTATAAAGCCATAAATAATGCCTGCTCTCACCACTTCTATTCTACATAGTACAGGAAGTCTTTGCCAGAGCAATTAGAAAAAAAAAAAGAAGTAAAAGATACCCGTATTGGAAAGGACGAAGAGAAATTATCTCTGTTCATAGATGATACAATCTTAAAAACCTTAAAGATTCTACCCAAAAAACCTTAGAAATAATAAACAAATTCAGCAAAGTTGCAGGATACAAAATGAGCACTCAAAATTCAGTTGTATTCTTTATGCTAACAATGAACAATCCCAATAGGGAAGCAATAAAATAATTCCTTTTACAACAGCATCAAAAAAAAAAAAAAAAGAAATACTCTGGAATAAACTTAACCAAGGAGGCAAAAGACTTGTACACTGAAAACAACAAAGCATTGTTGAAAGAAATTAAAGAAAACACACATAAATGGAAAAATATATCTTGTTCATAGATTAGAAGACTTAATACGGCCAAAATGTCAATACTTCCTAAATCAGTCTGGTATGTCCACTGTGATAAGACACTATAGACTTTTAAGCAATGAAAATTAATTTTGTCACAGTCTAGAGGTTAGAAGCCAAGATCAAGGTGTGGGCAGGCTTGGTTTTCCTGAGGCCTTTCTCCTTGCTTGCAGATGGTCACCTTTTTGCTGTGTCCTCAAACGAACTTTCTTCTGTGCACATGCATTTCTGGGGTCACTTCTTGTAAGGACACTAGTCATACTAGATTAGAGCTCTACCCTTATGACCTCGTTTACCCTTAATTACCTCTTTAAAACCTTTGCTTCAAATTTAGTAGGGCTTCAATATATGAATTTTGTAAAAAGTAGACAAATGAGACTACATCTAAGTTAAAACTTCTATATACCAAGGATGTAATTAACAGTAAAAATAGGAAATCTGTTGAATGGGATAAAATATTTGTAAATCATAAATCTGATAATGAGTTAATATTCAGATTATATAAAGAACTTTAATATGGATGCCAAGATTCTCAACAAGATCCTAGCTAATAGGATCCAACAGCACATTAAAAAGATTATTCATCATGACCAGGTGGGATTTATCCCTGGGATGCAAGGGTGGTTCAACATTCACAAATTAATCCATGTGATAGAACAAATCAACAAGAGAAAAGAGATGAACCACATGGTCCTGTCAATAGATGCAGAAAAAGCATTTGACAAAATTCAGCATCGTTCCTGATTAAAACTCTTCAAAGTATAGGGATAGAAGGAACATTCCTCAACATCATAAAGTCTATCTATGAGAAGCCCATAGCAAATATCATTCTCGATGGGGAAAAGCTGACAGCCTTCCCTTTGAGATCAGGAACACATCAAGGATGCCCACTATCCCCACTCTTGTTCAACATAGTTACTAGAAGTCCTAGCAACAGCAATCAGACAACAAAAAGAAATAAAAGATATTCAAATTGGAAATGAAGAAGGCAAACTCTCTCTCTTCGCAGATGACATGATATTTATTTATTTATTTATTATTTTTTAATATTTATTTATTTTTTAAAAAGATTTTATTTATCCATTTGAGAGAGAGAAATGAGAGAAGGCATAAGAGGGAAGAAGTTCAGAAGGAGAAGTAGACTCCCTGTGGAGCTGGGAGCCCAATGTGGGACTTGATCCCGGGACTCAGGGATCATGACCTGAGCTGAAGGCAGTCGCTTAACAAACTGAGCCATCCAGGCACCCATTTATTTAGTTAGTTAGTTATTTTAAAGATTTTATTTATCCATTTGAGAGAGAGAGAAAATGAGAGAAAGCATGAGAGGGAAGAAGGTCTCAGGGAGAAGAAAATAATAACTGTTGATGAGGATGTGGAGAATCAGAACACTTGTGCACTGTTAGTAGAAAAGTAAAATGGTGCAACCTCTATGGAAAACAATATCATGGTTCCCCAAGAGCTTAAAAATAGAATTGCCATATGATTCAGCAATTCATTTCTGGGTATATGTCCAAAAGAATGGAAAGTAGGGTCTTGAAAAGATATTTCTATACCCATGTTCATAATAACATTATTCACAATAGCCAAGAGGCAGAAGCGACACAAATGTCAATCAGTGAATGAATGGATAAATGAAATGTGATATATACATACAATGGTATATTATTCAGCCTTGAAAAGGGAGGAAATCCTGTCAAATGCTACGTCATCAATGAGCTTTGAAGACATTATGCTAAGTAATATAACCAGTCACACACAGAAAAATACTGCATGATTCCATTTATATGATGCAATAAAAGTAGTCAAATTCATAGCAACAAAAAGTAGAATGATGATTGTGAGGGCTCGAAGGAGGGGGAAATGAGTGTCGATTGATGGGTGTGAAATATCAGATTTGCAAGATGAAAATATCTGAAGATTTGTTGTCCAGTAATGTGATTGTACTTAACACTATTACACCATATACTTCAAAATGCTTAAGATGGTAAGTTTTATGTTATGTATGACCTACCACAATTTAAAATTTATATACATAAATATATAAATTTACACATATACATATACAAAAACATATACATATACATCCAAGGGGCAAAGGGAAACCGTTTAAGGGATAAGAGGAACCTAAAGGAGGTACAGCCATTTTCACATGTGGTATCAGGAAGAAAGAGAATCTCCTTCCTAGACAAAGTGACTCATGATCTGGTTTGAAGGATAAATAGGACTCTGCCAAGCAGAAAAGGAGGAAGGAGATCCCAGAAGAGGTGGACAGCATGTGCAAAGCAAGTCTGTGTTCATAAGTAGTTTGGTTTTAGAGAAGTGGCAGGAAGGATAGGGTAGTGGGCAGAGGCATTGTGAGCCGCTTGGCCATAGCTTTCAGGCTGCGAGAGTGAAAGTACTAGAAGGCAAAGGCAGGCTTCTGGCAGGCTCCATTTCTGGCTCAGGGGTGATCTACTGGTCAGGTGATATCCCGCCCTTGCCCCCAGTCTCTAGAGTAGAGAAACAAGACACGGTAGCACCACATACATGGCCAGGATCTGTGCCTAACGTCTGGTATGTTCTTTCTGTCTCTTTCTTTCTCTCTCTCTCTATCTCTCTCTCAATCTCACACATACACATATGCTGCTACTCATTCCCTGAGAGCTGCCAGCTGAAATAGGTAGACCAAGTTTGAATAATTTGTTTCTCTCTATAGCTTGGCAGTGGATGAGGGAACATCAGTTTTGGCTCAGGAATGCATCAGCAGCATACTTTACTGTTATCAGAGGGCGTTCTTGTGGTTACACTATTTCTGCTTATCAATGGCCCTTGAGAACACAGACTCAGCATCCAAACGGACCCAGAAAAGCTTCCTTGTTAGATGCCTGGAAACTTGCCTGGATTTGGAGGGAAGTACCATTCCTCAGAAAAGGCCCAGTGCTCCCAGCTCATAAGGATGCTCTAGCTTAAGAATCTCCTCATGGATTTCATACCCAGAGAAATGATGTCCTAGTCTTTACTTATGAAAACTTCCCACTGATACTAGAAGGACCTTTTCCTCAGATCTCATTGGCTCTGAATCAGACATAGCTGGGGCAACAGGTTGGCTCAGTAGGTTGAGCTGCCAACTCTTGGTTTTGCCTCAGGTCATGATCACAGGGTCGTGATCAAGCCCCTCAGATCAAGCTCCACCCCCACCCCCAGCTGTGGGCTCAATGGGGAGTCTGCTGCAGATTCTCTCTCTCCCTTTCTCTCTGCCCCTCTGGCCCACTCTTGTGTGCTCTCTCTCTCAATAAAATAAATAAATCTTTAAAAAATAGTCAATTAAGCCTGCACATTTGTTAGAGGACTAAAAAGCCATTATATTCCTCATGTTGTTCCCCATCCCAACATATCTCTTTGTCTCCAAATCCTCAGTCTGGCATAAAAGTCCTTTTAGGATCAGGATACTGCCCCATCTCTAACCTCATCTCTCACCATTGACCCCATGGCATTTGACACTCCTAAACCACAGACCAGACATTCAGCAGTCAGGCCATGTTCTTGCTCATCACCCTACCTTTGCAGACACTGGTATCTCTGCTTGGATTCCTTTCCTTATAGGACTTTTCTGCCTACCTTGGTCTGGGTAACTCCAGATCTGTCTACACCATATTTTGGAAGCCTGCGATGGTTATCCCTCATTCATGCTATCTGAGCATTGTAGGCTTCCTCTATACGACATACATAATAAGTGTATTGATATTGTCTACATCTCTAATCTGACAATAGGACCCTCTCTCACTGTGTAAACTATGGTTTCATTTTGTGTATAGAACCTTAGCTGCACTACTGCACTGCCATGGTATGTAGACCTTCATCCTTAGGCTTAGTACACTGTGATAGCAAGAATAATTACCATACTTTGGGGAATCACAAATCACATCCTTATTTCAGTGTCTCAAGTGGGGAGGAAGAAGGCAGCAGGTAGAAGGAGGCTACTATTTTTTTTTTTTAGTTAGAAAACTCCTGTTACACCTCATTGGCCAGAACTTGTCATATGGCATCCCTCACTGCAAGGAAGCCCAGAAGAGCAAATATATGATAAGGCAGAAAAATTGTCCAAATTGACCTAATTTTGGTTCATTTCCTGGAGCTGGTACTTAGCCTAGCTAAACAAACTTGGGATTTTGTTAGCCAGGAAGATACTATAGATTTTGGACAGTAAAATAATAATATTTACCAAACTTAGATTTTGTAAAATAGAAATATTAAACACATTCTTGAATATTACACCAATAGGAAATAAAAGGAGCAACAAAAACTTGCTTAAGTGTGGTGATATAAAGTTATAATTTTTTGTTCAGGCTCAAATAGGTATTTTATTCCACAATTACCTCAAGTCATCAAGACAGCTTTAAAACTCTTTACCAGTGCTTACCTGTCTGTTCTGACAAGGACAATAAATGAAGCTCCATCCTTATATGTGAAAAAGATGGGCCTAGCTTCATAGAACCACATGCAAATAAAGCCCTGTTTATACAATATAGATTGGAAACTATCCTTATGGGCTAATCAGTTGGATTTGATATGTGTTTGGAAGTTTGGCATAAACTTATTGATAGGTTTGGGGGGGAAAAGAGTTATAACTATCATAATTATTGTATCCATTATCCACAGATATAGAAAATATTTGTTTTAGGCATTTTGTGAGTTATTCTCTTCATATATCTGAGGATATATGCTTTCAGATTGCATGTCAAGTCATCTCCACCGAGTACAGAAAGGATATGGTCAGATGCAATTCTTGTACATTTATTTTATCCTTATCTCTATTGAAATGATACACCTAACCTTAAGGTAGATCTAGACTGGTTAACTCAGAAGATTAGGGCACTGGATAAAGATAGCATTGTGAGGTATCCTTAAAATCAATGCATACTGTTTCTTGATAGCTAAGAGAAATGAAAAACCTCTATACTATCCTATTTCTATTTCCACTATCCTTAATCCATCTGCTATGGATGTTTTGAGGGACAAGAACATTTTTGGCACCTGGGTGACTCAGTCAGTTACACGTCTGCCTTCAGCTTGGGTCATGATCTCAGAGTCCTGGGATTGAGCCCTGCATCAGGCTCCCTGCTCAGCAGGGGAGCTTGCTGCTCCTTCTCCCTCTGCCCCTCCCTACTTGCGCACCCGCTCACTCTCAAATAAATAAATAAAATATTTAAAATTAAAACAAAAGAACATTTTTTTTGGTTCTTGGGCTAAAAATTTTTACAAGGTTAGCTAGGAGTCAAAATTTGAGTGTGCCAGAAGTCAAGGACTGGGGAATATAGGGCTCTAGGACTTGCTTTCTTGGAAAGAACACAAACACTTGTCTCTAGATTTGCTTCCTCCCTGAGTAGTAAATTAGAATTGGGCCCTGTCCTCATTGAAGAATAAGTGCCCTCTCCTCTTCTCCATTTCCTCTCAGAAGACAAGTGGGAATCAGAAAGAGGCAGAGGAAAAAAAGGAGAAAACTTGGATGACTTATGGCCTCAGCAAGAGTTTGGAGGTTCGTCATAAAGACCAGCTTAGATCCCCGAGAAAATGCAGAAAACTGTGTAGTCAAAGACACAAATATTAATAAAGCATTCATGTTTGCCGGACATGTTCTTCTATGCATACATATCCCTCAGCTTTCTTTCAGGGCAGTAAGTTCCTAGAACTTACTGGGTCTAGGAAGTTCCTAGACCACCTAACTAATTACTGTTTCTTTCTCCACCACTTATGCTCAACTCCCTCCTCCCCCAAGGCTAGGCATCGTGCCACGTACACCCTTGATCATAAAAGGGAAAGGTCACTCTGATTTCAAGAAGCATGTGTAGATAATGCAGCAAGAACACAGCTTAGCAACCCACAGATCTGAGCTTGAATCTCAGCACACCTACTTTCTCATTCTGTGAATTTAGGTAATTTATTTAGCCTCTCAGAACCTCAGTGTCCTTATTAACACTTACTTCAGGAAGTTATTATGAGGATTAAATGTATAAATGATGTAATAGTTTGTAAAATGTGCCAGACATCTAATGTATGTTCAACAACTGTTAATCTCCCAAGCATACATTACTGCTGAAAAACTAACTCAAAACTCTATTGATGATAGGTCAATAGTAAGATATTCATATGAAAAGACATTTATTTTGTTACATAAACCAAAAGAAAAAGTATAGACAATGAACTTGTTTCTAGGCCAGTTATGGCACCATAATATAAATTAATTGAAACAGATTAGATTAACAGAGTATTTATTATCTTTATTTCAGGATTTTAAAAAGCAGCAGGTTTAGGAGCTGACCATATTTGAAAGTCTCTAGAATAGCACAGGATTGATTAAAGGTCTGTCACCACAGATTGGATGTGTTGATTTTGCTTCCCCAAAGGTATCCACATAGCAACTTGGCAGTACATAAATAGTTTAAAAATTCTAACAGTTTTTATAGAAAATAATAATTGTAACTCTTACCTAAAATGTTGGGTCGCATTTTCATTTTAAAGGCTCATAATGCTTTTCATAAGCTAATAATTTTTTTCATTCCAATCCTGTCATGGTGAATTTGAAAGAAGGGCACAAACAAATAGGTACTTAACTAAAGTAGGTGCTTTCTCTTTTGGTGTTATAAATCCAAACCTATTGATTGAAAGGATATAATACAGAATTGGGAACTTAAGGAAACTGCTCTCAATTATACTGTAATCACAGCTCATTTTTTGGATCCATCTATTAGAATTAATTTAAGGTCATGCCCCACACTGTAAAATCTCTTGTATCCTGTGCAGCACTTATCAGAACGACTTGTGTCTAGTTGGTGCCCAATGAATGTTTGCCGCGTTGCACTGAGCTGATCATCCATCTTATTCACTAGACTTGTCTTTGAATAATTTATGCTTTTTTTCTCTTTTTTTCCCCCCAAATTAAGTCCACCCACGAAGGAAAAAGGCAGAAGGATGTTGTGGCAAAAATATTATCCTGGAAAACAGATCTTGGTTCTGGTCTTAACTTTCTGGGACTTTGGACAAATCCCTTGAACTTTCTAGATTAAGTTTCTCTATAATGAGGATGCTAGAGAAGATGCATGTGCCAAACTGTAAGGCCCAGGCACACTGACATTCAAAGCAATGTGGGGGGAACTTGTATAAGATTAGATACTTGCAGTATAGCAATGGTTTTGAATAATTTTAGAATTATTGAGTTTAGTGTTATTATTCCATTAAGTGCTATCATTCCTGTTCCAAAGGAAATAATGCATAATTTTTCTGGTATGTTTGGAGGGTTTTTTTAGAAGTTACATTACTTTATAGTTATATGTCATATAGGCATTAGGATACAATTCAAGAGAACAAATGTCAACAAAGTTCTAAAGTTGCTTGGTATTTTATCAATTATTATTTAGAATTTCCTCTTTTATTTTTTTCTTAATGTATTTGGCCAGGCCCACAGACATTTTTGTGATGTAATGAGAAAGAAATAAAGGAAGTTTAATCTAATGCTCTTTCAGCTTTATCCACTCAATGCTTACCTTGTGACAGACCCTGACGATCTTAATGAATTTCCAAGGTTACTTAAGAACTTGGAAGATCTTAGATTCTTACCAGGTGATTACAGAGGTTCACACTTTGCCAAGTCATATTCATGTAGCTAAAGAGTAAGTTTACTTTCTCCACATTTCATGTCACAATTAGTATTTTCTATAAATGTGTAATAGTCATGCAAACCCCTAAGTAGGTAATTCCCCACCAAAATTGTTGTTACATAAGTGACCATATAGCAATGTATATGTCATCTCAGATGCCCCTCAGATCCCAAGTTTATGGAATCCACTCTCCAGCAGCTGGTATACGGTTTTAAAAATGTGGGCCTTTACATTGTAGGGGGTTTTGTTTTGTTTTGTTTTGTTTGTTTCTTAACACTGCGCATAAGTGCACTTCCTTTCTCCCCCTGTCACGTATGGGATAAATGGAATTCTTAACTCACACAGATCTTACTGTAGACCCAATGAATGGCACGGATCCGACACAAACACCCACACACTTCCCTCGTTACAGATCTGTGCTAAAGACCAGAAGTTGGCCATGGCTATGCTGAATATATACTTCTGTTGGATTTCCATGGAATTTGGTTTCATTAGACTCTATGTTAAGTTAAATATGTTTTTAAAAAAGAAAAGAAGTTTTATTTTGGGCAATGAGTCAGGGATGTTTCAAAGGGGGAGCAGAGCTGCCACATTAATGTCTTAACCCCAGAGAGAAGTTTCTCAAACTACCTCAAAGCAGCCGAGCCCCAGCTTGCTCTGGATCACTGTGGAGCAGAACCAATTTTTAAATGTCTTCATCTGGTCCCTCCTACTTTCATGGTTGCTCTGGGGGTGGTGAGAATCAGGACGCACTGAAAGCTGCTGGGACATCTGACTCTTTATTTTCTTGGCTCTATGAGTCTTAACTCTGTACCAGTCCTCCCAACTATGCAGAATTTCACTTTTAAGAGCAGAGGCAAAAGAAGACATACAGAGAGGGACAGGAGCCTTCACTGCTGTGTACTGAAAGGAAAGAGGCACGACGCATTCTCCACAGTGCCACTGGGGGCCCTGACAATCAGTGCTGCTTCTCCCACAATCTCTAAGCTGGACGTCTCCTCCACATGATATAAGGGAAAGTGCTCTTAAGCAGAAACTGATTTTAAGTATCCTTACATTTATAAAAATTCTTCCTACTTCTCTTTTGGATTTCATGGATAGACATGGTGTGTTTGAAGGTCAGGAGGGCTGTGTGGAGAGAGATAACTATGTCAAATATCTAGAAATGAGTTACATAATTAGACCAGCTCTTTGCTACTCCAAAGGAAACACCAATATACATGGCAGAAGTTACAGGGCAAGTTTGCTTCCATATAAGAACTTCCTATCAATATCCTGAATCTCACTGAACTGCCAGGAATAATGTCCAGCCTCTGGAGATATTCAGGCAAGTTCTGGATAGCCACTTGGTATAGAAATTATGCAAAGGACTCCATGGGCAGAAGGGAAGTGTGGCATTGGGGAATAAGAACATTTCTCCCTCCTCTTGCTGTATTCTCATCTCTGCCCATAGAGAAGGGAATATCTGTCTGGGCTTCAGCTCCTTTTGCCGCCCTGTGGAAGTAGTATATTCCAATTGGATTGGATAAAAGTTGGCATCTTTGACACCACATTTAACAGAGGGTAGTGTTCCTGTGTCTTGAGAAGAAATGGGCATGTCTCACTTCCTTCTTTGCCTTCCTGTATCCACTGAAGGCAGGTCGTCCCTACTCGTTCTATAAATTTTTGCTTTACATGTCAGAGGGCCAGAGCCTTGCTCCCCTTCTTTTCTTGGCACACAGGAAGTCAGGCTTAGCAGTGGGGTAAATAACCTACGCTAGCTTGAAATGAGCCATCAGTGGGTAGGGGACTCTCTTGCTACCTTTCCCCTTTTCTCCTGGGGTAAGAAGGTGCAACCAATTAGCCTCTGTCATATTGCATGGGTGAGATCCTTGGTATTTAAAATTTCCTTAAGAGGTAGCTAGAGACCTCATCTAGGTTTCCAGAATTAAAATGTGTTCTCAAATCTTTTAACAAAATCCAAGAGTAGGGACGTTTCTCCTGCCTCTAATCAAGTTGGTTCTTTCTTTTCCACTTAGCTATTATTATTTTTTTTTAAAGATTTTTTATTTATTTATTAGAGAGAGAGAGACTGAGAATGAGAAGGGAGAAGGTCAGAGGGAGAAGCAGACTTCCCGCAGAGCCGGGAGTCCGATATGGGACTCGATCCCGGGACTCCGGGATCATGACCTGAGCCGAAGGCAGTCGCTCAACCAACTGAGCCACCCAGGCGCCCTTAGCTATTATTTTTATATGTACTATCAAACTCTCCCCTTAAAACTCCACCAAACCTATAAGTACAGTGTCACAGATGGGTCTAAGCAGAACTTGGATTTTCCATAACCATTACTAAAGCAGAAGCAAAACCTTTTAAGTATGTGCGTTTTATCCTCAGAAGATAATACAGGCTTTTTCACAGCAGATGGTGAGATAGAATATATGGAAATTTGAGAATCATTATATCGTTTATGATGTCCTTTAACCCTGGGGCCCTAAGATTCAGTAAAATGTGGTATTTTCTACTTAGCCTAACATCCTCTCTGTTCATTCATCACCTGTTAAATTTAAAAATACAACTAATATTTCTGCAGATTCAGTGCTGTTATTGAATTGATTTTATCTGTTGGTGCCATCTACCTATTTAACCAATAAATAAGAATTCTTTGGCACCTGCTATAGAAAGTATAAATTCCAAATAATGTCCAGGAACAAGTCATCAGCACACCAGTTACACTCGCTCTGGTAAATACTGCTGCCTGCAGTTGCCATGTGTTCCAAATAAACACAAACCGGATATTCTTCGTACCTTCGAACAGAAAGTTCTTCCTTACCTGGAGAAAATCATTCCTATAAAAACCCATCTCTCAAGTACTTTTCTTGTAGTGTTTCTGTACCAGGACAATCAGGAAGGAATGAAAATGTTCCCCAAAAACCCAGTTTTCACTGAGTTTTGCTGGCCAATGAGAACGAAAATTAACTCAAATAAATTTTGAAATGCCAGCCAAACACCTAAAACTTGTCAGCACTTCACCAGCTAAGTCGGTTATGCTTTTTCAGTACTACCTTATCCTGAAATGACCTGATGGAAAAGCCAGTGTCAGATGATGCATGACATCAAGGGTTCAATGAGAAATCTGTGGCACGATATTCCATTTGACTCCACAAGCTCCTAAGCCTTCCATAGTACTCAGTGGGAACTGAGTGCCTTTTCAATCTCCAGCAGAACATATGTGACTGAAATTTAATTCCTCAGGGAAGTGACTCTCAGTGACATTCATAGATTTGCTTTGGGATTAGAAAATAGTAAACCCCTAATTGAAGTGTCTTTTATTTTTCATAGAGAGTATTTTTAACATTAATTTCACTTGTTCATGATGGTCACTTTACATTTTATTTTTTTTATGAAAGATATACAAAAGGGTCTATATTTCATTCAAAATTGAAACTGGAAGTGTTTAACTTTTCTCTTTCTCTCAATAAACATTAACTCAGTATTTTTACCTACTTTGACTTTTTAAATGTGATATTTTATAGCACCTTGATTTATTGCTGGGTATATGTAAAGGTTATGTCAGCATTTACAGTACAAAGCCATGTTTTTGTGGGTTTGTAACTAAGTCATAAAAAATAATTCTGACTGAAACTTGGAATGCCAAGTTTCCACCCTGAAACACAAGTTTGTTCCTAGATGTGCTTCACACACACACACACACACACACACACACACACATACACAAGCACAGACACGCACGCATGTGCGCCACAGCATTCAGCGACTACTGTTTTGTAAAATGCCTTCATTCAACATGCTGCTTGATGAAAATAAATTGAAAGAAAGTAAAGGTTATGAGGTGAAATAAAACATAGCTATCATCTAATTGTAGCCACTTGTATACTAAGATGTATTTTGGTAGATTCGAAAGCTAATTTAATAACAAAAGAATTGATTGTCTAATTTTCAAATAGTTAAAGATTAAAGGACAGAAAAATGAAGTAATACCTCTCCCCAAAACATCTTATTATTAACCAGAAATGTTTGCAACTTTCTTTTACACTGTATAGTAGATATTCTCTGACTGTCTCTGCTGATGTTATCTCATGTCCTTGAACACATTTGTTACAATTCATCATCTACATAGCAACAGACAGGGCCATTCTCATAAACCAGAACTGGCAAGTCATTAAGCAAACAAATTCCTGTGTCATACAAAGATTGTGTGCCCATTGCTGCCTGGAAAAGGAAAAAAGGATTTCTGCTACACAGACTCCTTCCTAAGACACGTTGCCTTCAATTCACATCTTACCGAGGTTCTAATTATTTGACTATTTTCAAATGCTGAAACATACCTGAATCAATTTTCTATTGTTCTCTTTAAAATTACATATTTCTACATCAAAAACTAATGATGTAGTGTATGGTGACTAACGTAACACACACACATACACACACACAGAATAAATTCCAAAAAATAAATAAATAATAAAATAAAATAAAATTACATATTTTTCATTTATATGGTCATGATATCTATCAACAAGTAAGAAACAGAATTATTTTCCCTGAGACATAAAAAAAATTAAGAATTAGGGGGAAAATCCGAGACAGCATAAACACCAGAGTTCTACCAAACCAACAAGCCATTGGTGTGTTTGAAAAAAATCCCTTAATTATCATTTAATCATAGAACTTCATACAACCAAATAGGACTCAAGAAAGAAAACAAGGAATTTAATGGAAAATAGCAGTTGAAGTGCATGCATTTGTTTTAGTTGGTGACAAAAGTTATAGCTCAGAGGATAAGAGCTTTAAAGACTAAGCTGTTAGGTTGCCTGGTTCAAATCCCAACTCTAGCACTTGTAATAGTCACATGACTTTGGACTAGTTACTCGACATCTCTGAGCTTCAGCTTTCTCATCTGGAAAGTGGTTAATAGTAGTATCTGTGTTGCAGGGAAGTTTTACAGCTTTAATGAGTTAATAAACGAAAAATCCTTTTTATGTCCAGTACATCATAAGTGCTATATGAGTGTTAACTGTGGTGATGATGAGGGTAATTATGAGACTAAACGTAGAAGAAAATTTCTGTAGGAAAGAAGTAGCACTGCTTTGTATTAAAATCATATATCATCCTCTGGTCCTGGTTCTTTATATTTAAGAAATTCTAACAAATAGAAATACTACGTACTCAGGAGAAAATGCTGAGGAACAAAGGCAATATTGGCTTACTTGTTATGACTGTAATAAGACTACTTGAAGAAATATACCAAATTGTGCAGTGTTTGACACTGGCCCCTGATTAGCTCTACTGAAGAAAATAATATATCACATGTGTTTTGCATGTGAAAATAAGGAGGAACAAATTTGTTTTCACTTCTGATGTTCCTTAAAGGAGCAGATAAAACTAAGATCTTAGGAGCACCTGGGTGACTTAGTCGGTTAAACAACCGACTCTTGATTTTAGCTCAGGTCATGATCTCAGGGTTGTGAGATTGAGCCCCCTGTGGGGCTCCATGCTGAATCTGGAGCCTGCTTAAAATTCTCTCTCTCCTTCTCTTTCTGTCCTTTCTCCCCTCTCTAAAACAACAATAATAACTAAGATCTTAGCTTTCCTCAAAATTGAGGAGCTGGTTTCATGACAGGGGAAAAGAAAAGAGAAATGCTGAGGTTATTCTATCCCCAGGTTTGAATAGTATGGTAGTTAACACTGGAAAATGAAGGCAACTACCCTCCCTTCTCTGGACATGGAGAAAGCAAGAATCTGAGATAGCACATTCAGTGAATTCAGGATGACTTTGGTGCCACCCAACCTAGAAGCAGGTAGAGGGATTATATCTCACCTCTCTCTTTACCCTAATGGTTTGGTCTGGTACCTGCTTTTGAATGGCTCAAAAGCAAGTGCCAGAAGTCAGGAGGAAGGCAATATACCACATAATTCAAGTAAAGGGTGCCTGTGCGATTAAATTCCTCTTTTCACAAGTTGAAGGGTAGAATAAAGATATATTTTAATTGATTATCCCCTTCATTCTCCACTGCCAGCAATGGAGCTTCCTGGACACAGAAAGACAAATCTTCCCCCACTGTCCTCTCATATTTTCCTGTCAGTTCAGAATTCCTGTCAATCCAAACCAGAAACAGGTTTCTGGGTGCTGTCAGTAACCACCAAAAGAAGTTTTGGTATGCCCATTTCAAACAGAACTCCTTCCAGGGAGACCAGTGGTAGATGCTTATCTTTATAGTTTTTTTTTAAAGATTTTATTTATTTATTTATTTGACAGAGAGAGATCACAAGTAGGCAGAGAGGCAGGCAGAGAGAGAAGGGGGAAGCAGGCTCCCCGCTGAGCAGAGAGACCGATGCGGGGCTTGATCCCAGACCCTGAGATCATGACCCGAGCCGAAGGCAGAGGCTTTAGTCCACTGAGCCACCCAGGCTCCCCGGTAGATGCTTATCTTACAGAATTACTACTGTTTTATGAGTCACTCTACCTGTAAAACTGAGCCCTATGTATGCGAAGTCACTTGAGTATGTCCCCAAAGTTCAAGGAGTCATGCTAAACAAAAGCAACAGCAAAAGAGACAGCCTGTGTTCTTGTCTGTGTAATTCCTAAGTTTGTTGTGTTAAAAACTAAATCTGTGGTCCTTCTTCTCATTCCAACCCTTTATTTAATTTCACTGCATATTTTAAGGATTAAAGTTTTCAGTTCCCTTCCCCTTTCTGCTGTACTATTAGAGAGTAAGAGAATTATGGTTTAAAGATATTAAAATTTAAAAATTCAGTTTGAGGCTAGGATACAGCAATGACATAACTTTCTACTCATAAAAAGAGTCAGGATGCTCCACTTCATTTCTTTAGCTATCAGATGCACCTAATGCCTGAGAAACAGTCCTCTCCCTCTTGTTTCTCCAGCTGATGTGAGATCTGTAATAGCAAGCTTTTCTGTTTCATTCCAGCACCAAATGACACCAGTTGGTCAATGTATCCATGAAGCTTTTTCTGGAGAGAATGTTCTATTTAGAGAATGTCCTCTATTTGGAGTTCATTTGACTCTATAATGGTAATATTAGGAGAAGCAGATGCACTAGAAATTTGGCTCCATTTTAGATGCTCTGAGGACCAGCATCAGTATCACTTTTATGCCTTCTAGGTATGGAGAATCTCAGATCATGCACCAAAACTTTTGAATCAGAATCTGCATGTTAAATAAACCTGAGGCAATTTATATACATATTAAAGTTTGGGAAGCACTGGTTAAAACAGCCAGAACTTCTACTACAATACGTAACAGGCAGTCCCCTAATACCGATATGGGCAACACATCAAGATCATTTTAATGTGATTTAACTCAAAAGAATTTAATGCCTTTCTCCCTTTTTGTAATATGAAGTTTGTCTATAATATGTGGTAACAGTTTGAAGATGTTTTAATGATTTTGATAGCTATGAAATACAATTTCTTCTGAATATGTAAACTCAGAATTTTAAGCATTTGCTTGCAGATAAATTATAATTAGTTTTGAGCTTTATTGATGGAAAAACAAATCTGCATATAATTCTTAATTTAGAAGCCTTTCATCCTTCACCTAAAATTTGTAAATACATTACAGATTGTTAATAATTGAGTAAATGTTATATTATATTGCAAAATTAACTAGTAAATGTGAACTTCTAGATATTTTTAAAAATTTATTTATTTTTTTATTACATATAATGTATTATTTCCCCCAGGGTACATGTCTGTGAATCATCAGGGGGCGGCGGGCCCTGGGAGGTGAGGGGGAAATGAAACAAGATGGGATCAGGAAGGAGACGAACCATTAGACTATTTTATTTTTAAAATATTTTTATTTGAGTACAGTTGACATATAATGTTAATTAACTTCAGGTATACAACATAGTTATTCAACATCTCTATACTATGCCCACGTCAAGTGTGACTACCTTCTGTCACCATATAATGCTATTACAATATCATTGACTATATTCCCTATGCTGTGCCTTTTATTCCCATGCTTACTCATTCGGTAACTGGAAGCCTGTATTTTCCACTGCTTTTCACCCATATTGCCCATCCCCATACCCCGTTCCCTCTGGCAACAATCAGTTTCTTCTGTATTTATAGGTGTGATTCTGCTTTTTCTTCATTTATTCATTTGTTTCATTTTTTAGATTCCACATACGACTGATGCTATATGGTGTCATATTGCTTTTTCAGTCTGACTTATTTCATTTAGCATAATACCCTCTAGGTCCATCCATGTAGTCACAAATGGCATAGTCTCATCCTTTCTTGTGTCTATAATATTGATAATACTCCATTGTATATATAAACTACATCATCTTTATCTGTTCATCTATCAATGAACACTTACGTTTTTTCCATATCTTGACTGTAGTTAATAATGCCGCAGTAAACATAGGGGTATATGTATCTTTGAAATTTGTCTTTTCATTTTTTTGGATCAGTACTCACTAGTGGAATTATTGGATTATATGGTATTTCTATTTTTAATTCTTTGAGGAGCTTCCATACTGTTTTCCACTGTGGCTATACCAATTTACATTCTCATCAACAGAGCATAAGAGTTCCTTTTCTCTACATCCTTGCCAACACTTGTTAGTTCTTGTCTTTCTGATTCTAGCCATTCTGACTGATGTAAGGTGATGTTTCAATGCGGTTTTGATTTGCATTTCCCTGATGATTAGTGATGTTGAGCATCTTTTCACGGATCTGTTGGCCATCTGGATATCTTTGAAGAAAAATCTTTTCGGGTCCTCTGCCCATTTTTTAATTGGATTGTTTGCTTTCTTTGATGTTGAGTTGTGTAACTTCTTTATATATTTTGGTTATTAACCCCCATCAGGTACATCATTTGCAAATATATTCTCCAGTTACATTGATTACCTTTTTGTTTTGTTGATGATTTCCTTCCTTGTGCAAAAGCTTTTTATTTTGATGAGTCCTGATAGTTTGTTTTTGCTTTTGTTTCCCTTGCCTTAGGAGACATATCTAGAAAAATATTGCTATGGCCAATGTCAAAGAAATTTTTGCCTATGTTCTTTTCTAGTTTTTTATGGTTTAAGGTTTCACATTTGTGTCTTTAATCCACTTTGACTTTATTTTTGTGGATCATATTAGAAAGTGGTACTCTTTCATTCTTTTGAATGTAGCTGTTCAGTTTTCCTAGCACAATTTTTTGAAGAGAATGTTTTTTTATCATTGCATATTATTGCATTCTTTGTCATATATTAACTGACCATATAAGTGTGAGTTTATTTCTGGGTTTTCTCTTCTGTTCTCGTCTCTATTTTTGTGCCAGTACCATACTGTTTTAATTACTATAGGTTTGTAGGATATCTTGTAATCTGGAATTGTAATGCCTCCAGTTTCGTTCTTTGTCAGGATTGCTTTGGCTATTCAAAGTGTTTTGTGGTTCCATATAAATTTTAAGATTCTTTGTTCTAGTTCTGAGAAAAAAGCTGTTGGTGTTTTGATAGGGATTGCATTAAATCTAAACTGTTTTGGGTAACAGGGACATTTTGATATTAATTCTTTTAATCCATGACATGGAATATCTTTCCATTTGTTTGTGTCATCTTCAATTTCTTTCATCAGTATGTCATGGTTTCCACAGTAAATCTTTCACCTCCTTGGTTATGTGTATTCCTAGGTATTTTATTCTCTCTGGTGCAATAGTAAATGCGATTGTTTCTTAATTTACCTTCCTATTACTCTGTTATTACTATATAGAAATGCTACAAGTTTCTGGGCATTAATTTTTTGTCCTAAAACTGAATTCACTCTTATTTTTAGTAATTTTTTGGTGGAGTGCTTAGAGTTTTCTATGTATAGTATCATATCGTCTGCAAATAGTGACAGTTTAACTTCTTTACCAACATGGATTCCTTTTATTTCTTTTTGTTGTCTTATTACTATGGCTAGGACTTCCTGTACTGTATTGAATAAAAACAATTAGAGTGGACATCTTTGTCTTATTCCTGTTCTTAGAGGAAAAGCTTTCAGTTTTTCATCCATTAAGTATGTTATTAACTGTGGGTTTTTCATATATGGCCTTTATTACGTTGTGGTATGTTCCCTCTACACCTTTCTTGAGCATTTTAATCATGAATGGATATTCAATGTCAAATACTTTTTCTGCATCTATTGAGATTATCATATGGTTTTTATCCTTTGTTTTGTTGATGTGATGTATCACATTGACTAATCTGCTAATATTGAAACTTACATCCCTAAAACATCCCTACATCCCTTACATCATTACATCCCCAGAACAAATCACACTTGATTGTGGTGAATGATTATTCTAATATATTGTTGAATGTGGTTTGCTTGTATTTTGTTGAGGATTTTTTTCACCTATATTCATCAAGTTTTTTTTTTGTGGTGTCTTTGTCTGATTTTTAGCACAGTATTAATAAAATACTAGTATGCTGGTATTGTAGAATATATTTGCAAACTTACTTTCTATTCTATTTTTTGGTGTCGTTTGAGAATAGGTATTAAGTCTTCTTTAAGTGTTTGATAGAATTCATCTGTGAATCCTTCTGGTTCTGGACTTCTATTTTGGGGTAGTTTCTTTTATTACTGATTCATATTCATTACTAGTAATTGGTCTTTTCAGATTTTCTATTTCTTCCTGATTCAGTTTTAGAACACTGTTATGTTTCTACGAATTTATCCATTTCTTCTAGGTTGTCCAATTTGTTGGCATAAAATTTTTCACTGTATTCTCTTATAATCTTTTGTATTTCTGTGGTGTCAGTTGTTACTACTCTCTCATATCTGATTTAATTCATTTGGGCCCTCTCTCTCTCTCGCTCTTTTTTTCCTTTTTTTTCTTTGATGAGTCTGGCTAAGAGTTTATGAATTTTGTTTTTTCAAAGAATCAGCTCTTGAGTTCACTGATCTTTTCTATTATTTTTTAGTCTCTATGCCATTCATTTTTACTCTGACTTTTATTATTTCCTTCCTTCTGCTCATCTTGAGCTTTGCTCTTCTTTTTCTACTTCCTTTAGCTATAAGGTTAGATTGTTTATTTGAACTTTTTCTTGTTTCTTGGGGTAGGTCTATATCGCTATGTATTTCCCTCTTAGAACTGCTTTTGCTGCATTCCAAAGATTTTGGACCATTTTGTTTTCATTTTCACTTGTCTTCATGTATATTTTTTTAATTTCTTCTTTGATATCTTCATCGACCCATTGGGTTGTTCAGTATCATGTTGTTTAGCATCCACATATTTGTGTTTTTTCCAATTTTTTTTCCTTGTGATTAATTTCTAGTTTTATACTATTTTGATCAGAAAGGTGCATGGTATGATAAAATTTCAATTTTCTTGAATTTATTGAGACTTGTTTTGTGGCCTAACACATGACCTATTCCAGAGAATGTTCCAAGTGCACTTGGAAAGAATATGTGTTCTGTTGTTTTGGGATGGAATGTACTGTATTTATTATATCCATCTGGTCTAATGTGTCATTTAAAGACACTGTTTCCTTATTGATTTTCTGTGTGGATGATCTATCCATTGTTGTAAGTGGAGTGTTAAAGTCCCCTACTACTATTATATTACTGTAAATTTCTCCTTTTATGTCCTTTAATATTTATTTTATGTATTTAAGTGCTCCAATGTTGGATGCATAGATATTTATATTGTTATATTGTCTTGTTGGATTGATCCTTTTATCATGTAATGACTTTCTTTGTCTCTTGTTACAGTCTTTGTTTTAAGTCTATTTTGTCTAAGTATTGAGATCCTGGCTATTTTTTCACTCTCATTTGCATGGTGAATGTTTTTCCATCCCTTCACATTCAAACTGTAAGTATCTTTGGATATGAAGTGAGTCCCTTGTAGGCAGAATATAGCTCTCTTTTTTGTGAACTCAAAAAAGAGAAAATTTTGTGATCAATGAGTTTCTGTAGTGTAATGCTTGGCTTTTTGTGGTGTTATGTTTCACTTTCTTTATTTTTTATGTATCTATTATAGGTTTTGGGTTTGGGTTATAAACCATGAGATTCATATATAATATCCTAAGTATGTAGCAGTCTATATTAAGTTAATGGTCATTTAAGTTGAAACACATCCTAAAAAAACCCAAAACCCTCCATTTTTTAAACCCCCTCTTCTACCTTTTGTGTAAATACTGTCATAATTTACATTTTTTATTTATAATTTTCTTATGTCTTCTAAGTATGGCCTTTTTTCCCACTTAAAGAAGTCCCTTTAACATTTCTCGTAAGGCCCTAGTGGTGATAAATACTTTTAACTTTTGTTTGTCTAGGAAATTCTTTATCTCTCCTTCAATTTTGCATGATAACCTTGCTGGGTAGTGTATTTTCTGTTGTAAGGACAGCTGAACTTGAAGTAAGTGCAAGCCAAGTGGTCCTGGGCCTCTATTCACAGAGGGCACCAACAAAGATAGCTGAAGCCAAAATGGATGTAAGCGGGAGTATCACAGGGCTCTCTGCACAGAGGGTGCCCTGTGAGGGTGACTGGAAATGAGGCCGGGTTCAGGCCAGGAAATTCTAGGGCTCTGTATAGCAGATGCTCATTGCAGGACAGCTGAAGCAGAAGTGGGTGCAAGCTGAGAAGTCTCAAGGCCCTCGATGCAGGGTATGCCCTGGCAGGGCAACTGAACCTGAGGCAGCATGCGTACAGGGAAGCTCTTGCGCTCTGTGTGCAGAGGGCACCCTGGAAGAATAGCTGAAGTGGGTGTAAATTGGGGTGTCCCAGGATTCTCCATGCAGAGAGTGCTCTGGAGGAGTGGCTGGAGCCAAGGCAAGGTGCAAGCCAGGGGTACTCCACACAGGCAGCTCCCTGGGAGGGCAGATAAAGCTAAAGTAGGAGCTGCTGTGGTCCCTGGACTCTGCACAAAATGTGCCTTGGCAGGACAGTGAAGCTGAAATGGGTATATGCTGGCGTTCCAGGCACACAGGGCACTCCGGCTGGGCGCTGGGAGCTGAGCCCAGCATGGGTGGGAGTGTTGCAGGGTTCTCTACGGGGGTGTACCCTGGCAGCGCCGCTGTCACTGAGGCTGGCATAGGGCCAGGGTTCTCAGTCTGCTCCGTGCAGGGGGCATCCTGACGGAGAAGCTAGATCTGAGCACTGGCCAGGAGGTCCCAGAATGCTCTGTGCCAGGGCTACCCTAGCAAGCCACCTGAAGCCGAAGTGGTATGGGCCTGGAGTGTTCTGGGGTGCTTTGTGTCTGTGTCACCTTGTAGCAAGTGCTGACCGGGCTGTCCTGGTCACACCGTTCCATGGTCTCCTTGGTGGGATGGCTAGGGGTGATGCGGGCCAGGGTCCTGGAGCTTGCTGAAGCAGCAGGCAGGTTAGGGCACCCAGACCTTTCACTGGTCTGCACTTTCAAGGTAGATAGGAGCATAGACCATGTCCACCAGCTCCTCCCACCCAAAGAGATCTCCCCCACCAGTTAGCAGAGTTCTAGGGCTGGATCTTTTATAAACTAGCAGTTCTTTTAAACTTTTTTTTTTCCTGTGCCCAAGGACAAATGAATCTGTTCCCGGGCCCTCAGTACATACCTCCCCACTGCAGTTCACAGTACTGAAGGTGGGGTTCCTTTTGTTACTCTGCCTCTATCTCTTTTGCTATTCTATCTTTTGTTTTGTTGTTCAGAAGCTGTTCACTCTGCCATCAGTTCTTCCAGAAGAATTGCTCTATAAATAGGTATAATTTGCTGTGTTCATAGAAGAGGTGAGTTCAGCATCTTCCTATGTCACCATCTTGGGCCAGAGCCAATTAATTATTTCTGTAAGCCTTACACACACACACACACACACGCGCGCGCGCGCACACACAGAAGTAAATAAAATTTATATTATATATGTACATAAAATATGTTAATTTTATACATATAAAATTATATATATGTATAATCTATAGATATATAAATTATATACATACAAATTATATACATAAATAAAATTCTATATTGCCTTATTCTATATTTTTCAAATGTTGATTTTTTTACTCACTCACAAATGTGCTAGGATTATTCAGGGCATGGAAGATCCAGTAGTGACCAACAGAGACAAAAGCTTTCTCCACTCTACAGGAGGGGAGATAGACAATTGATAAAGATATCAAAGATGGTATACATGCTATGAAGACGGTGAAACAGGAGGTGGTATGAGGGTAGTTGAAGAAGGAGGGGTTTATGATTTTAAACAAGTGTTGCAGGAAGGCCTCAGGATACAGGTGTCATTTCATCAAAGACCCTAAGGAGATGAGGGACCTGGTCTTGAGGATATCCAAGCAAGGGAATAACAAGTGGGGTGGTTTGAGCTAGGAGTGTGCCTGATGTATTGCAGGACCAATAAGGAGCAGTGAGCAAGAATCAGAGGAGGAGGTGAGGTTAGAAGGATAATGGCGTGACAGGAAAATCACGTAGAGTCTGATAGTCCAATGGAGTAAGATGGAAAGATACTGGGGTGATGTAATCTTATGTTTGAAAACTATCAGCTTGTCAGCTGGCTAAGGGCATGTGTCCTTCCAACCAGAGGGACAAGACAGCTAATGACATACCTTGTCTATCTCCTCTCTCCAGCAATGTCTTGACCACCACTCCTTCCCAACCACAGATGCACTTATTATCACTATTTCTTCTAATCAGTATGCACAAAATTACAGATTTGAAGTGAACCAAGTCAAGATCATACAATCATCTCATTTTAGAGATTAGCAAACCGAGGCCTAGAAATTGATATGTTTGGTTCAAGGTCACACAAATCAAGTGTATGGCCCAGGCAGAACTGGAAATTTTGTGACTTCCATTCTCATGCAAGGACTTAGTGTGGAGTAGTTGAAGGCAAGGGCTTTGGTGCCAAACAACTCAGGGTTTTAGCTGGGTCAAAATATAACTCTACAGCCTTGGGGAAGTTACATAAATTCTCTAAGCATTAGTACACCAAAAATAAGAGTGCCTGCCTGCAGGATTTTGTGGTGGTTGACTATATGTAAAGGAAAACAATAAAGTGTTTGGGGGTAGTATGTACTTGAAATAGGGGAGTTTCATTTTCTTTCCCACTATCACAGCATCTTGGTGTGAAAGTTACTAGAGATCAAGCTTGTATTGTTTCAGTCGGCTGTATAGCCCACTACACAGGGCAGTCCTTATGACAGTACGTACTGATGTTATCAGACAAGTCTCATAAATATCGAAACAGAAAAATCACAGATTTACCTACTTTGCTCATGATACATTGTATCTTTATAGGAAGAGCCAGCTAGGAAAGACACTAGTGATTAACTCTATTTTTTAGATTATACTTCTATATGAGAGAATTATTAATTATAATAACTATATAATTATAATAGTTACCATTGAGTTAACTCCTACTATATGTCAAACACTGTACCAAGTACTTTATACACATATTAAATCATTTATTCTCCCAACAATAGCTTATAGGTATTATTTTATAATATGCTCATTTGACAGATAGAAAAACTGAGGCCCACAAAGATAGTCACCCGGGGGAGGAAGGGGGGGCGCAGCCCTATCTCAACACGGACCTCAACCACGCATCAACAGGTGCACTGGCCACACTCCAGGGTCTATGGACTTGATTCCCTGGTCTCGCCTCGCTGCTCTGTGCTGCCTTACCTTGGAAGGATCATTACAGCGGTGATGGTGTTTAGTTGAGCACCTACTACCTACTACGAAGTTTATTATTTAAGACTCGGGGCTGCCAGGACAAGTCATCAACACCCCTTTTGACAAGAATACACTGAGCATCAGAGAGATCTGGGCTCTAGACCAGGGTCCCAAGCAGCCAAGCTGGGGTATGAAGCTAGACTCTTAACCACCTCCCTGTGCTATCTAGGCTCCTTCCCTCTCTGCACCCCACAAAAAAAAAAAAAAAAAGATAGTCACCCATGATGCATGTTTACAACAATAGTACATGGTAAAGGTAGGAATGGAGACCAACTCTGTCATCCACAGAAATCTTTCTCTTAAGAGGTCCCATGAGTGTAAGAGTAGCTTTATTGGTCATACACACAAGGTAGCTAATAATTTCCATTTATCGAATGCCCAGTGTTATCAGGCACTGTATTTTTCAGTTTACTTACTATCCCATTTAATCTTCACAGCAATAGGTATTATTTTCCTACTTTACAATCAAGGAAATAGGCTCAAAAAAGGAAGAATTTTCCCAAAGTCACGCTGTTCCATGAGACAAAACCAGGATATGAACCCAGACTCTCTGACACCAATGCCTGGGTTTGGCTATATAAAAAAGAGGAAAAGATCTCTGATGGTCATCTAACCAACTATCCTGCCTGTGATAAGAGTTCCAGAGACATCTGAGAGGACAACTGCATATTTTTGGATATTATCTTCAAATGTTACTTTTATCCCAATTTTCTCAGTAGCCATTTAAGGCTCAGGTATTAATGAAGAAATAAGTTCAGCAACATTCCAGAGAATGTTCTTAACATTTTTACAGTGGTGGTAATGTAACAAACATTAACACAAAGAACATAGGTCCGATATGTGTCCATCAGCCCTCTCACTTTTATTTTCTTTATAGAAAGTTCGAATCTTTATTTAAATATTATACATTATCATACTCAGCTTAGGGAGTTCCCCGGATTGGATCTGCCCCATCAGGATTCCAGGCTCCAGTCCATGTTGCCTCATGGACAGCCCAAGCTGCCACCATTGTTGCTTCATCTCAGCATCTCATCCCTGCTACGATGGTGGCAGCCACAGTGGTTCTTGGAATCAGGTTTAACCTGAGTAGATCTAGGAAGGCTATGACTCCTCCAACATTTCCAAGCTCAAATAATACACCATGCAGTGGTATGTGGAATCTGTTTACTCAGTGATTATAGGGAGGGGTGGGACAAAGTCCAGAAGTATTAATACCCCATGGGGTGAACTTTGACCAATGAGAGAGAAGAGACAGGAAGTAAAGGGCGAGTAAATTCCTTTCCTTTTTCCCTCCAAGATGAAGTTTGTCAAATAGTCAAAGGGCCACTCTGACCTTCCTCCTATTTTGGTAAAGTTTTATTGAAACATTGACACGCTCATTTATTTACTTATTGTCTATGAGAACTTTCATGCTATAACAATGGAGTTGAATAATTGTGAACGAGACCATATGCCCTACATAGTCTAAATATTTACTATTTGGACTTTTACAGATAAATGTGGACTTCTGCCCAAAAGGGGCAACTCTGATGCAAGGCCCATTGGGAAAATAGTGTGTAAAACTAAGCAATCACCTGTATTTCTTGTGAAGCTATAGCCAGCTTGGATATATATCCTTTTGTTTGTGCATTCCCTCTTTCCCTGCCTCACTCTCCTGCCCTCAGACCTGCTGCTCTGGGATTCTGCCTATCAATAAAAAATGATGAGCAAGTGAGCTTGGTCACAGACTCGATTTTCTAAAGAACTAGTGGTAAAGAGAGGTGCAGATCTAAGACTCAGATTCATAAATTTTGTTCTTAGATGTACTGATTCTCTCATAAATTGTTTTAATCCATAAAAAAGAATATAATCAGTTTCTAGTTCTTCTAGGTTAATTTGAAGTAGTTTTACAAAACCATTATACTTTTAAGTTCTCTGGAATGATGTACTGAAACTTTAGACCAGTTTTACTCATATTATGTATCTTTAGGAGTGTTTTTGCAATCCAGGATTCCTCTTTTTTTTTTTTTTAGGATTTATTTATTTATTCCAGAGAGAGAGATGGAAGGGAACACAAGTCAGAGGAGGAGTATAGGGAGAGAATCTTCAAGCAGATTCCCCACCGACTGTGGAACCTGAGGCGGGGCTTGATCTCTCAACCCTTGAGATCACAACCTGAGCAGAAACCAAGAGTCAGATACTTAACTGACTGACCACCCCACCCAGCACCCCCAGAATTCTTTTCGATTATAGTGTCACTTTAATTGGCAGTATACAATTAAGAGCCATTAGTGTTTTCCAAGGTCATATTTAATAAGTTTTATAGACAGCAGCCTGCATCTATAATGGCTCAATGTCCTCACATCTCCTTTGTATTTGATTCCCCAGTAATTAACTTTACCCACTATAATAAGTTTCTCTATTTTTTATCTGCTATATTTTTTCCATTAATTGTAAAGATTGAACTTATAAATTCTATTAAATCACAAATAGAACACTCATTTTAAGCCTAAAGAAAAGCATTAGATACTGAGGCTGATAAGAAATGGAGCACACGTTATAGATAGCAGAGGAATGGCCAAGAAGACTTCAAAAAAGCATATTGTAGCTGGCATTATCTTTTCCCACACCCTGTTTGCTAATGAGTGTCCTTTGAGGAAGGAAGAATATGAGAGGCAACATCAACTTGAATATGATCAGAGCTGTCAGTCTTCATAAAACCAAAGATGAAAGAGATAAATGCTTTAAGTATACCACAGATTTAGCCTAGATCTTCGGTCATTCCCTCTCTGCATCTCTGGTTCAGATGATCTAGACCAGAGTTAGTCAGAAAATGAGTGACTGACCCTATCAAGAACAATTTGCTGAGCCCCCTTGCATAGGATCAATGTTGTCTGGAATTTCTCAATGAAGTTTGGTCTTGAGAGATCATCTTGGAATATAATTATGGAAAGAGAATTGCCTTAGTTCCTTCTTCAGATTCTCTGCCAAGCTCTTAAGCCAAATGAATGATTTGCCATCCAACTGTTAAGAAAACAACAGCTATGCCACCTTGTTATCAGTTCCACGATTTTCATTGTAGATGACCGCAAAGGGAATCATGATCAGACTTTGGAAGTCAGCATTGAAATGGAATGGTGGCATTTACACAGAAATCAGGGACTATGCTTTGTTTTATAGTGACAGCATTCTTCTCAGCCTTCTCAACTTCTGCCTTTCATGCTTAGGGAAATTCATTTGCAAGTTTGGAAACTGAAATGAAATCTAAACTTCACTGAAATGTTTTAATGCTTTGATTTAGCCATAGTATTTCTCTTTCAGTTAAATACTATTTAAATATCCATGGAACTCTACCTCTGAGAAGAGAAACTAATTCACAGAACACTGCTTTTGCTTGCATTTAGGTACCAGCCTTGAAGAAGCTATAACATTTTAATTAATAAATTAAAACATTCCTTTGGTGTTGCTATCAGGGCTATACATCTGCTTCAGAAAAGCAAATTAGCAATAATTATTTAAAACATTGGAAAAAAGTCTGTAAATGTTAATGTGTTTGGAATCAAATGTAAGTTCTTAAAATTCCATTAACTTTGTTCTGATTAAAATCTAGTAAAGATCAAATAAGATTTTGCAAAATATACATATATATAATATTTATGGTTGACTTTCCTCATGTTTATGTACAGCCTAAAGAAATAAAAACCCATACAGATCAAGCAAGAAAAATCAGTGCTTATTTTAATTTTACCTTTTAAAAATTACCTGCCTTTTTGGTTCTTCAACTTTAGAATCGTCTTTTAGAGGTCCACTTTAAGACATGACTATTACAAACAAAATATTCTTATGGTTTCCAAGTAGAATTATTTTTATCAAAATATTTCAATAAACATTAATATAATCACAGCTATCTTCTTCAAGCTGAAATAAAACATACAAAACAAAAACAAATAAACAAAAATCCTAGTTACAAATCTTCCTGGACTTCATTGTAAACCCATTTATTTTCATGACTCTAAACCTTTTCCAGGATATCCAAATCTTTTGTACGTTTTACAAATAGTACCCTCATTAAAATTAATATTAAAAGTATCAGGGAAAATTTTATCATTCCAATTAAGAACTTACTATTAATTTTAAAATTTCCCAAAGCAACTTGATTGCGATAGCTACAGAGATTTATGCAATTAGTGAGAACACTTTATAAAAGATCTTAGAAGACATATTGTTTTATCTGTAATGCTGACTCCTTTTATTTGGAAAAAAAATGTCCATAATATTAGATCACAGCAACTTTTTTTTTTAATGAAGTGTAGTTGACATGCAATACTGTAATAGTTTCAGTTCTGTTTTTAGTTTTTTTGAGGAACTTCCACATTGTTTTCCACAGTGGCTGCACCATTTTGCATTCCCACCAACAGTACACAAAGTTTCCCATCTTTCTACATCCTCACCAGTACCTGTTATTTCTTGTCTCTTTGATAATAGCCATTCTGACAGATGTAAGGTGATATCTCACAGTGGTTTTGGTTTGCATTTTCCTGATGATTAGTGATGTTGAGCATCTTTTCATGTTCCTGTTCATTATCTGTATATTTTATTTTGAGAAATGCTTATTCAGACCTCTGCCCATTTTATTTATTTATTTATTCATATTTTATTTATTATTATTTTTTAAATTATGTTCACTTAGACACCATATAGTACATCATAAGTTTTTGTTGTAGTGTTCAACTATTCAACTATTGGTAGATATATTACCCAGTGCTCATCCCAACACATGCCCTCCTTAATACCCATCATCTGGTTACCCTATCCCCACACACTCCTCCTTTCTGTAACCCTCAGTTTGTTTCCCAGAGTCCTGAGTCTCTCATTTTTATCTCCCTCTCTGATTTCTTCCCATTCTGTTTTCCCGCCCTTCCCCTGTGATTCTTCACACTATTACTTATGTTCCACATATAAGTGAAACTGTATGATAACTGTCTTTCTCTGCTTGACTTATTTCACTTAGCATAATTCCTTCCAGTTGCATGCATGTTGAAGCAAATAGTGGGTAGATTATCAGTAATCTACCATTCTTTGACCATTCTTGTATCTCTGGATTAAATCCCACTTTATCATGGTGTATGATCCTTTAAATATATTGTTGAATTTGGTTTGCTAATATTTTGTTGAGGTTTTTATATCAAGGTTTTTCAGGGATATTGGCCAGTAATGTGTGTGTGTGTGTGTGTGTGTGTGTGTTTGTGTGTGTGTGTGTGTGTGTGTGTGTGGTGTCTTTGTCTGGTTTTGGTATCATGCAATTATGGCATCATAGAATGAGTTTGGAATCTTTCTTCCCTGTTCAGTTTTTTTGAATAGCTTGAGAAAGATAGGTATGAGCTCATTTAAATGTTTGTTGGAATTCACCAGTGAAGCTGCCTGGTCCTGGTTTATTTGTTGGGAGTTTTAAAATTTCTTCTTTTTTAAAAGATTTATTTATTTATTTTAGAGAGAGAGAGAGAGTGCATGAGTGAGGGAAAGGGCAGAGAGATTCTCAAGCAGACTCCCCACTGAGCGTGGAGCCCAGTCCAGGGCTCAATCTTATGACCCATGAGCTCATAACCTGAGCCAAAATTAAGTCAGATGCTTAACCAACTGAGCCACCCAGGTGCCCTGGGAGTTTTTAAATTTCTGATTCAATTTCTTTACTGGTAATTGGTCTGTTCAAATCTTCTACTTTTTCCTAACTCTTTTTGGAAAATTTTCTTTTTAGGAGTTTATTTCTTCCATGTTGCCCTAGTTATTTGCTGTAGTCTCTTATGATCCTTTGTATTCTGTGATATCCATTATAGCTTCTCTTTTTTCATTTCTGATTTTATCTATTTGGGTCCTCTCTCTTCTTTTCTTGATGAATCTGGCTAAAAGTTTATTAAATTTCTTTATCTTTTGAAAGAACTTTTAGTTTCATTGATCTTGTTTTGTTTGTTTCAGTTTCTATTCAATTTATTATTTCCTTCCTTCTACTAACTTTGGGCTTTGTACTTTTTCTCATTCCCTTAGGTATAAGGTTAGAGTTGAGATTTTTCTTGTTTCCTGAGATAGGCTTATATTGTTATAATCTTCCCTCTTGGAACTGCTTTTTCTGTGTTTCATAGATTTTGGGACACTGTTTCTGTTTTCATTTGTCTCAAGATTTTGTGGCTTTTTTTTCTTCTTCTTCTTTGATTTCTTCAATGACTGCAAGGTTATTTAGTAGCATCTTTTTAGCCTCCATGTATTTATGGTATTTTTAGGGTTTTTTTTTCTTGTAATTAATTTCTAGTTTCTTACTTCTGTGGTTGAAAAAGATGCTTGATATGATTTCAATTTTCTAAAATTGATTGTGGCTTGTTTTGTGGCCTAATATATGATGAATACTAAAGAATGTTACGTGTGCACATGAAAAGAATGTATATTCTACTGTATTTCAAGGAAATGCTCCTTATATGTCTATTAAGTCCATCTGGCTTGATGTATCATGTAAGGTTAGTGTTTGCTTATTGATTTTCTCTCCAGATGACTTATCTCTTGATGTAAGGGGGGTGCTAAAATCCCCTATTATTGTTGTATTACTGTAATTTTCTCCCCTTATTTTTGTTAATATTTGCTTTATGTATTTAGTGTGCATAGATATTTACCAGTATTATATCCTCTTGTTGGATTGTTTCCTTGATCATTACATAAATCACTTCTTTTTTTCTTGTTACAGTTTTTTTTTTTAAAGAATGGCTCCTTGATTTTTTTTTTTTAAGATTTCATTCATTTATTTGAGAGATAGAGAAAGTGAGAGAGAGCGTGAGGTGAGAGAAGGTTAGAGGAAGAAGCAGACTCCCCGTGGAGCCAGGAGCACGAGGTGGGACTCCATCCCAGAACTCAAGGATCATGACCTGCCTGAGCCGAAGGCAGCTGCTCAACCAACTGAGCCACCCAGGCGCCCCCTACAGTTTTTATTTTAAAGACTTATTTGTGTGATATAAGTACCGCCACCCCAGTTTACTTTTTGTTTTTATTTGCATGGAATAACTTTTTCCATCCTTTAACTTTCAGTCTGTGTGTGTCTTTAAATTTGAAGTCAGTCTCTGGTAGGCAGCACATAATGTTTTGTTTTGTATCATTTTTAATACAGTAAGTTAACCTATGTCTTCTGATTAGAACATTTAGTCCATTTACATTTAAAGCAATTATTTATAGATATGCACTTATTGCCAGTTTAATGATTGCTTTCTGGTTGTTTTTTGTATTTGTTCTCTCTTCCTTTCTTCTTCTCTTGCTCCCTTTTCTTGTGATTTGGTTACTTTTCTTAGTGTTATGTTTGTTTTCCTGCTTATTTTGTCTGTATCAATTAACAAAATAGATGTTGGCTTTTGTTTGTGATAACTATGATGTTCATATATAACACTTTATTTATATAGCAATTTTAAGCTAATGGTCGCATAAGTTTGAGCACATTCTAAAGCACTAACATTTTACTCTCCCCTTCCACATTTTATGTATTTAATGTCATATTTTACATGTTTTTATTTTGTGTTTCCCTTAACTAATTATTGTAGATGCAGTTGGCTTTACTACTTTTATCTTTTAACTTTCATACTATCTATATATGCGATTTATTAATTATCTTTACTAATGTTTGCTACTGGTGGGATTTTTTTCATAATTTTCTTATTTCTAGTTATAGTCTTTTCTGCTTAAAGAAGTGCCTTTAACACTTCTTGTAATGCTGGCTTAATGGTGATGAACTCCTTTAATTTTTATTTGTCCAGGAAACTCTTTATCTATCCTTCAATTCTGAATGATAACCTTATGAGGTAGAGTATTCTTGTTTTGTTTTGTCTTTGTTTTTGTAATTGTTTTTGTTTTTTTAAGCACTTTGAATATATCCTGACATCTTGTTGCTTGCAAAGTTTCTGGTGAGGAATCCGCTGATAGCCTTATGCAGTTTTTCTTGTTTATAACAATTTGTATTTCTCTTAGTGCTTATAAGATTGCCTCTTTCTCTTTAATGTTTGCTATTTTAATTATTATCTGTCTTGGTCTGGACCTCTTTGAGTTCATGTTTCCTGGTGTTCTCTATGTTTTCTGGACCTGGATGTCCCCTTTATTCCCCAGGTGAGGCAAGTTTTCAGGTATTATTTATTTAAATAACTCTTCTGCTCTTTTCTCTCTCCCTCACTTTCTTCTCTTTTTGGGACTCCTATAATGCGATTTTTAATATTCTTGATGTTGTCCTACAGGTTCCTTACCCTATCTTCATTTTTTCTTTTTTTTTTTTCCTGTTCATTTGGATTATTTCTACTACTCTATCTTTCAGATTGCTGATCTGGTCTTTTGCTTCCTTTAATCTGCTTGATTCCTCTTACTGTATTTTTTTACAGCTCTGAATTTTTTTGTTTTGTTTTGTATTTTCCATCTTGTTGAGTTTCCCACTCCTTTCATACATTCTTCTGAGTTTGGTGAGCATCTTTATGACCATTATTTTGAACTCTTTATTTGGTAGATTGCTTAGCTCCATTTCATTTAGCTTTTTTTCTGAGGTTTTGCTTTGTTCTTTCATTTGGAACATACTCTTCTGTATTTTCATTTTATCTACCTCTTAGTTTTTTGTTTGTTTGGTGGTTGTTGTTGTTGTTGTTTTCCTATGTATTAGGTAGATCAGTGATGGCTCCTGGTCTTGAAGTATTAGCTTTATGAAGGTGTCCTATGGAGTTTTGTACTGCAAACTCTCCCTGGTCATCTGAGCCACTTGCCCCAGAAGTGACCCTTGTGTGGGCTGCATGCATCCTCCTATTATTTCTGGGTCCTGATTTTTGTGGACTTGCTGGTGTGAAGGCCTTCTCCTTCTATGGCTGTCTGCTACAAATTTTATGGGAATGATGGTGAGCAAGCCTAGCCCATGGCCTGTTTGACTGAGAGGCCTGAACATGACTCTCTTGGGCCCTGGTGTGCAAGTTGACCCCCAGTGAAGCTGGCTGCAGGACTTGGCTGCAGAGACTCTGGGCTCACTGGTGGACCGGGAAGTCTTACAGCATGGCTTGCTGTGAGGTTCAGATATCACTATTATGGGCATTCTAATGTAGAAGCCTGGCCCCAGGGCAGGGTGGTATGGGAGAGGTTTCAGTGCCAGCCAAGTGTGCTCATTGAAAGTGGCACAGCTGGGGACGCTACTTGGGAAGAGCTTTAATGCTGGCTAATGCAACCTGCTGGGAAGGTTGGGGTAGCAGGCTGCTTGAGAGAAGCTTCTGGTGGGGCAGATGGGTACAGTGGGGCAAGTCCACAGGAGAAAGCCAGAGTGGGGCAAGTGGTGTTAGCACAGTAGATTGAGAGTGCCAGCAATGCTACCAGACCTGCTAGGTAGAAGGGAAGTGAAAAAAAAAATGTCCACAAGCACTTTTGTTCCCCAGAGAACAATCCAACAGGTCCTTGCCCCTCCAGCATACATTGACCAAATTAGTCAATAGATCCCCTTCAAAAGCAATCAGGACTCTTTAAACTGCTGCTTCTGTCCTGGGACTCTGAGCAAGTGAGAGTATACAGATGTTTTTTAACAGAGGAGTCTTGGTTTCTTACCGCCTTTCTGCTCTCCCAGACATAAGCTCTGTCAGTTTTTAAAGCCAGACACTGAAGGCTCCCTTTCCCAATACAGGTGCCCTAGGCTGTGGAGCCCAATTTGGGGCTCAAGCCCTCATTCCTCAGGGAAGGACTCTATGGTTGTAATATCCCTCCTTCTGTGAGTCCTGATCAAACCACATCTCTGTCTCCCCTCCCCATCTCAATATGACTTTTTAAAAAATATTCTTAGTTATGAAGGATCTGTTTTGTCTTCAGTTTGTTCTCAGAGATGTTATGTATATAGGTATAGATTCTCTGTGGGAGAAGGTAAGCTCAGGATCTTCCTACTTTGCCACCTGGGGCAATTTCTAGTATTTTACTGTGAGAGCTCTTTAAGGATATCAGATTCCTAGAATATCAGAGATCTGGTTCCATTCTATTATTTTGCCCCATGGATTAAGATAAGCTGTGTCTTGTCAACATGGTAATGTTGGAGTTCAAGTCTTTCACTCTTTAAGCCCTATTTCAATAGGCCTGAAGTACTGAAGTGTTTCTTCTCAAGCCATACATTCTGCTTCCTGCTAGGGGACAGCAGTGGAACAATTTTCATCATGATATTGTGTTTCAACAACATCATGATATTGTGTCTCAACCTGTGAAGGAGCCCTTCTACTTTGAAAATTAGAAAGTCAAGTGTGGTTGGCATATTGACTAACCATATTTTTGGCTTGCTGGTCCATGAGAAGTGTGGGTTGAGTGTGTAGTGCTGCTCTTTTTTCCCTGAACTTTCTCACTTTCTCACCAAATAATCCAAGTGGTATCCAATCTGAACTCTTGACTCAGACACCTAATTTTCTTTTTAAGACTTTATTTATTGACAAAGAGAGATAGTGAGAGGGGGAACACAAGCATGGGGAAACTGGAGAGGGAGACCCCTCGCTGAGGGAGACTCCTCCCTGAAACAGGCTCCTCGCTGAACAGGGAGCCTGATATGGGGCTCACTCTTAGGATGCTGGGATCATGACCAGAGCGAAAGCAGACGCCTAACAACTGAGCCACCCAAGTACCCCCAGACACCTGAAATTCAAAGGAATCTCACTGGTTGTTTAACTCAGAGTTTCTCAAACTTTGTGTAGAAAGAAGCTATATCAAAATAGCTGAAGAAATTTGGAGACAATAAAGACCCCAGTGATAGGGAGAGATTCATGTTCTCCCTCTTCTTAATTGAAATTCTTTTCTTTGCTTAGGCATAAAAGATTTATCATGATAGATATATTATGTTAGACAACATGGTAAGTTCCCAACATTGACAGTTTTAACATCCATGGTTTCACCAACAGTGACTAACCTTGAAGAATTTGAATAGTTGAACATGCTGAAAGTTTACTAACCTCATCATCCACAGCTAAGATTTGTTATTCTCTACTTTTACCATGTACACAGTAAAGTACATGAGGTTACATAAATTTTGCCCATGAAAAAATAGTCCTTAAACAAGGGGGAATTGCTACTGATAGAGGCAGAAATGAAACAAAATGCAAAACACTCTAAAAAAGTTATAGGTCATAGAATGTAAAAAGTTTTGTGGGGAAAATAATTTGTTATTGTGTTATTCATAAATTTGAATATTTACAAAGCCGTGAGATAGCTCTCTCTTGAATTTAAAATCTGTTGTAAATTTAGGTTTTTTAAGTAATCATAATATTAAATTACAAGCCAACTATTTATGAGACTGAAAATTTAAGAAACTAGGCATAACCAATTCAGTCACCAAGTCAGCAAAGAGAATAAGTCATAAAAATAAATTTTAAATACAAAACCACATTAGAGATGGAATATCAATTTAGTCTTCATTCAGTATTGGATTCATTTTCACTCACCACAAAGTTTTGGAATCTGTGTGTTAATACAGGTGAAGAGAATAGATTTTGGGTGTTTTCCATCAAAGAAATCCCTTGTACATTTAGACATATTTTAGCTACATTTATAGGACTCAAAACCATTTACAAGTGAAAGAAATAGCCAGCATAAAATCATCTCACAATCTGACTCATTTATTTTCTTTGGCTGGAATGGTTACTGAATGTCTTAAATTTTTTTTGTATACTACCAAAGAGCAACTGTCTTTAGATATAGGTTGTATGTGATTATAGCAATGGCATGTCTCAGTTATGAAAGGTTCTTCAGACAATGACAGTGGAAAACAAAGAGTAGAGAAATTCTTCAGAGAATTGAGAATATTTCATTACTCTCTGGAGTGCAGTCACAGCTGGCCAATATAAACCTTTTTGTGAAGCGGCACCCATCTGGCCTTTATAGACAGGCACTAAACTTCCTTTAAGCAGTGTCATCCATCTGGCTTTTATGAATGTATGATGTACTGGGTTCAACTCATAATGATAACATCTGTCTCAATAGGTAAGCCAAAGACAATCTATAAAGATATATCTACATATCTCTATGAATTACATAGTGGAGTGATAGAGTTGATAAAGGTAATTGGTGGCACTACTGCTTTATCTGCCCCCCTCCACACCATCTATAGTTATTTCAATGTCTCCCCTTAGCCTTCACAAATGCTTCAGAAAATACCTATTACTTAATGGCTCTGTGTGTGTGTGTGTATGCTGTATATAAAGTAAATCAGTATGATTTTTTTCACCTGTTCAAAGATAGTTCAATTGTTCCTAGATTAAAAAAAAATCAAACAAACAAAATAAAATCTTGTAATGAAAAGAGGTTAACTTTCTAAAACCTATGTTATTTTTCATCAATCGCTCTGTAAATACATAACGTTGAAGAGCCAGTTTGGCATGTGGTAGTGAGGTTCCCTTCATCAACTTGTATGCTCTACATGGTGTCAAGAATCTAAATCTTTTCAATTTATATGCTTGAAGACCTGAACAATCTATCAAAGAACATGCTCATTTCCAGAGCAAGAAACGATTAGTCATATTAAACATTTAAGACATGGAATGAAACAGAACACTTTAGAAATTATAAAGTCAACAATACAGAATGAATTCTTATCACACCAATAGTTTAATTGCAGGACATCAGAGCTTTCCTTAGATATAATATGCAGTGTTTGCTTTAGTCAATAAACCAAAGGTTTTGCACTTAACAAAACTGCATTGTTACATAAGATTAACCATTTGTTGAAGTACTGAATTAGATTCTTGTATAAACCTCTTGAGTCAGTCGAGAAAGAGTCAAGAAAGTCAAAATAGACTTTCTTGGTAGCCTAAAGTTTTCCCATATGGAAACACACTGGCCCAAAGATACTAAAATGAAGCATTAGTAACAACAAACAGAAAGCACTATCTGATAAACAACAGACCAATGCATTCTTGAGTCCCTGCTCTAAACCTAGAACCAATAAGAATTACTCTGGATGCACTGACATGAATGGTATGTGGCACTCCCTGGTTTTCTTCAGAATACATGTGTGTTAATCATAAAATTCTTTTGACTTAGGATACACAAGCAATTACTTCTTAATACTTTCTACAACCACCTATTTATCTCCTCCCAGCTATTTATTTTACTAAAAGGAGTGCCCCTCTCCAGACTATGCTATTACACTCTGCTAGCTCTCTCAGAAGAGTTTTTGGTAAATAAATTAATGATATGGAAAGACTTACTTCCTAAAGTTATTCCTTTGGTTACCACTCAGTCAGGAGTCAATATCAACCATATCTAAGGCATAGAGAAAAACAGAAAGAAGAAAGAATGCTCCCCTTCCTCCTGTGCAGTCATTGTCTGGGAGAGTCATTGTCACTTGTTTCAGATATATTTAGGGAAACCATTGCTTCATCCCATTACCCTGGTGTCTTCCAACACCACTGGGGAGATAGTAGAGAATCATTTCCCACATACATTATATATTTCTAAACCACTCTAATGGCCTATTAATTCACTTCTACTAGGCAATAATATATGTCACATAAGTCAAATACATACGCAAACACAAACTCACACTTACATACACACACTAGCCATAATTAATTATATTTTAAATACTAAAGTCTCCTTCTGTACAAGTGAAAATGTTTTCCAGTTCAAAGCAAAGAATTAAAAAGGAGGATAATATGGTCTAATTTCAGAGGCAAAAAAAAAAGGAGTTTTTCTCTTCTTATCCCACAATATTATCCCACAAATTTCTCTGAGTTTTAGAAAATGAATTAAAATTTCAATGGAGTTTAATTATCTGTAAAATCACAATATTTCAAGTAAGATATAATTTTTAATGGCTTTAAAAACTACCATGAAGAGGATATGGATTTTAGTTACACAGTCAAAATAGCTGTGGAAAGAGCTTCGAACTTGGATTCTGAGACTAGGACCTGGGTTCTAACTTTGTTTTTTCAGTGTATGAACTGTCTGACTTTAGTCGAGTTATTTTATCTTTCACATTTTACATAATGGGAGTTATTTTATCTTTATTTTATCTTTCACATTTTATATAATGGGAATAATAATTATAATACATGATGATTGTGAAGATTAAATGAAATAATGCAGGTGAATAAGCCAAGAATAATGGTACCACATAACAGATACTTAGTAAATATTAGTACCTTTACCCCCTTTATCTAGGGTTTTACACTCTTTAGGTTGTAAAGCCTTTTTTTTTTAAGATTTTATTTATTCATTTGACAGAGAGAGAGATCACAAGGAGGCAGAGAGGCAGGCAGAGAGAGGGAGGGAAGCAGGCTCCCTGCTGAGCAGAGAGCCCAATGCAGGGCCTGATCCCAGGACCCCAAGGTTGTGACCTGAGCCGAAGGCAGAGGCTTTAATCCACTGAGCCACCCAGGCACTCCATGGTTATAAAGCCTTCTAAAAGCAATGGATAAAAACCAGTCTAGACCCAGAATTTAAAATAGAAGTTAATTTCAAACTATCAAAGTGGGAGATGAAATTGTCCCAGATATACTATTATAAAAATAATTTAATGAGTATAGAGAAGGGGGGAAGTACATTCATTCAAGTTTTGGAGGATTTCAACAAAGGATTCCACCATTTTGTATATTATGACCATAGAGAATAAGAATAGAGAATAATTTTTATTTAGTGGAGTAGAACTAACTCCATATCTTGAATCTTTTGAAATGAAATTCTGATCAGAACGTTGAGCCCAAGCCACAGAATCAACTCATTAATTTATTTCCCAAGTTATCTTTCATCAAACCAAGGTAATTTTCTTATTAAGAAGGCCACTGACAAATGATCACTTAGTATATCTAACACTTTGGAAGCGTTGGCTAAAATAAACTGATGTGTTTATTTTGCCAGGCAAGTCCCACAATTCTTTCATTTTGAAAAAGAAAATAAAGAAAGGATGCTGTTGCAGTTTAGGTTCCTGTGAAACAGACTCAGAGGACTGAGGTTTACATGCACAAAGTTTACTGGAGAATATCCTTGGCATTATCACCTATGGGATGGTAAAAGAGCTATCACTGAGCAGAGGGAAGGTAAGCCCCACAAAGTCCCCAGCCAATCTCATGAGGTTATCTGAAGTTAGGAATGTGCACAGCCAACTTGTAGGTAATTGGGCAAATGAGCCCACCTTTATATCTTTCTCAATAACCATTAGATTCAAGCTCCCCTGGAAAGGAGATATGACCCAATTATTGAGGAAATAGGAACTTAGCTTTGTAAGTTGAATTTCACGTACTCTGAGATTTATACTTCCATACTTCCAGAAACTTAAGGAATAAGAAATTCAGTCCCAGGAAGGGAAGATGGAAAGGAGGCTGTTTCTGAGACTTTATTTGGCATTCCTCATTATGATCGCTCTTACCCACAGGCATAGGCTTCAGTCCCAATGTGAAATTTTTTCCTCATTCAATTATATTTTGTGGGACTGGGGAACTAATCAGTGGTGGGTTTCTGGACTCCTTGAGTCAAACCTGATCCAAGACTCTGCTATCTATTTCCCATAGCCTCTGTGTCCAATGTTCCTCGAAATATTTGGGTCTTTCCCTTTCTCAGTGTATAGTTGTCAAATAAGTGTCCATAGGTTCCTTTGCAGAATTGCTATTCACTTGCCATGATCTTGTTGTGTCCTTCCTTCTGAGGATTCAGTCTTTCCCACAGTAAATGGGTAATGGATTGATAAATTGGCTCAAATCCAAAAAAGGGGTAAGAGATTTTGACAATTTATTGAGAAGTTGCCTGGCATATTGACAATCTACTCTTGATTTATTTTAATATGTAAATTGAGCAACATCTTTGCTGGATTCCCATCCAAATTGTCCCTAGAGATGTCATGTTCTATAATCATCTCCAGAGCCCTCTGCATCTCAGGTTTCCCAGCTACCACCCTAGCCTTGCTACTTATTACAGTAAACATGCCCAACTGGTATTTGACATTTAATAATTAGTCTTGATTATTTTGGGATCCTGTCAATCCCTGGTGCTGTCTGTTAAGGCAACTCCTACAATCAACTCTGATCTATGAGGCACAGCCACCATGGAGCTTTTCTATGATGTTGCTGCCTCTTCCCAAAACTGCTTTAATAAATGGAGCATCTTCTGGCACTTCTTTTTTCTTAAGAGAGAGAGAGAGAGAGAGAATGTGAAGTGGAGGGGGTGTGGTGGGAACAGAGGAGAGTGGAAAAGAGAATCTTAAAGAGGCTCCTCACCCAGCATGAAGCCCAAAGCAGAGCTTGATCTCATGACCCTGAGATTATGACTTGAACCAAAATTAAGAACTGGATGCTTAACTGATTGAATGACCCAGTTGCCCCTGAAGATTTATTTTTAAATAATCTCTACACCCAACGTGGGGCTTGAACTCACAACGCCAAGATCGAGAGTCACATGCCCTACTGACTGAGCCAGCCAGGCACCCCTCCCCTTTTATTTTTAAGTCTGGATGTCCTTTAGAATTAGTTATCAGGTGGGTTTTCTAGCCTTATGTAGTACATCTACTTCATGAGCCTTTTGATCCCTTCTTCATTGTCTGTCACACAGTGTTTGGAATTCCACTTCACTAAATGTGAACCATCATTTTCCTCAAGCTTTTAACAGTGATTTCCAACTGTACGAGAGCATCAACACTTAGGGTCCTTTATCTTGGGAGAGTTTCCCATATTGATAAGTTCTTCCTTGGGCAACTTTTCACCTGTATTTGGGCAACAAACTGATTACATTTTAGAAAATTGGGGAGCAACCAAGAAATAGGACACTGTGATATGAGAAAATTCCCCAAAATTAGATGACTGTTTATAAATTAGATTAAAATTTTTAAGGTAAAACTGTTCTGTGAACGAAGCATTCATCATTTATAAATCTAATACTATATCAAGGAGATGGGTAAGATGGAGAAAAAATATTATTGCTTTATATTTTTCTTTCTGTTATTTTCCTATCTTCACATATTTTTCTCTTTCTTCTGTTTAATAGGACAAGAGAGAGAATCTAGTCCTAAAACAGTTTATATAGGCAATGACTAATATGTATAACCACTTGGTTGATACCAGTCTGTGGATATCTTTTACGGGACAATTTCCTAAAGAATCTGCCTCAATAGAATATAAAAAAGAATTGTACAATATGTGATTATATGAATTGAAAAACATCTTCCTGAATTTTCCAAGCATAAAAAAAGTGGTCATATTCATAGAGGCAAAGCTGCATTGACCCTGCTTGAGAGAGCCATTCATAACTACAATTACTCCTTAAATTCCATCCTGATTATTTCAGCATTATTTCTCTTGATGCCAGCTGCCCCTACTGCCCCAAAGCACTGCCAATCTGTCCCATATCCTAGAGTTACAATGTGAATATGGTGACCAAAAGAAAAAAGAAGTTCCATTTTCTAAAGGCCAACGATATTAAAAATGAGTTCTTCTGAACTTGCTGAGTAAACTAGATAGTTTCTCTGTGAGCAAAGTGACTGCACTTAGCAGCCTAAATCACTAGAGCTGAATTGACTTCTTGGATACATATTTATTAATGTATATCCAAAGCAAATTAGATTTCATTTGTCACTTAGATCATGGAGAGGTCTTTTTCTTTCCTTTTAACCTTGAGACAGACAGGTAAACACAACTGGGGCTGGGGACTATCTGCATATTGAGAGAAATTTTGAAATATTTGATAAGAACAATATGTTCCTGCTCATTACATATTTATTTTTCTTTTTATTTCACTTTATATTTTTAAAAATTTGATCTATGTACTTTTGGATCATTTATACTTAGATTATTAAAGAATGTTTTATAAGGTCTATTTGCCATCCAAAAGCTTTAGAGGTGTTTCTTTTCTCTTCAAGCTCTTTAATAAAACATACACACAGAGGAAATTATGCTATGTCCAGTATAAACAAGTACAGACATCAAATGTTTCAAATACACTTGGAAATATGACTCTGAATCTAGAGTGAAATTTCATCCCTGGTTCATGTTAAAGGTGTGCTTTCATCCATGCCTACCCCGTCCTTCCAATGGCTTTTTAACATAATTGCTACTTTTTATCAGAAACCCTTTCCAGCTTCCAATGTTCCCCCAAAGATGGCTCCAATTTTTCTTTTTCGGTTGCTACACTCTTCTTCCACAAAGACTAGCAGCTCTGCCACCAATCATGGCTAGAGAGAGGGAGCTATACCCACATGGGAGCCTCTGTCAGTAAGGAAACACCAATTGATAATGGATGGCACTCCCTGCTATATGCTATATGCAACCTTTTTTCTTCATTCTTATTTGTCACAAACTCTGTTTACATTCCCCTCTTTCCCTTCTTTTCACTTATTCCCTTAGGTTTTCTTACCTTTTCTCTTTTCTTCTATTTTTTAAACACGCTTCCTTTCTTATAACTTAGATCTTAACTTATATCTTATCTTATAACTTAGAAGAGCTACTCAGACCATTTGGGCTTTGGGTCCTAGATTTATAAATGGTTTAGGTAGGAAGGGGAAAGGAAACTTCATAAAATTGATTGGAATAGAGAATCACCTCAGCTTTTAGTGGCAAGACAAAGTACAGGGGCTTCTAGATTCAGCCCTGAAAGCAGGTAAATAGTTGTCATGTCCCTTTCCAGAGAAGAAACTGCTCCTGCAGTCGTCTTTCTACTATATATGTGATTAAAAGGGATCCATCCAATTCTATGAACACCCAATTCTACAAGATGCAGCCCAAATTTTATCTTTAATTTATTTTCTGAGGTTGATGATTAATCCTTTGAAAACTTTATCAAGAGCATATCATAAGCATCTCAGTTCAACCACCACTAACATTCACCTGTACAACCACGGAATCTTCTTATCTAGGAGCCTACAGCCTCTCCCTGCTGCTTCCATTCCTCATTCTCTTCAGCAGAGTATGCTTTTCAGAATGCAAGTTTTATCACCTCATTTGCTTCTCTCTCATAAAACTTACCAAGGAACTTGGAAGAGTTCTCAGAATAAAGACCAAGTTCCAGCCTGTTTTGCTTCACTGTGCCATCACCTACATACCCTTCAGCTGTCCTTATTTTCATTCACTGGTTCCCTGTGCTCCTTCTCACTGCAGGGTCTCTGCACTGTGGCACCCCATCTCAGTACAGTACATCTCTCCATCTGCCACCCTACTCCTATCTTCCTCCTCCACTCCTTTCCCAGTCAGCTCTTACTCATCCTTCAGTTCTCAACTCAGGCATCATTTCCCAAGAGGAATTTTAGTTTCTCTATTAAATGTTCTTACTGTACAATATTCCATTACTTCAGAGTTCTTATGTCAGTTTTAATTATACATTCTTGTGATTTAAATCACCATTGCATCACCAGCATAGGGCCTAACACATAAGTCTCATTCAGTAATTACTCATTGGAAGAGTAAATGCATTCACCCATAACCATTTATTACAACATACCCTCACATACCTTATTTTCCACCAGCTATTATTATCTGTATACTGAACTAGATATTGGGCTATGGTTTCTGTAGACTTTGCATTTTAACCCATATCTTGATGATGGTCTTTAAATAATGAACATCAATGTTTTCCTTTCGGCTTCATTCATGGCATTGCTAAAATGACATCCGGAAATGAGAACTGTTTTTCTGAGAAAGTGTTTGTGAAGAGGATGAAGTGACAAGCTACATACTGGGAGAAAACATTTACAAACAACATATCTGACAAAGGACTATACTTAGAATATACGAAGTAGTCTCAGAATTCAACAGTAAAAAAAGAAAAGTCCAGTTAGAAAATGGGCAAAAAACATGAACAGACATTTCCCTGAAAATGGTATGCAGATGGCAAATAAGCAAAAGTAAACTTGTTCAGTACCATTAGCCACTAGGGAAATGCAAATTAATGCCACAAGGTATCACCATACACCTATGAAAATAGCTAAAATTTTAAAAATATGGTTGACAAAACTAAATGCTGGCAAGGGTATGGAGAAACTAGAGACGTGGGATCACTCATACATGGCTGGTGGGAATGTAAAAATAGTATGGCGACTCTGGAAAACACTTTGGCAGTTTCCAGAAAAACTGAACATGTATCTACCATACAACCCAGTAACTGAACTGCTAGGTTTTTATTCCATCCTTCAGCTCTCAACTCAGACATTAATTCCTCAGAGAAAATAGAAACTTATGTTCACAGAAGTCCAGTATATAAATGGTTATAGAAGCTTTATTTGCTACTAGCCAAAACTAGCATCAGCCCACGTGTTCTTCAATAAATGAATGGCTAACCAAACTTTTGCACATAAGATACTGTGAAATCAACTGAGAAAAGAAAAGGAATGGATTCTTGATGTATACCAGTTGACATGAATCCCCAGGAAATTAGACTGAGTGAAAAAAACAAGTCCCGAAAGGTCTTATTTCATTTATATAACATTTTTGGAAGTAACAGAATTTTAGAAGTGGAGGATAAGATTGATGGTTGCCAGGAGTTAGGGATGGGGCATGAAGAGGAATATGGAAGGTAGGTATAGTAATAAAAGGCAACAAGAGTCAATATTTTGATTGTGGTGGTTGATAACACAAACTTACACAGGTGATAAAATTGTATAGAACTTACAGACATACACAAGTGCAAACAAAACTGAGGAAATCTGAATAAGATTGAGTGGATTGTATCAATATTAAAATTTTGATTGTGATCTTATACTTTGTTTTTACAAAATATGAGCCCTGAGGGAAATTGGGAAAAGTATACAAGAGATCTCTCTGTATTATTTCTTATAATTGCATTTATAATTTATATCCATAAAAATTTCAATTAAAAATGATATCTGGAGTGGCTCCTGGGTGGCTCAGTCGATTAAGCATCTGATTCTTGATTTCAGCTCAGGTCATCTCAAGGTTATGGGATCAAGTCTCTCATTGGGATCACACTCAGCAGGGACTTTTTCTCTCTCTCTCTCCCTCTTGCTCTGCCCATCCCCATGTTCTCCTCTCTATCTCTCTCTCTCTCAAATCAATCTTTAAAAAATGATACCCAGAGATTTTTATCATTTTACTTTTTTCGTCAACAGATGAAAAGATCTATACACAATTCACTGATATTCACTGGCAACCCAGTGAATCCAAGGTAGGACACACTGTCGGCTGTCATGGAATATATATTCTTGTACAAGGATGGAGAGTGAATTGGCTTTCAGAAGTTGGTTTCATGCCTAGTGGTTTGGACTTAAGGTTAGGTGAGAGTGCCTCCAGCACACTCTGGAGCAGGTTTTATAGCCTTGTAACTTCAAATGTAGGGAAAAGTCATTCTAGGAGTTATGGTGGGGACCAGGTGGGATTTCCAATGTCAAAGAAAATAGTTGCTGGACGAACAAGCCAATCTGAGGTGAGAATCCTGGAGGTGAGTTGGGTCTCCACGGACTTGTGCAACAGAAGACATAGGACGGGAGAATGTGTTGATTTATACTTAAGATTTGATGGTAAGGTAGATGGAAATGTCACCTACCCATATCTCCATTTGAAGACAAACTCATCTGCTGCAGATGTGTGTATGTCTGTGTATATGTGTGTATGTGGGTGTATGTAAATTTATAATTTACATAATAGTAATCTGTATCTGTTTTGGCTTTGCTAACTGTCTTAACATTTTCATAAAGTGGTTGCAGCTGTTGACGTTACAGTTCAGAATTTCCTCCCCTCAATTAAATGAGGATGGTGGGGCTTAATTATACTACAGGGAGTTTTAATAAGGTATCACCAAAATTATCTTGAGATCTCATTAGATTTACCACAAAACTTTGAATATCTGTGATAACACTTCTCACGGGCTAGATTCTAGAATAATGCTCAAGGAAATTCTGAGATTTTACCAGATAGTAAATCAGCTATGAAGCAGCCACATTAAATTACTGGGAAATGATTGATATTTTCTTTCCAGATGTAGTTACATGAAGTGAAATTTAATGGTATGTTTTAAGAGAAGCAAAAATAATGCAAGCTGCAGGAAAGCTGAAAACAAGGCTGAGACCATCCAAAATGATGCAGAGAAAACATGCTAATTAGCATCTTACTAAGGATATCTCGCTGAAGGGCTCTCTGAAAGCTGCACCTTTTTTTCACAGAGCATCTGTAGCCCTGTGGGTAGAGACTGTCAAAATGAGGTTAAGGAAGTTGGCAAAGGGCACACAATGATTATGATGTCACATCCATAAATACTAAATAATAATAATAAAACACTAAAGCAGTAGGATTGATATACACAAAGCCAGGACAGGATTTGATTTCTCAAGAGCCAAATGAGAGCCAGCTGGGAAAAATGCCCAGGTCCAGAGAAAAAGACAATAGTGAAAAGAGTGTACTGTTATACAGAGAGAGGCTTTGCAAGTCACACCATATATTCATGGCAGAAGAATCAGGTCACTTCAGGAAGGAGGCTTGTGATGAACCTCTGAGAACCTAACCTAGGAAATGGATTTAATAACTGTTGCCGGTAACCCTGGTGGATGCTTCAAGCTTTCTCTGTAATGAACCTAGCACGTATCCAGTAGTACATCCTGTCCCAAGGAGCCAAGAGTCCATTACTTAACCTACAGCACATGTTGCATGAAAACCTGCTTTTGTTTTCACCAGGGAATCTCTGCCAATTTCCTTTAATTGCCCTGGATTATAGTGCCGATTCTAGAAGAATCTAAACTGTCAGAAGGCCCATGTTTCTCTTCAAAGATTATCTTCAATTCACAGATAGAAACAGGGTCTAGCTAGATTTATCAAGCACCCAGTTATCACGTTAGACTTGTGGTTTTGTTACATCTTAGACTTTTTTTATGGCTCTGATCACATTTCCCTGGCTCGAAACTGACAATTTCAGGATGATTTTTTTCTTTATTTTTCCTTCCCTTTCACACCCATAACTTCATTTGACTGTTTGCTCTGTTTTTCTTCTACAAATCTAACCTGATGTGGATTTATCCACAGACAGTCAGAAGCTTAATAAAATTTGTTTTGTTGAGGTATTATCACTCAGTGACAACAATCATGGTATTCTGAATTATTTGTACTTTTCCTTTCTAACTCGTGCGCATGCACACCAGTGAACATATTTACAAGCTCATAGACGTGGCCATATAGACATGGGAACACATATACATACACACCCACAAGAACACATACATTTAGGGTTTCTTCATGAAAGAAGAAGAAATAAAGACAATGTTTTTGCTCTTTGATTTGCCACTAATTTAGACATTCACTTTTATAATTTTGGTCCTGGGACTTGTAACAGTAATAAAGTACTTCTACAGAATATTTCTCGAATCATGATTCCATCAGTTTACCCATAACTGAGGAATTTGTGTTTTTCCCCACAGGTCCAGTAGTAACCTTCAGTTTTTGTCCGTCCCCATGATTCTCAGTCTCAGTATCTTAGAGAATTCCAGATTCTTATGCATTAGGGAGCACCCAGGGCTTTATCCTAAAATAAGCTATTGCTCTTATTTATATATTAGTGTTAAAACTTCGATTTTTTTTGATATTGTTTAAATATTCATAACAAGCGAATGGCCAATACCATATACTTTCTTTAGGCAGGTATTCATGCAGCAAAGATTCAGGAAAAGATGCAGAAAAAGGGAGGCCGGAAAGACCAAAGATAAAAAGTGATAATTTTGCCAAAAACCAGCCCCATGCTTCATAAGAGTTGAGATACACTGACATTTGGCTTTTAATTTCTCTATCAATTTGGACTGTGTTTTTGTGAAAATGAGATAATATATGTGAAAGTACCTAGCCAAATTCTCGGGACATGGCAGACACCCAATAAATATAAGTTTTTACTACTATATTAAGCATCTTCTTGTCATAAGCAGAATTTACCCAGTAACGAAAAGTTACAGCTCTGTTGAGCCAATTAGGGTGACATACTTGAAACCGTGAACACATACTTGATGTTACCAAAATCCTAAACTTCACTTTCATTCAAGAATAACAGAATCATTGAATCTAATTCTGAAAAATCTGAAAATTCCTATTTCCATCTCTAACTCTTCCTAAGCTATCATTCCAAAAGAAGCCAGGCAAATGTCCAAGTTATTCCATTTTTTTTGTCCCACATTATCTTCCAGTTGAGACTAATTGTTAAATTAATACCATAGATGATAATCTCTCAATAAGTACAAATTTATGGGGAATCTTAACAAAGGAAAGTAACAATCATGCTTGCCTGGGAACAAAATTCCATTTTGGAACATACATGGGTATTTTTCAGTGTTTGTATATATCATTCATTGGCTACTGACAGGAGGAGTGACAACACTGTGTCTCTTGTGTCACCATTGGTAAAATGACAATAATCACCCATCTTTGAGATGTCCTGGGCAGCAACTCTTTGGGATGCTGTTATGCAACAAGTGAGTGGCAAATACAATAAAAAGGGAACCTAAGACTCTTACTCCTGGCCCATGCTAATTCATATGCTCTAATAGTTTAACACCTAATGCTATAATAAGGTTATTGAGCAATGCCATTGAGAGGTCTTGGATATTTTATTTATTATATTTTTATATTTCTTACATTCTTATTTTTTTATTCCTTATGCTATGTTAGAAATTTTGTCTTGGTAAGATTAAATAGAATATCTATTTTATTTAATCCAGTGTGTTTTAGGGTCATTCTTATACATCTGTCCCTAGATATAGTTGTATGTATAGATTCAGTAACTGTTTTACAAAATATTAAATAAATGTAAAATATATAAAGAACTACATCACCAACTTATCATTTTTAAAAACTTTCCAAAAAATAATTAGGTAAAAATTTTCCACAATGCTTTGAGGGAGGCATTTTTCATTTTCCTTTTTTTTTTTAAAAAAAAAGTTTTAGTTCTTTATTTGAGAGAGAGAGAGAGAGAGAGCAAGAGAGAGAGAATACAAGCAGGGGAAGCGGCAGGCAGAAGGAGAAGGAGAAGCAGGCTCCCACTGATCCAAGATCCCGATGCGGGGCTTGATCCCAGAGCCCAGGAGCCATGACCTGAGCTAAAGGCAGCTACTTAACCGACTGAGACACCCCTATTTTTCATTTTCCACTGATTCATTTAACTTTTAGCCAAACTAGTCTTAAGTGACTCATTATCTAGAGATAATGGGAAAGAACTAACCATGGTAATCACTGTGGAAAGGAAAACAAAATGACATTTCCAAAAATTTACAAAGGTGCTCACAAAATCCATGGGAAGTATTTCATGCATTTCCTTTGTGGCTTTTTTTGTATGGCACCATTTCTGTACATAAAATATACTACATTGGGTAAAACATTTATTTTAAAATTAAGTAAATTGAGACCCCAATATTTTATAGTATTTGTTCAAAGAAATTATTTCTGTGGCTAAGAAAAAAAAATCCCATCTCTTAGTCTAGACACCCAGCCCCATCTGTTATAGGAGACCTCATAACTTTTAAGAATCCCCTGGAACATTCAGGTCATAAGGTCAGTCTCTGTCTTGTTCATAGTGATTTAAAGTCATTAGCAGCTAATGATTATTTGTGTTGAACAAGAGCCCAATCATGCCACAAGCTGTCATAGTTGGTACTAATTAACAGCCTTGGTAGCAACAGCAAGTTCAGAAATTGAATAATCCTACCACGTGCTGTCTCATTGGTAGGAAGTTGCCTTTCCCATGCCTTTCCTGTTCTAGCAAGGGAGCACTCATGTCAGGAAGACTGGCCACAGTGAAGTTTCAATACACGTTCAGCCGTTTTTATAAGACAGGGACAAATACAAAAGTATATAAGAGAAAGAGGAGTCAGGTTGTTGCTCCTAATATTTAAAAGTATGATTCAAGGAAATATTATCTAAGAATAATTGAATGCTTGGTTTAATCAAAAGCAGATTAAACATGTCACTGGAAACACAGCTCCAATATCAAGTTATTAATAGGTAGTGCCAGCAATAATAATAATGTACCTTGATGTTTACAGTAGGGGCATGCCCTGTAGGTGAATCAATAAGTAAAAATGAAAGCCCCTGTATAAATTAGAAGTGCTAACATTTCCATGAATAATAAATAATTGATTCCTATGACTCTATAGAGAAAACAATTTACTTGAAGAATTTTATCTCTTATTCCAATTTATAACTCTTCTTGACATTTTGTTCTGATATTCAAAATCATGTCAGAGCAAATGAGCTATTATAGGAAAAGTGTATTAATTTTACCCGTTGATATAAGCAAAACATATTGCTTTTGATTTTTATGAATAGGTAATTTTGTTTTTCATAAATACATAATGAACTCTGGGTTTTTTTTCCCCATGAATGGAAAGGGGCTTTTGAATACATAAAATATAGCTACAAGGATGCCAATCTTTTTTTGTTTATATCTGTTCAGCCAACACATTTGAAATGTTCTGAAGCTGATTTTTCTTTTTACATATAACAAAGTCTGTCACCAGCGCAATGTTGACAAGATTCACAACTGACCCACTCTTTATATTACAAGTCTTCAACCCCAACCTAGGGATCAAAAAAATTTGTGATTAATATCAGATTTGAAACATTTTTATAGAAGCATATTGCATTTAGCAGTAGGAAATATCCTTTCTTGCCCCTGTATTTGAACTGGTCTAACTGAATAGGATAAGAGAGAATACTATTTGTACATTGGTATGATACCACTATTTGTATTATTTGTACATCATTTTAGACCTTTTCTTGGTTCAGTCTTAGAAAGGTCGAAATGGTACTTCCATTGTATTCTATCAGGGTGAGATGACCTTATGCTTGTGCATCTATGATATTGAGCTTTTGAGGGAGTGAGGAGAAATGGTATTTTTCAAAAAGTCTTTATCTGGCTACTCCACTCTTATTCCATTCAATCAAGCCAAAAGAAGTCTTTTTGTAGCAAACTGTTTCAGGATGAAATGTGATAGGCTGTCTAGATTTGGTCATTTAGGATAAATTTCCAAAAGTTACCTAAGAAATGAGGTATAACTATATATTATACTACACAATTATATTATATATTTGAAATTCAAAGTATAATTATATGAGTGAAGTCAGCTAAGAGACTAAATCTTAAATATTCTCCCGGGAAAAAAAAAATAAAAGGCGATGGTGAGCACCTACCTGGCAGTCAAATGATACACTTTTCGTAGTTGTATTTTGTTGGGAGTTGAATATTCTTTACTAAATTTTTGTGATAATTTATTGGCAAAAGTATAATTTGTCTTATTTCAATACAATGTAAATACTGAAAGGAGTCCATATTCTCCACTGAGGTTCAATTAAGTGAATAGAGCTTGTTTTTCTCAGTGTGTGTATCAAAAGGCACCCTATTAAATAATGACTTCTTAATGGCACTGCCCACAGGCAGAAAAATAATGTTTGGGAATTTAGGTTTTTGGATCTATGACTTAGCCACTCATCCATTAGAAAAAAAAAACCTGACATTGAATGTTTATTAGGTGTCAAGAACTGTGCTTAATGATGGAAAGAAGTAAATGAAAAAACGTAAATACTCTAAGGAGCTTAGTTTAGAGGAAGAGATGGTAAAATAAACCAGTAATTACCAGTCAGTGGGACTTTCGCTATGATAGAAAGCTAAGTAATAATCAAATGATATTCACTACAACTGGAGTTTGCACTGGAGTGCCTACCATAGGCATTTAATTTTAAATAGAACACAAAATCAAGTTTATTAATTTTTAAATGTGTTAAAGTGATCTTTTCTAGTTACCTCTTTTATTTCCTCACATAAATACTAGTGTACATGGCATTCATAGTTGTCTGGTGCACAAAGTACTTCTTGACCAATCTTTATGTCTGCTAAATCCAGTGAAACATGGATTGCCTTGTGCATAGTGGGTACCTGAAGAGTGTGCAGTTATCCATGAAAGGCATGACATTGTTTAAAGCTTTGGGCCTCATGGACACCATAATTCATAGAAGCCCTAAGAAAGACTTCTTTCTTTCTGAACAGAAATATTATTAAGATCAACCCCATCACAAAACGATGCATAGGATTCACATAGAAACATGCACTGTATCTTTCAAACATGGACAGCATCCAGTTCATAGAATTGTTTGAAAGATTAAAAGGCAATCCAGTGTTTCCCATATGGTTGATGCTGGTAAGTATTCAAAAAGTGAGTAAATGAATGAATGAAAGAGATAATATATGGAAATCACTATAAACTTTAAAACACTGTGCAAACTATTGCTGTTTTAGATAATGGTCTTTAAGCCTTAATAATTCCTAGATATCTTTTTCCCCAAACCCTCCTTTTAAAAAAATATTATCTCATTGCTTTCTTTCACTATAAAAAGATAATATTTATTCCCTGCATGGGAGGTGATAAACAAATATCTTTATCTAATAGAAAAGTACTCCTTATTTCCATCAATCTAACAACCAAGTCCACTAATCTAAAACAAAGGGACTCTACCCAGATGTCCTATGATAGTAAAATATGAAATAGAGGAGCACTATATAAGGTAACAGGCTTAGGAAGAAAATTAACAAATTCTTTAGGTTTTAAATTCCAAGGCATATGTTTGGGAAGATGAAGTTCAGGGTATGACATAAAACGGACTCTCCTTCATTCCTCAGACGTAAATCAGGATTTAACAAATACAGATAGGACTTAGAGATAACTGGGCACTCAAACCCTGAACTCATTTATCATTCAGCTTTTTTCTAACAGCCATGCACACAAGCATGAAGCCAAATGAGCATGATATTTACAACTGCTCTCTAGAAATGCTGAGTCCAGACTAGAATCAAACCAGAAGACAATCAGATCAGAATCAAAAGAATCTCCTTGGGAATAGCATGCAATTTTGAAGCCAGTACCGGTCAGCTAAGAAGGCCAGTTATCATGAGAGCTTATTTTATCATCTCCAGCTACTATACAAATGGTCTTATTTTTGTTCTGATTTGGTGGCTAACTTTATAAATGTACCAGAGGCTTATTTGACGGGTCATATTATCTAAATGTAAAATAATGCTCCAGTCCTGGCAAACATCTGATTAAGTTAAGGATAGATATTCTCACATATGCTTTTGAAGAGAACAAATACCTTTTTCCTCCCCTGGAAAATTATTTTAAGTATTATACTCCAGTCTTTTTCAGAAATGTTACCATTTTACTGGTAAGATATTCCCTTCAGATCTCTGGAATATAAAAAAGAACTCTGAAAATCATAAATTCTTCTGCCTTCACAGAGAAACTGAATCCCTTAGTAGTCGATCCAAGTTACTGATAAGCAACAGAAAGTCACTCAGAACTCTTGCTGAGTATCAAAGTTAGAGAGCTTGAAACAAAGGAATAAACAACATACCCAAAAGCTGAGATGGATCCAAGGGACCATGGTTCCTGGGATCCCAAAGAAAATCAGAGAACGCTTTTCAAGCTCAGAGTGTCTAGTCTCATTCTAATTAATAATAAATAAAACACATAAAGCTCCCTAAGCATGAGATAACCATATCTGATTGGGTTACTCTAAATTAGCATTGATAATGCATCTTTGCCAGGAATGGACAATGGGGGCTTTTGATTGCATTTTGTCCCATAATTGTATAATTCACTTTCTCATTCATTTACCAGCATTGGTTAGTATCCTTTGGCTACAGTATTTTACTGTGAGCTGTTTTAACATAATAAGGTCATTTGTCTTCTCCTGTAAACCCTAAGAGATTAGCAATATGACTGTAAGGCTCTCAAAGGCAGGCAGGGCAAATTTCCATGATCTTGAATCAAAGTGAAAGATTTCTTCGGCAAGTCCAACCAAGGCAAACTTCCTCTAAATTCAAACAAAAGGCATTAAAAAGTTTAAATTACACATGGAAATCATAATAAATTCATATATTTTATATATTTATCTAGGGTTTTGGAATTATTAGCATATAGCTGTTCTAAACACTCAATTTTTATTTCTGTTTCTAGTAGTTATTTTCTGCTTTTAAAATTTGCAACCTATCTCCATTTCTCTTGACTGGTTTTCACAACATATTTGATCAATCTTTTTAAAGAACCATGTTTCCTTTTTATACCTTTTCTATTATTGTTTTGCTGTTTTTGATTTTAGTGATTTCTTCCTTTAGCTATTGCTTCTTTCATTTTTGTAGTGATTTTAACCCATGTATACTTATTATACTTACTGTTATATCAGTCTTATTTGTGCCATCTTAGTTTATATTTTATTTTACAATAATTTTACTTTATTTTATCTCTTTTATCACTTTCCACTTTCTAAATCAAATTTTTTTTTGCTGTTTTAATAATTGTACATCCTATTTTTATTTTTCTGGAAACACACCTTACATAAAACTCATGAGGTTTTATTCCCCCTACTTCTGCTAAAGTTTATAAATACCTGTATCTTAATTACGAACAAGATTAAAATTTCTACAAGCTCACACCTCCCTGTGACTTATCCTTCATACCATACTTCCCTGCCATCAATACTATCTAAAATTTTATTTTTAGATCATTATGATTATACATCTTTAATGCTTTTTTATAACAATGAACTTGTCTTTATTTTCTATATCTTATCACTTTCAGATTCATTTTTCTTCCTTTTGGAGTACACTCTCTAAGGATTCTTTAAAAAGTGTCCCTATGAGGTGAATCACCTGACACCTTATATGTCTGAGGGTATGTTTATTTCATCTTGATAGTTAAATGATACTTTATTTGGCTATAGAAGTCTAATATTTAAAGTATTTTTCCTTCAAAATATTGCTCAATTGTCTACCTGTTTCCAATATTCCTGTTGAGAATTCTAATAACAATGATTCTTATTACTTTATAAGTAATCTTTGTGTTTCTCTGGAAACTTTTAGAAATTTTTCATTGCATTTTCTGATATAAAAGTTCACTATAGTATGTAGGGTTTTATTTTTTTCTCATTTATCCCTTTTACTATTCTCTGTACCCTTTCCTTCTGTAGTTTTATTACTTGCTTTATTTCTAGGGAAATAATGGTGATTATTTTTTCACTGTGATTCCTCACCGAATTTGAACTTTTAAAATGAGTCCCACTATAAGAAGGTCAAAGACCATGGCCTAGGAAAAAGATAATTTTACAGAGAATTTTAGTATAGAAACAGGGTTGTTATGCTGCTAAAGTAGGAAGACAAATGTCACAAGATATGGAGATATATCATTAATTTTTTTCCCTGCAGACAAAAGCACTTACACCTAATGAGGTGTTACTGAATGTTACTGAACTTGATACTTCTCTGCTTTGAAAACCTTTCTGCTTTTATCAGCACTTCCTTCCAGTGAGATCAGATGTTCCAACAAATCAACCTCAAATGCTAAATTCACTTACATGGTGTGACATAAATTATGAACATTGTCTCCTACATATACATGTAGATATATGAAATCCTTTGTAATCACCAAAACTAACATACCAAAGCCAGAGTATTTCTAAATAATCATGTTAGTATAATTAGTCAAATCAGAAGAACTCCTGGAAGTAGTGAAAGGGGAATCAAATTACTATTCTATATACAGTTTGTAAAAGTACCAAGAAGTCAGATTCTCTTGTCTTGTTTCTAATAAATCTCATGGTTAAAATAAAATTTAATGGAAATTCTATTCCGGACTTTCTCACAGGGAATATCTGGGGTCTTCCATCTCTGTGCAAGCCAAATATTTCACAAATATCAGGATATCAATAAATGCTTGCTGAGAAAAATTGAACCTATCAACCTAGTAGATGAATTAATAGAAATTGGAGATTTGGAGACCCCTAACAATATCGCTTTTTTTTAATATTCCTTAACTTACATACATTAAAACATTAGTCTCAGGCCACCACAGAAAATTGTTGGTTATTATGTTGTGCTTTGATGGATTATTTGTTGTTTTTGTTCCAAACTGGATAGAAGGAAATGTAGTGACGTGTGACCCCCATAAACTTCTGGGTGATAGGATCCACTGGGCTGGAAGAGGTTGTCTAACCTTGAACATGGCCACATCCAAATACTAAAACCTTTCACTCTTTCTCTCCTCCTCTCTGAATTAAATCCAAATTTATAAGCCTTTTACATTTTCTTGAAAAACATGTAAGTATCTACCATGCAGCTGACACTTTCTGATATCCTAATAATTAAGACCTGGATATAGCACCACCAGATGTGGATGTTCAGGATGACTTAAGGGAAAAAAAAAGTCATTAGAAAAGCAATCTACAGTCCAAGGGCAGAGCCACTCACTATCAACTGTAGGAAAACTCAAACCCTAAAACATTTCTAGGGTCCCCAAGACTCTCAATAGCATGCTGCAGCAATACTATGGACATCATTTTAATAGGTTGATTCTGCCTCAAATAACTCTGAAAGTATTAGACTAAAAAACCATCTCCTAATTTTTTATCAAGTTTGTCAAACTCCAGTGTTTCAACCATAAATGATAAATGGCTCTTAATTCCAAAAATTCAGTCTCTTTGGTCTTTCCAAGGTGTCTTCTTAGTTTGTTTTTCAAACATGCTTTTATTTGATAGTAGTTGCCCTACAACCAAAAATAATGGAGAATTCGGTATGTCAAGACATACCCAGGTCACTTGACAGTGACCCAATGTATCCAAACACATTGACTGAAAACAATTATCCAAAATGCCCTCCTGCCTTCTACTATTAAATAGATCCCAAAAGGTTCTTATCTGTCTATAGTCTTTCCAAGAAAGATAATTTCATCTCCCTTCTGTTTCCCTCAGCCTACAACAGTAACACGCCAAAATATGTAAAATCAAGCAATATTTTGTGCAGGGGAAGAATTTGAAAGTTTATATTTATTGCAAAAGTAAACTGTGGAGTCAGTGCATTTCTTTGAAAGATCAACAACTGAAATTGCTAGTCAAATTTTTCTATAACAAACACTGATATGCCAGTTTCTATTCAACAAAGGATTTCTAAGCACTAAACAATGGCTACCTTAATTAAAACTTTTACTTAATAAACGTAATTCCCAGGACAGCGAAGGTTTGTCCCTTTCAGCCTATTTTAGTGAGAACTCTTTCTCAAGGGCTGAGGATTTCCAGAGTCATTTAGCTTAGTCCCATGATTCTTTATTCTAATGGTCCCCTATTAGCTTATTAGCCTGAAGTCAAGCAATATTACCTCAGGGATTTCTCAACTTGTGCAGTCTCCTCCACCTACCCACCCTGCTCGGCCCCACTAGGGAAAAGAGAACTACCAGTAATGGAAAATAAATGCCTAAGACCTTTGGTCTGGCTTCCAATTTTGCTCTTTCACAAAAGCAGATTAGAGTGAAAAGAGACTCATGGGACATGAAACAGCCTCTTGGAGGGAATGAGGCAATTGATCTATGTAAGCCAGGTATGACTTTTAACCAGGTACTAATCTTTCTTGGATTCAGCTTCCTCATATGTAAAATCAAGGGTTAGAGTATAAGTGATCATTAAGTTCCCTTCCAGTTCTAAAATTCTAGGATCTTAAATAAGATACTGGTTATCTCTCTTGTAAGATTCCCTGCCTATTAACACACTCATTTACTAAATGACATTTTAATTTTGGCTCCAAGTGTCAGAAATTTTTACATGCTCAACAAATGGTACAATTCACTAGCTAAATGCTTTAGGTCTGGTCATAAATTGCCAGAAGTCAGTTATAGCCCTGAGTCTGTGATGAGAAGACTGAGGATTTATAATTGAAACAGACAGCAAGGCTTCTGGAGTGCCACTGGGGAAAAGGAATCTATTCCAAAATGAAAAAGCATTACTGGGTTTCTCAGAAAAATATCCCAAGTCACAGTGGCCAACCTATTAGGACTCTACTCACTCTTGCCAATTTTTCCAGTGACTGCTTTGTGTTATCATGGTCTAAAAAATAGGACTGTACTTTCGTTCTTTTTCTTTTTTTTAACCAAGAGAAAACAAGATGCATTTGGTCATCAAAAGCAACCCTTTCAGAGAGGGCAATTTAGAATGTGGTGGAAAGCAAAGGCCTGCCTGTTAAAGCCACAGGTATTCCCTCACTTGCCAGTCTCCGTTATTCCAGAAACAGCTGCTCTGAAGGTTGGCTGAGGTCTTGTTTAGAGAATCAATTAACCAAAGATGTTTGGGCCAGTGAAGAATGTCACTCAAGTATAGAAAGATTTGGAAAACACTTCTACTTTTGTGTTTCCTTCAAAAAACTTAGCCTGTTCTGCACTATTAAAATACCATGTAACTTAACAAAGAAAAGAATCAGTCTAAAATGGGTTTCATGGATGACCTTCTTAGCAGAGAAAATGCTGACCAAACCAAAACTTGAGCCTAATGACAGCCAATGGTCCACAGAGTCATAGAAATACATCATGATCCTCGAGATGGAATTCAATTTTATTTCTACTTTATTTAAAAGAATGAAATTTTTTAAAGTTCTAAGAGGAATATAGGCCTTTAATTCAACTAAGATATATTTTTCATGTAGTGGAAATATTATATACATGTATAACACAGGCATTCTTCAGAACGTCTCCTTGATATGACTAACTCATATAGAAAACATATATTTGACTTTGAGGGAAAGACATGGCTCATTCCAGTTTCAAAATACTTGATTCTACACTTTTATCATCATCATTTTTTATCATCCTCCTCATTTATAGGAAGCCAATGAAATATATTTAAATGTGTGTGATATGATTACATTGGCAACTATGTGAAGATCAAAGATAGTCACATATAAGTCACAAATAACAATAGAGAGATTAGTCTAACAATCCAAGGAAAAATCATGAGAGACTGAGTAAAGTTGTTGGTAGTAGGAATATATTCCATATGGCAATTACCAATTATTTAAAACAACATTTTATTTCTATGTTTCCTGGCTCCTTTTCTCAAAAGGAATAAATGCCTCTAAATATATTTTATATTGCAATAAGTATTAAACAAGTTTGGGATTACACTTCTTTTTTTAAGATTTTATTTATTTATTTATTTATTTATTTATTTATTTATTTAAGATTTTATTTATTTTTGAGATAGAGTGTGCATGTGTATGCAAGAGGGGTGAGGGGCAAAGGGAGAGAGAGAGAAAAAAAAATCTCAAGCAGATTCCCCACTGAGTGCAGAGCAGGGGCGCAAGCTCATGACCCTGAGATTAAGACCTCAGGTGAAACCAAAAGTCAGAGCCTTAATTGACTGAGTCACCCAGGCACCCCTGAGATTACACTGCTTGTGACAACTAAAGCCATGTCACTGGGGAGATCATCCAAGGCTTAAATGTAAGTAGAGTGGACAAGATAAGTGAAAGAAATGGAAAAGAAGCGAAAAGAGGAAAGGAGGAGAGGGGAGAGAGAAGGGAAGAGGCATGCTGATGCAACAAATAATTAAGCACTTAAAATTCTAGGTGATGGAATATTTACCAGAGGAAAATAAAACATTCCCTGCCTTCTTGAAACTTTTATTCTGTGTCAAATAAGCAAAATATGTAGTATGCCATGTGTTCATAAGTACTTTGGAGAAAAACATAGGAAAGAAAGCTAGGGAATGTGGAGGTGGTTGCAATTTCAGACATGATAGGGAAAGAACATCTCTCTGAGAAGCTCATTTGATGGAAGTGAGGCAGTGATGACCAGGGAAAAGGGGGGCCAGGCAGAGGAAACAGCAAGTGCAGAAACCCTGAACATGCAGCAAGAAGACCAGTACGACTAGCGGGAGATAAAAGAGCAGTCGGAAACGAGGTTGCGAGATCATGTTAGCTCTTCCAAGCCGGTATAAGGACTTTGACTTTTGCTTTAAGTATGTTGGAGAGTAAACAATTTTCAGCAGAGGAATAATGTGATCCAACTTACTTTTTAACATCATCGCTCTGGCTGCCATATTGACAACAGACCATGGGAAGGCAAGAGTGAAGCAGAGAGGCTATCATCAGGAGGCAATTGTAATAATCCAAGTGAAAGATGACAGCAGTAGGGGAGCTGGTAAGGTATGGTTAAGTTCTGAAAACATTTTTAAGATGGAGCCACCAGAATTTGCTAAATGGCTTGAATGTTGACTGTGAGAGGGAGGAGTTGGAGATGAGGTTTTGGCCTGAGTCTGATGTGAGGAGGAATATGTGAAATAGGCTTTCAGTGTAAGATCAGAGTTTGGGAGAAGACAGAAGTCAGTTTGGACACATTAGATATCCTATTAGATATCCACTAAGGATGTTGAATGGGCAGCTAGAACTTGGAGTCTTAGAAAAGGTGAGCCTGAGATGATAGATTTGAGAGTCATCACCATACAGAGGGTAACTTGGGCAATGAGACTGAACTCATGATCAACGGAGAGAATGGAGCCAGAGAAAGAGGCAGGTGAGCTCCGAGCACTCCAACATGAAGGTACTGACGGATGAGGGGGAATTGGCACAAACCCCTGAGAAGGAGCAGGCAGAGGGGCATCCTGAAGAACATGTCTTAGGAGCTAAACCAAGAACTTCAAAAAGAAGGGAGTGGTCACTTTTGTTAAATGGGAAGTCAAGTCATAAAAAGCCCGAAATGTGTGGCCCCTGAAGCCCAGTTTTGGTAGAATGCATTTGGTACAGGAGAAAGGTGGGCTAGGTAGGATTTGAGGGAGATTGGAGTAGGGAAATCAGATTCACGTAGAATGGATAAGCTTTTCAAGGAGTTTTGCTGTAAAGGTTTGTAAAGGAAGCAATGAGATCAATAATTTAATAGGATCTGCTCATGTCCTTGTCACGGTTCTTTCATGATCTCCTTATTCTTTTGCTATTATTTCTGTTGATCTTCTGTTTCTCAAGATAAAATAACCTGAATAATGAGCAGCATCCCAAGTGTTACTATATTAAGGCTTTATTTAGATTTGTTCTGCTTATTCTTTTAAAAGATTAGGGGATGGTCAGAAAATCTAAATTTGTTCCAATTTTAATGGGTTAATAATAAAAACTAAGTGACGGTTATTTTTTTAATCCATATGACAAATACTGAATTTTAGACCCTATGGAGACAACATAAAGATTTATTGGGAAGATGCCTTCTCCTTAAGAAGTCTGTGGTATATTAGTGAAGGTAAGACATGCACCTAAATGACTACAAAATAAATCCATAAATTTTATCAACATGGACATCCTCAACAGACAGGTTAATCTGATTTTGTTCTCATCACCACAGTGAGAGCTAAAATGGTCAAGCTATTTAACAGTGCTTTCTATTCCCCTGATATCTTTTTTTCCTTTTCTCACCTCAATAAATCAAATGCCACAAAACTTTTTATAACCTAAGGGACTTGGGGAGTGGTGTATATTTAGATCTGAATAATGCCCTCCCAAGGGAGGAATAGGATTGAGTGCTTACGCTGACCAAGAGAGAGGGGCTGTTTTAACACGTACCTGGGAGATTTCTGGCCAGAGGAGACAGGACTTAAGAGAGTATACACAAGAACTTTGGAGTTCTTTCCTCACTTCATTTCCCAACCATCCACCTTTACCCAAACCTTTCTGGTTGCAGAGGTCCTATTTTGTACCACCGAAGTAGAGTTTTTGTAATATAAGTTCTGAAGTGATACTAGTTATACCAATAATCGTCTGATATTTATTTAATTTTAAAATGTACATCAAGTTGGAGACTACCATGGGTTAACTTTCCAGTAAGGAATTGTGCACTGATTCCATACGTGATACCAGGACATAACTGCAGAAGACTAGGGCAGCTTCACAAAGTCAGTAAAGTGCTATCAATAATAGATCTCATAAATATCAATAATAGGGATATTTTCATATACTGTATATGATAGTCTCTTTTTAGCAAAAAAAGCTGATCTACGTATCTTTTTTTTAAAAGATTTTATTTATTTATTTGACAGAAAGAGAGAGATCACAGGTAGGCAGAGAGGCAAGCAGAGGGAGAGGGGGAGCAGGCTCCCTGTTGAGCAGAAAGCCTGATGTGGAGCTCGATCCCAGGACCCTGAGATCATGCCCTGAGCCGAAAGCAAAGGATTTAACCCATTGAGCCACCCAGGAGCCCCTGATCTACGTATCTTTATGAAAAAGCTGGAGGGCACCTTGGACTGTTAAGCATCTGCCTTCTGCTCAGGTCATGATCCTGGAGTCCTGGGATGGCTCCTTGGGTCCCGGTCTAGGCTCCCCGCTCAGCCGGGAATCTGCTTCTTCTGCAACTCCCTCCCCCACCCTGGGGCTTGTGCATTTGCTCTCTCTCTCTCAAATATTTAAATAAAATTTTTTAAAAAAGGCTGAAATATTCAGGAAGACCACTACAGCACCACTGGCTTGAAGTGGGAAATGAAACAAATTTCCATTTTACAGAATTAATTATTTTTTGCAATTAATTATTTAATGATGTGAGGGCAGAAATCTGCCTACTAAATCCCCTACTCTGTGGACTTGGCTTTCCTTATTAATTATAGTAGATTCTATAATATACACTTAAGAAAACTTCTCTAGGGCGCCTGGGTGGCTCAGTTGGTTAAGCGACTGCCTTCGGCTCAGGTCATGATCCCGGAGTCCCGAGATCGAGTCCCACATCGGGCTCCCAGCTCCATGGGGAGTTCACTTCTCACTCTGACCTTCTCTTCTCATGCTCTCTCTCACTCTCTCTCCTTCCTAATAAATAAATAAATAAAAATCTTAAAAAAAAAAGAAAGTTTAAAAAAAAAAAGAAGAAAACTTCTCTAGTGACTAACACTTTAAATTAATAAGAAAAACTCATCATTTGCTCTAAATTTATTGGGTCCTAACAAATAGCAACCTCTGAGTAATGAGACTGTCTCTTTGCTTCAAGACCTCACCCCAAGTCTAAAGATAATGATATCTATCCTCAAATCACATTTACTTACCCAAATTAAAAACATCACCTCTGATTATTAATATATGCATTTAGAAGCCAAGACACTGGTTATCCTTGGAGCAGGGGAGACTTGATGACAAGCACCAAGGTGACTTCTGGTATATGTTTTTTGATTTGGATGTTGATTCCATAGGTGTGTTCAATTTGATATGTGTTATTCCTTTCTCTGTGTGTATATATGTGTCTGGCTAATGTTTCAACAAAAAGTTTAAAAACCAACTATATCAGATGCTTAAATTCTGAAAATCAGTGGTGTTGTTGCAGTTTAAATAAAAAGTCTTATGCCAGTGAAATTTGCACTTTGCATTTTATATAAAATTAAGATGAAGAGTCTGTCTGTCAAGTCTGTCAGTCTTTTTCTACCAGAGACAGAATCAGAATCAGTGAGTATATATATATATACACACACACAGAGAGAGAGAGAGATTTATATATAAGACATTTATTTCATTCATATATATATGAATATTTATATATATTTACATATGTAAAGAGTTTTATTTCAAGGAATTGTCTTATGAGATTGTGGAGTTTGGTTGGTCAGAGTTCAAAATTTGTAGAATAAGCCTGCAGGCTGGAACTCTGAAGTAGAAGCTGGCACTGCAGACCCCACAATGAAAGGGAGAAACCCGTTTTGCCTGTAAACCTTTCTACCAATTGGATGAGGTCTATGCACATTATCAATGATAGTGTACCTAAAGTCAACTGATTGCAGATGTTCACTACTTCTACCAAGTAACTTCACAGAAGCACCTAGATTAGTATGTGATCGAAAATGTGGGTAATATAGCCTACCAATTTGACACATAAAACTATCCATCATAATTGGTTATGTGAGGATTATAGGTTCCAGTTAAAACTCCTTATTTTGTCAAGGCTATGTTGTCTCATTGGGAGTTTTGCAAAGAGGAGTATATAAAATAACCAGTTATAGATGAGAGGAAACTTATTCTGTATGTTGTGTGCACAATCTCAGTGGTTTCTATGCCTCCTTCAGTGTGACCCTTGAGGAAGAAATTCTTCATCTTTATTGTCTTCTCAGGAATGAATTACATTTAGAAAGGCTGAAGAAATCTGTTCATTCGTTTGGAGCGATAATAACATTCCAACAAGCAAAACGTGTTTTTTTACCAGCATCAAAATTTGCCAGAATTTATGTGTATGCAAAAAAATTAAAGGAGTTTGAATTTTAAAATTTCAAACTTGGCACATGTATTTCTCAAGTGAGGCATGTGGGTTTTGCAAGTTTGCGGGGGTAGGGAGGGGGAGAGGAGGAATTCTTTTGGGAATGAATTTACCAGTAAGAAAAGAACTACAGGTTCTGATTAGGTCACCAGCTTTCAGGGATATAGCGATATACTCTTCCTCTTGGTTTTTCAAGACTGATCCCAAGCAATATGAAGGAGAGACATCCTTTGGCATAGCCCCAACAATGGTATATTCCTTCCCCAAATCCCCGAAATGTCGAGGGTGCCTTCAAAGAGCCTACTCCTTTCTCATTGCTTATCAGCTTTATGTTGTGTTAACTATTCTCTGAGCTGATAATAGTAATGAGAGCTTTTAAGTACTGAGCAGATAGTGTGTCAGGAACTGTTCTAAACACTTTGTATATTTACTCATATAACGACCTCAACAACCATGAAATAGGTATTCTTATTTTCCCCATTTTATAACTAGGGAAACTGAGGACAGAGAAGGAAGTGATGTGTCAAGTCACATGGTTACTAAGTAGCCAGTCAAGCCAGGATTCAAACTCAAGCAGCCTGACTATAAAGACTGACTCTGAACCACTAGTCTAATCCCCTGGTATCAACAAGAATGAGCTGACACTCAGGCACCAGCTGAAAAGTTATTATTCTCAAACCCATTCAACTGTTAAAATATATTTTTTAACCAACAGAATTAAAATGGAATCTCTGTCAGATATTAACACACCTAAAATTTAAACTTGGCAATAAAACCCATTCAAACTAAGGTGCTGAATGGACACTAGTTAATAATATCTACCAATCAGATGTGGGGCTGGCTTGTTTTCGGTTCCAAATGTGTAGGGCTTCATACGACAAGCACAATTTGCAGTGTTTAAATCTTTCATTTTTACTTCTGCCTCACGGGAGCTTACCTAGGATTGCCATTGAGTAAATAATTATCAGTTTCTTTATTCCAAAATATTTTGAGGTAAATAAGTAGGTTTTTTTTTTCCTAATCCATTTTTTGGGTTTTTTTTTATTGGTTTGTAATTTTTATTGGTTTGTAAAAAAAAAAAAAAAAACTGTAGGATAAGATTGTATGAAAGAGAATTCATAACTTGCTTTTGGTAAAATTCCATTTTCTCCAATATTTTGTCTCTAGACCAACAAAAAGAGCAGTGATAATATCTTTTCAGAGGCAAAATTGGTGTGGATTTTTTTTCCTCTTAGTAGAACTTTAGACTCTGAAGAAGTATTTTAGTATGCTTATTTAAAGAACAGCTAGATTTACTGCCAAAAAGCTCTTCATGAAAGACATATGTAAATACAGCAGAGTAAACGAGATAATTCTATTTCATTTGAAAAACACTTTCTTAATTATGTGAACTTGTTTGAAAGAATATGAAATGCTCTGTATTTAGTTCTGTAAGAAGTTTGGCTGTGATATTTATGATGTAATCATAGCCAGGAGTTGAAAATTATATTAATATTGAATGCAAAACTATTTTCTTTTCTCTCTTCTTGTATTTTTAATAAAGGAAAATGCTAATTAAAAAATTGATTGCAAAAAATATCCTCTCTGGCACTAAGTACTGCCACTTAGCTTTATTTTATTTGTAATGTGTCAGAATTTACATTTGCAATGTTCTAGTCTTCAAACTATTATGTTTAAAAAATGGAATTAAATATGTTCTTTTATCAAAGGTATCATTAAAATGCACAAAAGGCTAGTCTTATTTATATCTTAAGGTAGTCCACCAGAACACTTCTGCCCCAATGCAATTTCCAACAAATATGTAATATTTTGTTTCTCATCATTCCAGATATGAAACCAGCATATGGAAGCAATTTCATATCAACTATCTAGTTCAAATCTTAAGACTCTGAAATAATTTGAAAGATGATATTATCTATGAGCCTATGACTAAGTGACTAAGTGCCTTGCCCCAAATCCTACTGTTAATGAGTAAAATCCGTTCAAGGATATTAATTTCCTGCCTTCCAAAGCTAAGCTCTTTCTCACTCCCTTATGCTGCCAATACAACTCTGATTTAAATACTGATCTCTCTGGTTAATCTCTCCCCTTTCCTTGGCCTTAGCAACAACACACCACAATCCAACTAGTTTAGGCAATACATACATATTAAATATTCACTTTATATTATCCTTGGAAACACGTTATTGTTGTTCCACTAAAGTCAAAGTGATCACTGCCTGTGTAGAAAATTGTATCTATGAAATCACTAACAAAATTCCAAAATTGAACTCATTATCACTCAATACTGCAGCCCCAACAAGCCAGTTTATTCTAGTAAATGTCACACTCATTGACCCTGTAACATTAACCGAATGCATAAGAGTTGCCCTGGATTCCTCCCATTGCCTTGCTTGCTATTTCAATCACAGAGTCTTTCATTTTCCCTCCAGGATTTATCTTTTTCTTGCCTGGGTAATTGCCATGGCTTCCTATGTGCTCTTCCCATCAGAAGTCTCCTCCTGCTCCAATCAAATTATTGCCAAAGAGATCTTTCTGTCTCACCGTGTTTTATAGCAGCTTTGAACATTTCAACACCTCCTTCAGGATAAAGTTAAATCCCACAGGCAGATATATGTAATGATGCAACTCTGACTTCCTCAGCCTTGTCTCCTTCCACTCTTTTCTCCATACAGTCCGTCATACAGCCTAGTACAGTCCACAGGCTCTCTTGCCTATTGACCTACACACATTCTGAGAACACAGTCCTCACCTTCAGCACAGAAAAAAATGTGACATTGCAACAGTAATAGTTTGAATATTCATCAATGCCTCCATCAGGTTTTTTTTTACTAGCATTTGAAAGAATCCCCTCTTCTGCTCACCTCCCTCTTTTCACACTGGCCCTCCCTACTTTTATTCTATTAATGAATAATTTCAGTAATGTGTAATAATTTTCAGATTGTAAGTAAATGGACAATGTCATACAGAGATATGAGGTCAGAACCAGGAGGGAAGAGAGAGATAATAAAAACTCTAAGGGTATTTGGAGAATTGAAGTTTTAGATGCAGTGTATCTAAAAGAATAACTATATATATAGTTATTCTATAGAAGTCTTCAAGTTACTTATGAAAAAATCATCTTCCACAAACCTGGCAAATGTGGTAGTAGATTCTTCTATAGTCCAGTAGAGGTGATGCTATCTGAATTCACACAATCCTCCAAAATCAGGTTCATAGTTGTGCACATTATCCGAATACTAGCTTAAGATCTAGAGGTCAAACACAACCAGCTAAGTGGTTTAATGACAAACTTTGAGCTTGAATTAATCTCTTTTATTCAAGGAATAACTACAAATTAATTAATTAATTAATTAGTTATTATTTATCTATTTATAAAGTAGGCTGCACACCCAGTGTAGAATCCAAAGCAAGGCTTGAACTCATAACCCTGAGACCAAGACCCAAGCTGAGATCAAGAGTTGGCTGCTTAACTGACTAAGCCACCCAGGCACCCCTAGAATGGGTAACTATAAATTTAAATTAATAGGAAATTTGAAGGGGCTCTACGTAACCTAGAAGGCAGAGATACATTCCAAGTGCAGAAGATTTAGTTATAAGAAAGTATCACTTCATGTTAATCAGAAATCTCCTGAAATCTTTTACTCTATTAAAGAAACAAATGAAATAATGACATTAAATTGAAATAAAACTGAGCATGACTAAAATGCAGAATAGAGAGGAAGTCCAGGGCTAACTAAGCCTTGACTAGTATGAAATAAAGGAATAACGTGACAAAATTAGCATTTCAATAGAATTTAAATGTATATTCAAATCATTATAGAGTACAGAAAAATCAAATCAGTGATAAGGTGTACAAACCTAAAATGATGGTGCGCAATGCAGTGAATTTGAAAAAAAAAATCCAAGGAAAAACAACACATTACAACAGAAGAAGAAGTAAAGGATATAATTGTAGAAAACCTTTTGAAACTGCAGTGTAAATACAGAGTACGTGGGATTGTTGTTGCTCTACACACTGCAGGAAATTTTACTGAAAGGGTGCTAATTACCTAAGCTTTCTTGAAGAAAATTTTGCATGACCAAAATGAAAATATATAGGCAGAAAAAAAGTATGCGACGTAAAATAAAAAAAATTAGGAAAGTCTCAGATATATACTCAGGGACACAAAATGCCAAAGACAATGCGGTAATTAATCATTGTATATGTATCAAAATAGTTGTTTTACATAAGAATAACAAAATGATAATCTAAGATACTCAATAAGTCAAATACCAAAGCATAGTTCTCCAGGATAAAATAAGCAGTATTCTAGAGCTATCTGAATAATAAATCAAAATTAAGAATTATACTAAAAATTAACATCTAAGATATTTTTTGAGGAAAACTTTATCTCCCTAAAGAGCTAACTCCAGGTAAAATGCAAGCTTGTATACTAACAACAAGAGAGCTTTAGATATGTATGTATTTGTGTTTATGTTCATGTACGTGTCTGTGTATGAGCTAAAAAGGATTTTACTTCTGGACTTTTGCAAAACAAAATATTATTCCATGTCTAATTTGAATCCACTAAGAAAAGAATCAAAACAAAGACCTCTAGAATATAAAATATGTTATCTAGTAGGTTAAGATAGTGTCTTGAAACCAGTTAAATATTGTTAAAACTAAATAACTGTTGCTAATATAGCTATGGAGATGAATACAAATGTCATAAACATTTAAAATAGGAATATAAGGCGAATTCGAAACGTCGTAGCAGTATTCTAGGAGTAAACCCCAGATTAAATAGTTTCAACAAATCGAGTCATTTGGAAAATAATCTTGTTCAGAAACGGTATGTTCTCACCAACAAAGTCAAATTAAGAACTAAATATAATGTTTAAAATGTTTTAAAATCTGCAAAAATCAAAACAGTGTAGAGTCACAGAATCAAACCAAATGAAGGAAATAGAAAAAATCCCCACAAATAGGTTAAGTACTAGCCTACTTAAGGAATCAGTGTGGGATAAGATAGTGCTTTAAATCAGGGGAGAAAGAATAACTTATTTAATAAATAGAGGAGGGATCTTATCATTTGGGGGAAAAAATGGATTACTCCCCCCAAGATATACCCTAGAATGCATTACAGATTAAATGAAGATTTATATTGAAGTAATGAGACAAATTTTTTTTTAAAGATTTTATTTATTTATTTGACAGAGAGAGAGAGAGAGTACAAGTAGGCAGACAGGCAGGCAGAGGGAGAGGGGAAGGCAGGCTCACTGCTGAGCAGAGAGCCCGATGTGGGGCTTGATCCCAGGACTCTGAGATCATGACCTGAGCTGAAGGCAGAGGCTTCAACCCACTGAGCCACCCAGGTGCCCCGAGACAAACATTTTATAAGAAACTCTGGGGGAACATTTACACAAATTTAGTGCAGATAAAGCTTTCTAGGCATGCTATCAATGCATCTCGGCCAAAAAAAAAATTAAGGAAAATATTTCTATATTTATCATATATATATTTAAAATATATATTTCTTCTACCTAAAGCCATATTAAAACTAGAGAAAAATATTTTAAACATAAGTTACGAGTTAATGTTCTTTATATATAAAAAGTTCTTAGAAATCAATAAGACAAAAACTTTTTTAAAAAAATGGCAAAAGTTATTATAAGAAACCTGTTAAAATAGGTGATCTCTACATTTAAAAAATGAGATTATACCTTTTACTTAACATATTGTCAAAGATTGTTTTTATTTATAATATCTCAAGTTAACAAAGTCATAAAATAATAAGGCCTTTGTACACTATTGGTAGAATTATAAATTAATTTACCTTTTCTGGGGCCAAGTTTTCTCTAGCTCCTTATGAACATGTACCCATTTGATCCAGAAATTTCACTATAAGAATTAATCTTAGAATAATCATAGACAGGGACGCCTGGGTGGCGCAGTTGGTTAAGCAGCTGCCTTTGGCTCAGGTCATGATCCCAGCGTCTTGGGATCGAGTCCCGCATCGGGTTCCTTGCTCGGCAGGGAGCCTGCTCCTCTCTCTGCCTCTGCCTGCCTCTCTGCCTGCTTGTGTTCTCTCTCTGTTAAAAAAAAAAAAAATTAAAAAAAAAAAAGAATAATCATAGACATATGAAGGTTATATATCTATAAACATAATATAAAGTGATCTAACACTTATCCATCAAATATTGCTTGCAACTTTAAATACTTGTGCCTTGTAGTAATATTTGCAATTAAATTGGAATTAAAAATGCTTTAAATATGGCATTCCCTACATGTTATTTGTTAGTCATTAAAAGCTACGTTTATGCAAGTACCCTTTGAAAAGTCTTCAGTGGAATGTGCATGAAGAGAGACAAAGAAACTTCAAATGAATGGCTTTGGCAAAAAAGAAAAAAGATGGAAGATTTATTGAATAAATAGGAAAAAGTAGGCAGAGAAGTTTGTTTGTTTTTTTTAAATATTTTATTTATTTATTTGACAGAGAGAGAGAGAGAGATCACAAGGAGGCAGGCAGAGAGAGAGGGGGAAGCAGGCTCCCTGCCGAGCAGAGAGCCCAATGTGGGGCTCTATCCCAGGACCCTAAGATCATGATCTAAGCCGAAGGCGGAGGCTTAACCCACTGAGCTACCCAGGCGCCCCAAGACATATTAATAAAGAATGGACAAAGTAACAAATCTGGTACTATTTCCCCACCTCTGCATATTAGAACTGTCCTTTTTTTTCTGTCATTAAGAAATAGAGAGAATCATGATAGGTTCAGTGTAGTGAATGTCCCTTGCCCACCCTGGTCTAAAGCCATTTATCCATATCTCCCCCAGGACAAATGACTACGAGAACGCAGTGTTGTTCAGAAAGTTTGAATCCATCCAAGAGGAAAACATTCACATTTTTCCACAACGAAACAACACAAACTAAAAGTTTTGAAACATGTCTTGTCCACAGGATCAAGATTTGGTAAAAGTGGCTAGTACACTGGGTTTTGTATTTGAATGATGCCCTTAATGGTCTTCCTTTTTAAGAACCTGGTTGTCAAATGTACTCATATTGCTCAGCCTCATTCAAATCAGTAAGTACTTTGAGTTTTTAATCTTCCTTGACTGCAAGTTCAGACCTAACAGGAACCATTGATTATTATACTAGACATTAGTCATCCTCCTGAGATTCCTACATCTGAAAAATTCCACATCTTATGAGTCTAGAAAAGAGATAACCAGGATCCCCTTTAGAGAAATGGATTGTCTCACCATCCTATAATACTATTCCAACTCAAGGGAAACTAGAAACCAAAGGTAAAATATAGCTGGGTGAAATAAACATTTTTCCAGATAATAGGAGATAAAAATACAAAAACACAGAACCCTAATATTAACTTCTCTAAAAGGTGTTTCCAGGGCAACAGAGACTCTCTCAAACAAGGTGAATGATAAGGTGCAGTAATTTGTGTTATAAGGAAATTATACTTGAACCATTTTAGTTTTAAGAGAGAAAATGTAACTGCTTTTGAATATGCCATCTGAGCATTTATGAGATACATTAAAAAGTACCAATTTCAAGGAAGATCAGAGAAAAGAAGGTTCTTCAGCTGAGCAGACTCTACTGGAAGGAGCTTCACCACTTTACCCAGGAAATTCAATGGTTTAATTTGTGGTCAATCTCTAGGAGAATCACAGAAGAAATTCTTAAGATTTGTGGTCAAAGCCATTACCTTTTTCTCAATGGTCTCTTCTTGTTTAGAATAATAGATCCCCATTTGTCTCTAGTACCCATTTACAACTAAACATGTGACCATGGGACCTGAAAATTCACATTATGAATTTTACAACCTGCTCATCTAAAAAGTCAAGTGTACTCCAAAGTCCTCCATCTTCAAATGGAAAGAGATATACAGAACTGGACCTGATAAAGTTATGAAGGCACAAGTGAATTTTGATACTACACTTTTACCCCTTCCTCTATTCTTGTCTAAGGTATCATGCAAAACTGCCAATTATCAATTGACTGAAAGGGGGTGAGGTGAGGAATCCTGGATTTCAGAAGGCCCTACACAAAATCAATCATTCTCAAAATGTAACTTTCTACTCATCAAATTCTGGGTGCTATTGATTCTGTTGTTTCGGTAACCAAAGTAGTAGTGTTTATTTCAGAAGATACAGCAAGGGAATCATTAATTGGTAAGTTAACAATATCACCAGGCCAATTCAGGCTCTTCAGGCCACTAAGTGAACAGACAATAGAGAGGATCATGGTGTTGACTTTTGAGATTGATTCTGCCAAAGGGAATTAGAATTGCTGCTACACATTTAGGAAAGTAAGAAATATTGAAGGTTCTAAAAGAACATCCTGGGGTGCTTCCTCCTTCTGACTTATTCACTGATAAATTTCATTGGAAAGCCACAGCATTTATGTAGGAAAGATAACCAAAACCTTAGGTTCCTCAATAATGACGGTTTGGGACACTACGTCAAGGAAAGCACCTTGACATTTGAGGCACTGGCTAAACTGTTTAAAGAAATACGTAAAATTAGTAGTAGAAAATTCATAATGACCAACATGAGCCTCATGACCATTACAAAGAGAGGACCATAACAACTTCTTGTGTCTTAATATCTCAGGCTTATATATTTTACTTCTCTCTTCTCATTTATCTTTCCTTCCACCATTTTGTATAGCATATGTTATTACTAAACAACTTTCCAGGTTGACTCTTAGGATTACAATGGATTGTAAGTAAAATGGATTTTTCAGGAATGCAATAATGAATGAAACTTTGTGTGGTTCCCAGTTGGGGAGGAGGTGGATGTATTTTGGACACATGAAGGTTGTTAGTTGCATTAAGTTTTTCACTGTTCTCAGTGAAAGACCCAACCTATCTCCCAAGATAGAAAGTAAAATTGCCAAATTCTCAGTTTTCCCTTCCATTTGGAGAGTATGTGACTACAATAAAGGCTCTACCAATCACACTCACCAACTCCAGACTAAGAGGCAGGTCCAGAAGGAAGCAGAGAATAAGACAATCCTCCACAGTCATGGAACAAGAAGAGTTCTCAGGACACTTGGGGCAGTAGTGACAGCACGACCAGTGAGTGCTGTGGGTGTGGAATTAGCATGTAAGGCTTTGAGATGTCTTCATTTTTCTCATGGGACAGTTTCTATAATACTATTTAGACATTTTCTGCAGCTGTTTAGACTCCAAAGAGCTATATAGTACGTTGTTTTTCCATTTCCTAATATCCTTTTATTTTGTTTTTCAGGGTTCTTTTTACTTTTCATTTTGAAGTAATTTTAGTTCTATTACCTTTTGAGAAAAATCCTTTTTCTGTTTAAATCAGCAAGTAAAAGCTTCTGTGGCTTGCAGTTAAGAATCCTGACTAACAAAACATAATAAAAAATAAAAAAAGAATCCTGACTATACAGTTTTACAGTTCAACACAGGACTATTAAGTATGAATAACTAGGAATTAATTAAATATCCAAAATTTGGCTTTGGGGTCAAGTGAATTATGTTTATACCACAGAATGCTGAAAATCATTTTAAAATGTTATTGGAAAAAATGTAATGGCAGAAAAAAGTGTTCATGATATACTGACTAGTAGAGAACATTGCAACCTTGAGTCCTGGGTCACAGGTTTTTATAACTTTGTAACTCACATAGCTATCTATTTATCTGTCTGCTTTCTAATCTAATCTGTGTTCATTATCTATTACTGTATAATAAATTACTCCAAACTAAGCATTATATGATAATCATTTTTATTTTCTCCCAAGTTTCTTTGAGTCAGGGATCTGGGAGTAGCTCAGCTGGGTGATTCTAGCTCAGCATGTCTCATGAAGTTGCAGTCAAGCTATTGGCCAGGCCTGCAATCTCTAAAGACTCAACTGGGACTTAAAGATCCACTTCCAAGCTCAGGAGGATTATGAGACGCTTTATTTCCTCACCATATGGTCCTCCCAGTGGGACTGTTCACAACCTTGCTTCCCCTATAGAGAGTGGGGAAAGAAAGAGGGAGAGATAAAAGGAGACAGGGTAAGAGGAAAGCAGGGAGAGAGCTTGAGATGGATGCAGTCGTTTATAATCTAACATTAGAGAAGTGATGTTCTACCTCTAGAAGCAAGTCACTAAGTCCAGCCCACACTCAAGGGGAGGGTAATTAAGCTTCTCTTTAGTGGAGGAGTGTCAAAGAATCTATAGATACATCTCTAAAACTGTCATGTACACATGTTTATACAGATACAAATACTTAAATACATAAAATGTTGCATAATGAATACACCCAGAAAATCACAGGGTATAAGGTATCATGTATATTATAAAAATTATTCCACAATTATAAATGTGTGTATGTATATGTGCAGGCATGTGCAAGTACTGCCAGTGCCAACTTCCTGCCTGATAACTTCTAATGAATTACAACAAGGCTCAAACATCCCCCAGCAAAGGGGTATTTTTTTAAGTGTGCCTGCAACTAAGTTGCACACATAGACAGACGTAACTCTCAGACTATGGGAGATGGAGGGAGGATGGTAGGAAGGTCAGATTTCAGGTAGAACTGTGGAGTCCCTGGAAAGAATCCTAAGGAAGAAAACGAGCTCAGTAAAGCAAACTGAACTGAGCTCCCAGAAGACAAAAAGTAGTGGTTCTGGATGCTAGAGCACAGCAGCTTATGCTGTATCCACCCACCAGGTTCTCTGGAGGGATATGGCCGCTCGGGTTCTCCCATCCCAATACAGCTGCTACCAGTAGATGAGTGAGCATCAGAAGTGAAACAATTAGCATTCTAATGTGAAGAATGCCCATAAATAACTGGAGAGGGTGGGCATAGGAAACAGAACTTTGCAGCAGAAGACTGATGTGTTCTATAGCTAGTGAGATTTGCATATTCATATCATTATGACTTCATTTCTACCTAAAGGCTGTTTGGTAGTCTCAGACTGAAGAAATACTAAAAAGCTAATATTAATTTGACTTTCTTTTTTGCTAATCTGTATCTTCTAACCTTTCTATAGCTAACATATTTGCTAGTAATAAAAAAATAGGTTTTTAAAAAAACTTCTTCAAATATGAAGACAGATCACAATATAATAGAAAGTAAAAATGGGGTACAAAACTATATGCAGGAGGCATCCCATTCATTTTTAAATACAGATGTATGATAATGCAAAGTGTTAATGAGATTAAATATGTTTATATATGCATATATATACACATACATTGATATAACCATCTCTATATTCATATACCTATCTATAGCTATTCAGGAGGTGGAAACGTACCAAAACATAGGTAGTTCTTATCTATGGAATTACAAATGATCCTGTTGTCTTCTTGGTTGTCTTCTGTATTTTCCAAAACACTTTAATGAGTATACATTACTGTTACAATCAAATAGAAAAAAGCTAATGTTTTAAACAATTAAAAAGGGAAATAAATTATGACATTTTCATGAGATACAATAATATTAATTATTAGTATTTCATTTCCAAAGAAATGTAATGACATGATAAATTCACACAATATAATTATCAGAAAAAAAGGTTAAAAAAGAACAAAATAAGGAATATGAAATCAACTCTGTGTCTATATATATATGTACATATGTGTACATTTATATATATATCAGGAATTTGAATAGGACTCTTCCTGTTGTCTTAGAATTTTGGCTGAAGCCCCAAAACTGAGAACAATGAGTTATAAATAACTGCACATTCTTAAGAGAGATGCTAGACACATCCACAGAGGATTCAGTGAAGAGAAAAGAACTGGTCCAGCAACTAGCAATCCTTACCACCACCTCTAATCTACTTAAGTGAAGTTTAAAGTTCAAAAGTGGATTCAAAGTGTTCTAAGAGAAAGGAGTTGTCAAAGCAGGCAATGGGCTGGAGTCATTTGAGTTAGCAAAATAAGGAGGACAAAAGATGGTTATAAGGAAGACCTTGTGCTTCAACCATGTAGCAAGGTAAGGATGTATAAGATCGCTGGGAGCTAAGTGGTGGTATGATGGATGTAACCCTAAAGGAAAACTAGGAAGCAGTTGAAAAGCATGTAAGGAGTCAGAGAAATGTCTGTATGAGGGAGCAGCATAGCACAGAACTCGTGTGTGTGTGTGTGTGTGTGTGTGAGTGTGCGTGCACTGGCATGTGCAAACTGTCCCTAAAGAACTAGAAATTCATCTCATTTTGTGTAAATATTTGGACTCTTTCCAAAATGGGAGGCATGGCTAACAAATAGTATTTTTCCATAGAGAACTAAAAGAATGCTAGTCATCTAAGACTTCTCTTTTCCTCTAATTCTTCTTCCCTTGTTTGAACATGAGGGAATCCAACAGCGGGGTGAGAGCTGATAATATCACGCTCACTTCCACACTGCAGGTCCTTCAATCACAGCAAGTCAGAAATAAGCCGAGTAGAAGGGAGAAGCTTTGATTTGGATGAGAAATTAAAGTTGTTTGGGGGGATTTTTAAGTATTTATCTATCTATCTATCTATCTATCTATCTATCTATCTATTTATTTATGAAAGAGAGAGAGGGTGTAGAGGGTGTATGCATGTGTCAATGGAGGAGGAGTATGGGGGTGGTGGTGAAGAATCTCCTGCAGAATCGGGGCTGAGAGCTGAGACCACCTCGGAACTCAATCTCACTCCCCCCAGATCATGATCTGAGCAGAAACCAAAAGTCAAATGCTTAACTGACTGAGCCACCCAGACACCCCAGAGAAACTGAAGTTCTGATTCAGATATTACCAGGCTTTTAGGGCTTGAAAGTGAATCTTATTTTCCAAACAGAAATACAATATAATAATTAAAACTATACATAATTACATTGTCTGGCAAAAATATTCTTTTCATTCTTTTAATTTTTTTAACAAAATGTGGTGTGTGTGTATGTGTGTGTACACATGTGTATGTGTATTGAGCAATAGATGGATGGATGAAAAATAGGTAGAAAAACTGGGAAAAGTATACAGGCATTGACACATTGATCTCCATACCTTCAAAATAATAATTTGAAAGCAATATGTCAAAACTGTAACAATGGTTCTCTCCAAGAGATAGGGATGAGAGAGAACATTTTTCATCTATCCTTGTATTTTCCTGTATTTTGCATTAACACTATGTATGAATTTTACACACAGAATAAAAGGTTATCTTAAAAAAATTCTGATTAGGGAGGCATTGTACTGTTCTACTAAAGTCCACTAGACTGAAAGTGGAAGAAGTGCTTTTGACAAAGATTGTCAAAAAAAGATGTCAAATCTAATCTGAACCTAAACAATACATGTACACAGGCCAGGAGTATTTTAAATGCTTCCTAATGAATAAACAATCTATACAGAAGCACAGATAATTGTTTAAACAGCCATCGTTCTCAATATGAAAATTGTTTTTGCAAACATAGAATCTGCATCATAAATATTTGCATATCAATTTATTTAATATTCCCACTTTATCCTGATATTGGCTGATTTGACTTTTAAAGTTGCAGTTCATCCAGTTCCAGAAAAAAAATGCTTGCTAACCACATTCTGTCCCCAAATTTACTTTGATCACTCTTGTGTTAATCAACATATTTAATCACTATACTCACCACCCTTCATGTTTCTGTCCATAGAAATTCCCTTGTTGACCTGCTTTGTGCTACTTGTGAAGAAAGGCTTTCTCTTTAAGGGAAAAAAGGGAAAAAATGTAATAGAGCTATAGACTGAGAGCCAGGAAGTTGCCCTTGATATATCAGAAATGAAACAAAAGCTAAACTGTTTGACCTCTCTTGTTCTTAGTTTCTTTATCTGGGTCCCATTTTATTCTTTCACACACTACTCCCTTGAAATCCTGTATTAGGAGAATTACCCAGATATGCATTCCTACTTGCTAAGTTTTCATTTGCCTCCATTTTATTGAGGTCCTTCCTTGGTGGACTTCCTTTTTCCTTAGACTTCTACAGTAAAATTCAGTGCTGCCTTTCTGGCTATAATTTCCACAGGTGCTGAGATTTCCACAGCAGGTTGAAAATTTAGGTCTTCCTGAGCCTTTTCCTTCTGGTCCTTGTCTGCATTTCATATATCACCTGTGTCTCAACACATTGTTAGACCAACTGCACACTGGCAGAGGTCTTCACTGGGTCACAAAAGGGGATGTCAGTTCAAGTTTCATAAATGGAATCAATATGAAGTTGAATTTTTCAGCACTGAGAATGTAATTGGTATATATGTTTCTTCAGTTCATTTTCTCCAAACATAAAAGAAATATTTTGCCTTCCTGTAATAACAAACGACCTAAAACATTTTCCTTCAAGGGACATAATACTAATTTCTTTTAATTCCTTTACCTCTCTTTCAATGTAAATTAGATGCAGTTTTACTGGATGTTAAACCTTGACTTTCTGGGGCATTAATGGTACTCAAAAGTGAGAGCCATCATTCCTATTCATGTGACAAACATTTGCTTCCACCAAGTAGTGAAAACATTATAGGAATTCCAATGGCTACAAGTAAATGGCAGGATTCCTTGAGCATGAATTACTGAAGTTTCTTACTCCTAACTTATTGAAAATATAATGGGTTATAAGTGAAGAGCTTTTGTCCCTTCAGGGGGATCTTTAGAGCTGGCAAAATATGAAACATTCTTTACTCATGTATACTCATCTTATTTTTTCTTCTCGAATTTTCAAACTATTAAAGATTATCTCAAATTAAATAGAAATTCACTATCTTATTCTCTTAATCTCACTGTCTGAAAAAATTGTATTTACACTTAAACAAATGACATTGTGAGAACCTATATATCTATAATGAGTGAAACCACTCTCCACATAATATAAATACACATTTTTTGTAGCAATAGTTACCATTTTATACTGCTTTTAACCTAAAAAATATATGTCACATGTATATTTAATTCCTAATGATCAATCAGGCTTTCCTTTAAATGAATACTTTGAATGCTGTATGACTTACTCATGATATAAGTAACAAGAATAGATACAAGAACATTTGAGTAGAAATAACCTCAAACTAGAAATAAAGAATCTTGGATCTTGATAACCATTTTATTTTTTTTTTTTGATAACTATTTTAAAACTGCATAGGCTATAATTTTTAATACATTCAAATAATACAAAAGTATGTACGTTACAAAGTAAATACTGCCTCATGTTCCCTGCTGCCTCTTCCCAGTGTCTCTCGCATAAACCCTTCCTGAAAGGACATAATGTAAATTTTGTCCATTCTTAGTGTGTGCATTTACACACAAAATATGTATGTATATAACAATTTTTTTATTTCTATAAAGAAAATTATGCTCCACGCATTATTTTGAAAAAATCCTTTTTACTTAAAATATGTCAAGTATGTCTCATAGGTATTTACTATTTTTAACTGAATATTCATGTATAAAGTTGATATTTAGCCATTTCATTATTGATTTATATTTTTGCTTATCTCAGTTATTCTTGCTTACAAACTCTGCTTCAGTGAATATCTCAGTACATAAGCTTATACCTAAGTACACAGAAGTTGAAATTTGGTTCAAGTGTTAAGCTCATTTTAAAAATTTGATTAAGATTTCCAAAAGCCCACCAAAGAGGCTTAACCAATTTATATTCCCACAAACAGTCTATTCAGAGTTATCATTTCTCCACAAATTCATCAAAATTGGATATTACCAATTATCATTTTTTGCTTTTTTTCTAAGTTTATATATATATTCCCCCAAATTTATATATTCCCTCAAATCACAATTGCCTTAATTTTATTTCTTTGATTTTCACAGCAGAGTTAGTATCATTCCAAACTTATATGCATTTATTTGTATTTCATATGTTTTTCCCTTCTCTTTATTGGGTGATTCTTTTCTTACTGACATGTAGATGGGTATTTTTTGTATTCTTTGTTACACACACATATATACACATTTTTTGCTAAAAGGATAATATTTATACATTTATACATCTTTTTATTCTAGTCTACTGCTTATCTTTTTGTGTGTTTATTTGTTTTTGTTTTATTTTGATTTTGTTCACTGGCATAGGGAACCCAAAGTGGCAAGGTGATAGTTGTAGCCTCCCATTAGATGGAACCCATGGCAGAAGAGTTCCCACTCTGGGAGCTAGGATCTCTAATCCACAAAAGACTATGATTGTGGAGATGAAAAAAATCAACCTTAGTGAAAGGGAGCATATGCTTTTTGATCCATGCTTGCTTTCCATCCTTACCACAATGGCCCCATTGTACAAAGCACTGGGAGACTCAGTAAGAAGCTAATGGACATTCATTGTCTACTTGGTTTTCAAGAGCTTTGTATGAGATTGCTATTCTCTGGTAGGTATGGATATGTAATAAAAGATCTGCATGCATCATTTCCACTCCAATTAGTCTATGAATATACATTTCTGCCACACACCCTTGTCTTGTATCTTTGCATGTTCTTTCTAAGTACTGACTATTTGATCATATTATTTCCCATTGCTCAGGAATCACTATATATCCTTTCCTCAGACCACTTCTTTTTCAATATGAAATGGATAACCAAGTGTATTGCTCTTAACTGTGCCCAATGGGAAAATTTTTCTTAAATGCTTTCCTTCAGGGTCAAGCTTGAGTGGGGCTTTCATAGATCAGCAGTTTCCTTATGGCTAGCACCAACATTTTCTACCAAACTTTTTTTGTGAACCAGGCTCACATCCTTTTTATCTTTGTCAGAGAGTCCCCAATGATGCCGTAGGTGTGTGTTGAAGGAAAGGTCCTACAGAACAGGCAAATGAGCCTAGGCCACCTGTCTATGTAATTTACTCAGGTATTCTAGACTAACTTCAGTCCAGTCCTGAATGTATCCCTTCCATTAGGTAATGGATTGCTGTCAGGCCCACCCTGCCTTATAACTTGGTAAGTCTGATAAAAGTTCATGATGATCAGCTTTGTTTCAGTCACCGTGTTCCAAGTGATAAGGACTAAATTTTTATCTGTGACCAGCATCATGCTATTTTTCCAAATAAGGAATTGTTCTCTGCCACAAAAGCTAGGGCTTTGTTCCAGAATTCTAAGTAAACCTACTGCTTGCCTTTTAAATTTATCTTCTAGCATACTTGTTTTTTTTTTAATTTTTGTTTTATTGGCTTATAATATTCACATATCTTGATTTTTCTTCTTTTATATTCTAGCTTTTCTTCCTTGTTTAGGAAGACATTCTTCAAATAAACAAGAATGATGCATTTATTATATATTAAATTCTTATATATACATGAATCTATTTTAAGATTACCCTAGAGTCCCATTAGCCTATTCAGCTCTTTTTGTAGTATATATATACACATATAATAGAGAGATTTGTATGTTATTTATATAATCCTGTATAAATTATATTATATATTATATAAAGAAAATAAATGATACTACAAAAGATAAACCTAATAAAATTTATATATGATATATATATTTTATTTTATTAAATTGAACAGGATTTCTCATCCAATATGGGGTACTCTAAGTTGTAGTGAAAACTTTTTTCTTGTGCTTGTCTATAATGTGAACATTTCTAATATTTTGCCATTAGGTAAGATCTGTGCTTAAGGTCGTCTACAAATACTCTATAGTTAGCTAAGGGATTTTTCTCTTTATTTCTATCTTCTGAGAGATTTTATTGGGATCTTTAATAAAAATGAGAATTTTTCAGTATCTGTTGAGTGATCTTCCTCTCCACTTTTAATTTATTGGTAAAATGAGTAACACTAGTATTTTTCCTAATGACCCATACAGGAAACTTAAAAAAAATTATTTGGTCATGATATATGGTGATTTGTACACTGCTATGTCAATTTGCTGTTATTTCATTTAAGACTTTTGGATTTATATCCATAAATGAAGCTTCCCTTGGTTATTATTTTTGGTTATCCTTTTTCTGGAATCAATAGCAATATTTTGCCATTCTCTAGAAAGAGTTGAAACACTAACCAATTCTAAGCCTTAGAATGGATATACTACATAGTAATTACCTATTCCTGAAACATTTATGAAATCTTTACATTTCTCTTCTTATAGCCATAAAATTAATCAACTGCAGAAATTAGAGTCATGTTAATACTTCAGTAGTGTGACCAAAAAAGTCAATGTCATAGAAATTGTTCTCATCAATTTATGTTGTTTTCTGTGGGGAAATTTATATACAACAATATAAAGCACAAATACCTAGTCATGTTGTGTTTATGAAAATGTCTCATGTTTCCAGGGTCACCCAGTGCATTATGACATGAACCACAATCTGGACAACATTTTTTCTGGGATTTTATCCAGTCCCTGAAATTATCAATAATATACAAGGAAGGTACTTAACCTGGAGACTTTAAAAGGATAACAAAATAAATTGTAGAATAATGGAACTCAAAACATATACTGTAAACTAAAACGTATACTGAAAATGTTTGCTCTGTACTTAATTTAAGCACATAAAACAGATATGAGTTTATGTTATTTACCATCCAATCCCACTTAAGGAGCGACAAAAATCATTAATCAGGTGTGATTAAATGTTATGCCTTAGATCCCAGATATTTATAAACAAACCCCCTGGCTGTATAATTTCTGGAATTAACTATTTACTCATCAGATTAGTTAAGATAATGTTCAGATGTGAATAACAGAGATATAAAATGACAGTGGTTTAAACAAGCCAGAAGTTTAGGTGAGAGTTCAGAGCTAACTGTTAGAGAGAGGCAGTGAGGCAGCCCTGCTCCACAATGACCTCAAGGATCCATACTCCTAACTTTCCACTGTGCCATCCTTTAGGCATGGTCTTCAATGGTCTAAGATGTAATTGCAGCCATTACATATATTCTGAGCAACAAGTTAGGGGAAGGGGTTAAGAGGGCTCAATAGGTACATGCCAATTGTCTCGTATCAAAGAGTCCTGGAAGCTGTCACATGGTATTTCCACTTACTGAATATAATTATATATCATACTTCATTACAAAGGCAGCTGGCCAGTATACTTTATTATTCTAGGAAGCCATGTATCTAGCTAAAAACTTCATTGTCATGGGACAAAGGAGAGCAGATATTGAGAGAAAACTAACCACTTCTGCCACTACCATTTCACACACACTCACAAGTAGTCTGCTTTTGCATTCTATAATTTGTAGCTCAAATTCATATCACTTGTATGGTCCAAAGGACCTCAGAGTATAAATTTAGTTTAAGGTGGTCCCAGACAGCCAAAGGCCCCGCATTCCCTGTCCTGGAAGCACCCTAGAGACAATTAAATGTCGCATTCCATTGAAAAAAAAAAAAAAAAGGTGGTCCCAGACATAGTTCCTTCAGGTACATGGCAGAAACAAACAAAAATACTCTCCAGATTTTGGTATTCATCTTCATCCAGAGACTGAACAATTCCCACAAATAATCTTCCAAAGAAAAGACATCCATCCACAATTGCAGAAGAAATGTCATTTTCAGTAAAGTAGCACACCACCAAAGACAAAGAGATGATGTGAAAGGAAGCCAGAGAATAGTTTTCTCTCAATGGCACAGACTGACATCTGACTTTCCAACAGCTTCAGTGAAACCAAAAGACAGTGGAATGACACTTTCAGTGGGCTGTGAGAAGTGACTATAATCTAGATTTCTATATCTGGAGAAAATATAATTTTTAAAAAGGAGAAATAATGATGTTTTTCTTATAAGCAATAATTGAGGAAGTTTGCCACTAAACGATCTTCATTAATAATATCCTAGGAGATAATCTTCAGATATAAGGAAAGTGATCCCAAATGGAAAGTTTGAGATACAAGCAAGAATATAGAGCAAAGAAATTAGTATTTGAGGGGTGCCTGGTTGCTCAGCCAGTTAAGCATCTGCCTTTGACTCAGGTTGTGATGCCAGGGTCCTGGGATTGAGGCCCACTCTGCTCAACAGAGAGCCTGCTTCTCCTTCTCACTCTACCACCCCCCCCCCCGATCATGCTTTCTCAATCTCTCTGTCAATTAAAAAAAATCTTTTCAAAAAATTAGTTTTTGAGAAAATCTAAATGAATTTTGACAGTATTAATCAAAAAATAATAATAATATGTTGTGAAATAGAATTAAAATATCTAGCAAAATAATACAAATCAAGAAGAGAGTAAATGGCATTAAAATTCTTTAAGATTTCTACTGCCTAAGAGAAAGGTAAAGGTACTTTATGACATTAGACTTTGATGTGTTAAATAGTCACATGATAATTTCTAGGGAAACCACTAAAATAAAAAATATATAACTTCCAAAGTAGTAGAAGGGAATACTGGAATAATAAAAAGTAATCAACCCTAAAAAGGCAAGAAAGAAGAGAAAAGACAGGACAATTTGAAATGTTAGTAATTACATGAAATCTAAATGTATGAGAGGTTCCAGTTAAAGGACAAAAAATTTTAGGTTACATTTTTTAAATTAAAATTTGCATTTTAATTATAAGGGATACAACATGGAAAAAATAGAAAAGTTGAAAATGAAAGTATGAGTAAAAATATATCATAAAATACTAATCAAGGCAAAGTTGGTATATTTTCATCCATTATCATCCCAAATATTGCCTCTGCCTCATTTTATTTCTCCTTTCCCCTAAGAGTTCTGATTTTAAAAATACATATAGATATGTATATGATAGCAAAACAAAAAAAGGAGAAATATAAAGAAGATTTTAACAAAATGGACAAAAATAGAGGACTCCCTCTTTTACCTATATGAATTTATATTATTTCAAATTTTATTTTATTTTTTCAGTTTTTATGGTGTTATGTTAGACACCATAAAATACATCATTAGTTTTTGATGCAGTGTTCTAAGATTCATTGTTTATGTACAACACCCAGTGCTCCATGCAATACATGCCCTCCTTAATACTCATCACCAGGCTTACCCATCCCCACCCCCCAAAACCCTCAGTTTGTTTCTCAGAGCCACAGTCTCTCATGGTTCATCTCCTCCTCTTATTTCCCCCCTTCATTTTTCCTTTCCTTCTCCTAATGTCCCCCATGTTATTCTTTATGTTCCATAAGTAAGTGAAATCATATAATAATTGACTTTCTCTGCTTGACTTATTTTGCTTGGCATAATCTCCTCCAGTCCCATCCATGTTGATGCAAAAGTTGGGTATTCTTCCTTTCTGATGGCTGAGTAATATTCCATTGTATATATGGACCACATCTTCTTTATCCATTCATCTGTTGAAGGGCATCTCAGTTCTTTCCACAGTTTGGCTATCGTAGACATTGCTGCTATGAACATTGGGGTACATATGGCCCTTCTTTTCATTACATCTGTATCTTTGGGGTAAATACCCAGCAGTGCAATTGCAGGATCATAGGGTAGCTCTATTTTTAATTTCTTGAGGAAACTCCACACTGTTTTCCAAAGTGGCTGTACCTACTTCCATTCCCACCAACAGTGTAAGAGGGTTCCCCTTTCTCCACATCCTCTCCAACATTTGTTGTTTCTTGCCTTGTTCATCTTTGCCATTCTAACTGGTATAAGGTGGTATCTCAACGTGGTTTTGATTTGAATTTTCCTGATGGCTAATGGTGATGAACATTTCTTCATGTGTCTGCTAGCCATTTGTGTGTCTTCATTGGAGTAGTGTCTGTTCATGTCTTCTGCTCATTTTTTAACTTGATTGTCTGTTTTTTAGGTGTTGAGTATGAGAAGTTCTTTATAGATCTTGGATATCAGCCCTTTGTCTATAGTGTCATTTGTGAATAACTTCTCCCATTCTGTGGGTTGCTTCTTTGTTTTGTTGACTATTTCCTTTGCTGTGCAGCAGCTTTTTATATTGATGAAGTCCCAAAAGTTCATTTTCACTTGTTTTCCTTGCATTTGGAGACGTGTCTTTTTTTTTTTTAAAGATTTTTTATTTTTATTTATTTATTAGGAAAGAGAGAGAGTGAGAGAGCACATGAGAAGGGAGAAGGTCTGAGCGAGAAGCGGACTCCCCATGGAGCTGGGAGCCCGATGTGGGACTCGATTCTGGGACTCCGGGATCATGACCTGAGCCGAAGGCAGTTGCTCAACCAACTGCACCACCCAGGCACCCTGGAGACATGTCTTGAAAGAAGTTGCTGTGGGCATTGTCGAAGAAGTTACTGCCTATGTTCTCCTCTAGTATTTTGATGGCTTGTTGTCTCATCTTGAGGTCTTTCATCCATTTAAAATAAGCCTAACTTTAATTGAAAGAACTGTCACCAACTACTCTAGGACTTAACGTTTTCCAGGAAACTTTTAGCTCTCTCCTCTAACAGAGAGCAGAAGATATGTTTTTATTCATGTTTTATAGGTGCAAGAGTAAGCTGCAAGACCACCTATGCCAGATGTAAAACACACCTAGTTTCATGAGTGACAGCAGTGGCAAAGCCTTGAGGTGCACAGGAATTGGGGAGCAGTTCTAAAGGTCTGTGGAGTTTGGACAAGACTCATTAAAGTAAGACCTACAACCAGACAAATCTCATAAATATGTGTTGACATCCCTGGAAATTTTTGGAAGTCTTTGAGAAAAAGAACTCAAGGAAAGAAACATCTTGGTTTAAGGAAATATATATTAGGATTCATCAAGGTTTGGCTAAATATGTTAATGAAATAACATCTGTGCTCACCAGCTGGTAGTGTCTTCACCAACTTCCCTAGAATGTATTTGGAGAAATCCCAAATTATAAAACTTAAAACTATGGAATGAAAATGTAGCTCAGTCTGCTTGAGCAATTCAGGTGAAACATGTTTTATTTAATTTGTAATTGGGATCAAATATTTGTCATAGTAAATTTAATGCATTTCAAGTTCTTTTTTCCCTTAAAACATATTCCATTTATGGCCTTTTCACCTCCAAGCTGAAGCAATGAAGCTGATCTCTGAAAAGAAAAATCACAGGTTAGGATTATGCAGGCAGAGTGAAGAACAGGAACTCTACTCCTGTAGGGAGGCAAGAGATGACATAGGAAGGACATTTAAGATACTATATAGTTTTAAGGGCTTCCAACACATGGCCAGCAGGACAAGAAAGAAATAGTCCCACAAACATAAAAATAATAAGCTAATGCCATCGTGGTTTTTTTTTTAAGATTTATTTATTTATTTGAGGGTAAGTGTTGGAGGGGTAGAGGGAGAGAATATCCAAGCAAACCTCTGCTGAGTGTGGAGTCTGATGCAGGGCTCTGTCCCACGAGCCATGAGATCAGGACCTGTGCCAAATCCAAGAGCTGGGCACTTAACAGACAAAGCAAACCAAGCACCCCCCAGTGCCATCATTTTTAACCTGGATTTTGTTAAGCCATTAGGTTTTCATCCTAGGAGAACCACTGCAGAAAGTGAGAGTCATCCCTACCCCCATTTCAACCAGACAAATGCTCCATTTTTATGGGATTCCATTTAAAGAAAGCTTACACTGCCTTTTAAATGATTGTTTTAAATTTTAAACACTTGTAAAAAGTAAATAGGTCCAGGTTATTTTTTACTTGCCCCACTGACCATGGAACCTAAATAACATTTCATTAAACTCTTAGCACCACCATTGTTTAAAACCCTAGAAAATATAATCCCCCATGACTGTGATTTTAGAAAAATGCCAGTTCTCTTACTATGTGCTACCGCCCTTGCAAGTACTTTAGATGCATACCTGTAGCCAGTACTCATAATAGCCTTTGGGTATTGGTACCATTTTTATACTCATTTTATAGATAAAACTTAGACTAAGAGTGTTTTGAAAATCACATAAGGTTAAAAAAAATAGTAAATGTCAGTCGTAAATATGGTCCAGTTTCTCTCCCTTCTAAGTTTATGTTCTTAACAAAGTCACAGTACTTGAAAGCAATAAATAGTTGGTTTATCACAGTTGAATCATCTGGGATACAGAAAAATTATATTATTTATCTTAACATTTATATCACATCAGGAACATAAATCTCACTGAAAGACAATAATATTATGGTGTCAAAAAATAAACTGGGTCTTGATTTGAATCTCTCTGATGGCTAAAGATGATGAACATTTTTTCATGTGTCTGTTAGCCATTTGTATGTCTTCTTTGGAGAAGTGTCTGTTCATGTCTTCTGCCCATTTTTGGATGTGATTATCTGTTTTGTGAGTGTTGAGTTTGAGGAGTTTTTTATAGATCTTAGTTATCAGACCTTTGTGTGTAGTGTCATTTGTGAATATCTTCTCCCATTCCGTGGGTTGCCTCTTTGTTTTGTTGACTGTTTCCTTTGCTGTGCAGAAGCTTTTTATCTTGATGAAGTCCCAAAAGTTCATTTTTGCTTTTGTTTCCTTTGCCTTTGGAGACATGTCCTGAAAGAAGTTGCTGTGGCTGCTGTCGAAGAGGTTACTGCCT
>CM052800.1:112008217-112077173 GCA_028533885.1 Nasua narica | reverse complement strand
CCCTACTATTATTGTATTATTGTTGATGTGTTTCTTTCACTTTGTTATTAATTGGTTTATATAATTGGCTGCTCCCACATTAGGGGCATAGATATTTACAATTGTTAGATCTTCTTGTTGGGCGGTCCCTTTAAGTATGATATAGTGTCCTTCCTCATCTCTTATTATAGTCTTTGGCTTAAAAATCTCATTTATCTGATATAAGGATTGCCACCCCAGCTTTCTTTTGATGTCCATTAGCATGGTAAATTGTTTTCCACCCCCTTACTTTAAAGCTGGAGGTGTCTTTGAGGCTAAGATGAGTTTCTTGTAAACAGCATATCAATGGGTCTTGGGTTTTTTTATCCATTCTGATACTCTGTGTCTTTTGATTGGGGCATTGAGCCCATTTACATTCAGGGTAACTATTGACAGATATGAATTTAGTGCCATTGTATTGCCTGTAAGGTGAGTGTTAATTGTATATTGTCTCTGTTCCTTTCTGGTCTATGTTACTTTTAGGATCTCTCTTTGCCTAGAGGACCCCTTTCAATATTTCCTGTAGGGCTGGTTTGGTGTTTGCAAATTCCTTTAGTTTTTGTTTGTCCTGGAAGCTTTTTATCTCTCTATCTATTTTCAGTGACAGCCTGGATGTAATACTGGATATAGTATTCTTGGCTCCATATTTTTCTCATTTAGTGCTCTGAATATATCATGCCAGTCCTTTCTGTGGATAGGTCTCTGTGGATAGGTCTGCTGCCAATCTAACATTTCTGCTTTTGTATTACAGACTTCTTGTCCCGAGCTGCTTTCAGGATTTTCTCTTTGTCACTAAGACTTGTAAGTTTTACTATTAGAGGATGAGTTGTAGACCTATTTTTATTGATTTTGAGGGGAGTTCTCTGTGCCTCCTGGATTTTGATGCTTGTTCCCTTTGCCAGATTAGGGAAATTCTCTACAATAATTTGCTCCAATATACCTTCCACCCCTTTCTCTCTTTCTTCTTTCTGGGATCCCAATTATTCTAATATTTTTGTGTCTTATGGTAGCTCTTATCTCTCAAATTCTCCCCTCATGGTCCAATAGTTGTTTGTCTCTCTTTTTCTCAGCTTCTTTGTTCTCTATCATTTAGTCTTCTATAACACTAATTCTTTCTTTTGCCTCATTTATGCTAGCATTAAGAGCCTCCATTTTTAATTAAACCTCATTAATAGCTTTTTTTATTTCCACTTGATTAGATTTTAGTTCTTTTATTTCTCCAGAAAGGGATTTTATTTCTCCCAAAAGGGATTCTTTAATATCTTCCATGCTTTTTTTGAGCCCATCTAGCACCTTGATAACTGTCATTTTGAACTCTATTTCTGACATATCACTAATATGTGTATTAACTATGTCTCTAGCTGTTGGTACTATCTCTTGGTCTTTTTTTTTATGGTGAGTTTTTCCGCCTTGTCATTTTATCAAGATAAGAATAGGTGAGTGAGAGAGAAAAATACTCTGGAGTTCCACAGTTTTCACTGATTGATGAACTTGGTTGGTTATTCTCACTGATCTTCTGGGGGGGGGGTGCTGTTGCGTGATTCTCAAATGTCTTTGCCAGATGCGGAATTGCCCCACCCTTGTCAGGGGATGGGCGAAGCAATTTGCTCAGGTTTGGTCTGGGGAGTCTTTGTTCCCTGAGCATTTCCCGTACTGCCCCGGAGGCTGGGAATGCAAATGGCGGCCTCCCGGTCTCTGGCTGGAGGAGCTGAGCACTCAGGGTCCTCAGCGCACCCTCAGAGGAAGGCAGTCAATCACTCCTGGCTCCCTGGTCCCCGCCCAAACTCCGAGCTAAACCGCCCATGGCGGAGCGCCTCTATCTCTGGCACGGGCCCGTCTGGAGTCTACAAACCCAGCAGATTCCTGTTGCACGCTCCTGCACCACTCCTCCTAGAGGAGGAAGGACAGGTTCTCTCCAGAGCTGCCTCCTATGGGGTCCCTGCTTAAAGAGCCATGGCCCGACTAAGGTAAGCCCGAGCTGATAGCGCACTGCACGGTTCCTTCTCTGCCATCGGCTTCTCCGCCCCAATACCTGGGAGCTCTGCCATACACAGACACCCCCGGTCCTTTTGTGACCTCATGGGTCCTGAAACCACACTGTTCCCACGAGGGCTAAACCCCCCGCTGTGTCACTCAGTGGAGCAGACCTTTAAAAGGTCTGATTTTGTGCTCCACAGCTCTGTGGCTGCAGGGAGCCCCCGACCCCCGTCTCTCCTCCTGTAGCTTTGGATTCACTTTTTCAAACGTCCTACTTTTGGTCAATTTTCTGCTTCTAGAATTGCTCTTCTTCCTCTCTTCTCTCTCCTGTTGAGTATGCTGGCTTTTAGAATGATTTGATAACTATCTAGCTGAACTTCTGGAATCTGACTCTATCTTAACCTCCTATTCCTCTGCCATCTTGCTCCTCCCCCCAAAACAGTTTTTTTAATTTCTTGTGATTATATCATAAAAATATGCAAGTCCTTTGGGTCTTTGCTATGATGGACCAATATCTTCCAGAATAGGCAATGAGAACTGACTTGGCACTCAAGGTCAAATAATCCTATTTTGTTTCACACAATTTGTCTCAATAGCAATGTTGTGCTTAGTAAATATTATTTTAATAGTAGGATTTTGTTTCCCTATATCTAATCCATGATCACATTTGCAATGCCTGGCATAAAATAGGGGCTCAGTAAATATCTTGGGAAGAATCAAATGTTGCCTTTTTGTACTATATGGGGGCCCACATTAAACCATATCAAGAGCTTCCTAACAGTTTCTGGATGCTTTGTAAATTGTGCACATACATATAACCCCTAGGTCACATCAACATAGGTAATTTATACAAATACTTTGGCTGCTTTCACTCACTAGATGAATCAAATTCTTCAAAACAAACTGGCTCATTTATAAACAATGCAGCCTTACAGATGATTTTAATATTGCCATTTCCCTTAATAACTTAACTTTTACTGCAACTATTTATAAGGTTTTTCCTGGAAAATTGGCTTACAGATAAAATCACAAAGTATGTGGAAGAATACCTCCCCTTTCCTCTAATGTTTAAAACTCGTACAGGTCTAATTGTCTTGTTTTATGAGCAACCAATGGTTTGAGAAACAAGTCTTGTTTTTCCCATAAATCTCTTATCTCGATCTGTGTTCAAGGCTCAAGTCTGCTGCAAGGGATGATATCTAATGCACAATGTCACCATCTCTAAAATTGGAGTCATTGAAAGGTTTGCCCAGGGGTACCTGGGTGGCTCAGTGGGTTAAAGCCTCTGCCTTCAGCCCTGGTCATAATCTTAGGGTCCTGGGATCAAGCCCCACATTGGGCTCTCTGCTTAGTGGGGAGCCTGCTTCCCCCCACTCTCTCTGCCTGCCTCTCTGCCTACTTTTGATGTCTCTCTCTGTCAAATAAATAAATAAAATCTTTTTTTAAAAATTCACCAAGAGGTCAGTTTAAAAAAACAAACAAAAAAAAGTTTTGCCCACATCCTCTTTGAGATAAGAGATTGATAGCATTAAATTCATAGTTAACCATTAAGATAGTAATCCTAAAACACTACATTTCTAAGCAACCTCCATTAAAGTAGGGTGGCAGTTGCTACAACTTGAGCCAATTTGCCTAATCAGATGTCCTGCCCCTAATAGTAATCAACAAACAGGTATTTTAGGGGAAGAGACCAAGCATTCTTTTTAAAAAAAAAAATCTTTAAAAAAATAATATATCATAGGAATAAGCACTACATGGAAACAACTCTCAATCCTAATTCCCACAGACAATAAATCCATATTCAGAAGGACTAAATAATCTTTCTCTTGTATCTCCACTGACCAGGCTACAAGTGCCTAGTGGTGATCATAAAATTTTCCAGCACTTTTGAAAATCCAGACACAATAATTGCTTCAATAAATCTCACTCAAGTCCTACTGCTTGCTCTCCAAGAACATTTCTCTTTCTTTTTTAATCCACTTTTGCTTTCTGAAAGATATTCTGAGCTATCAGATATGGTTTCTCAGGTTAATAGGGTGCTAATCCACTCTTCAGTGTGGTTCATGTCTTCTTCATATGAACCCCAACATGCACAACATTTTCTTAAAGGGTATTAGTCAATTGCATATGCTCTTATTCACATTCTGTGAGTGGATACGGGTGACGATGAAAATTCCATAATCTCAGAACTTGTGGATAGAGACTCCAGCTTTGACCTTGGGACTCCACTAAAGTGTTCTAGGTTACAGGTGACTGAAGGTGTCTAAAGTTGAAAAGAAACATGTTGCTGATAAGGTTGACTGCCAATTTCAAGTATCGAAGAGATTTTTAAGATTCTACGCAGGGGCACCTGGCTGGTTCAGTTGGTTAAGCATCTGACTCTTGATTTCTGCTCAGGTCATGATCTCAGGGTCATGGAATCGAGCTTCCTGTAAAGCTCCACACTCAGTGGGTAGTCTGCTAGAGATTCCCTCTGTCCCTCCTCCTCTCTCTGTCCTCCCCTCAAATAAATAAATAAATCCTCAAAAAAAAAAATAGAATTTCTACTCACATGGCACCAGCTGGCTAAGTCAGTGCAGCATGTGGTTCTTGATCTTGGGGTCTTTTGGGCCCCACATTGGGCATAGAGATTACTTTAAAAAAAGATTTATACTCAAAATGCTTTCCTTTTACCATCTGGTAATATCCCCACCATGTTGTATAGAAAGCTTCATAATGACTGTCTTACCTATTCTAGCACAATATTCTATACAAAATATCTGTTCTGTTAGTTTTAATTGAGTTTAATTGTGAGCATTAACAACATCCTACAGGGAACCCAAATTATGTTGTAAGACACCTTAAAATTAAACTATCTAATAATAAAATTAAGCAGTGTTGAGCACATTTTGTTTTCTAGTGCCAGAATAATCTCCTGGAAGTATTTTACCAAACTTTACCATTTATGGATTTTTCAGAAGCATTAGTAAAACTAACAGAAAAACAACTGGTGGTGTGGTTTATATGAAATTGATGTATTTGTATATTTATTCTATTCATCATGAGGAGATATTTTAATAGAAATAAATTGTGACACTGAATGGAATTCAAATCCCACCTTCCCCACTAACTAGAATATTAACTAGTGTTCATTGAAATAATAATACCTTGCATCAGGATTATAAGAGTAAATGAGAAACGTATGAAAAGCTTCTAGTAAAATGCCTAGCAAATAGTAGATCTCAGTGAATGTTTATTGACCTATACTTAACCAAATGTGAATATGAAAGAAATATTAGGCAGAGATTCATCATTCCACCTAGGTAATGAGCCCAAGGTTTTAGAGAGCTTGCCCAGTTTTATAAACCAAAAAATTTGCACCATGTGGGATTTTCTAAAAGCATTTTCACCATATAGTAAGATAGAGGTGGGCATAAACCCCATTCATTCATCTGGGAGAAATATCTTTAGATTTATATCACTCTGAGGAAACATATTAAAATTTCATATTTCTTTCTGGAGTCTTATTCCTAACCGAGTTAGTGAACCTGTCATCTGTATATAAAGACTCACTTTCAAGGAGAATGAAAAATGGTTCTCTTCTATAATCAGGGACTCACCTCTGTATCCTCCCTAGTAACATCAGCCATTGTGACTTGGGCTCCCTAGCAACCATGTCTTTCTATATCAGACAGCTTTATTTGAAACAATCTTCACTGGAGAAAAGGAAGTAGAAAAAGTCCACATAAAAATAAAAATAAAACATGAAATGTCCATGAGGTAAGGGCAGTCAAGCTTACTTGGAATGCTAAATAATTTTCCATGTATAATTTTAATAAATAATTTAAAATTTAAAGCCTATAGATTTGTCAGAGAGCTGAGTATATTGTATTTTATCAGATGAGAACTTTGTTCCTTCCACATATTATGCTAAAAGAACTATGCTATAAGAAGGGACAATTATGCTTATTATGCTATAAGAAGGGATAATTCTGTCCAAACTAGAAAGTTCAAAAAAACAACATACCAAATATTTCATGAGACTTTTGTGTTACTAAACACAATTTTGATGCAACAGTCTGTACTTTGAGTCTTTCTGCCCTGCAGCCTCTGGGTGAGCTAATTTCTATATTGAGTTGGTTCTCAGAGCCAAAGGTCTGACAGAACATAGAAAAGTTTATGCAAACAGTTCACTTTATTTGAAACGGATTTACTACTGTCATCAGGAACACCATGTCCCTCATGGCCTCATTTTATGGCCTTGCACCTGATGGGCTGGTTCATGACAAACTTATTCCTCCTCAGTGCCCATTACCTGTCTAAGCCTTCCCCACAGGCCCTCCATGCAACCTCCACGCAGGATCTCACTTTGAATCCAGTATTCTCTTAGCCAAAAGCAGTGATCACAAATAGCCAAACTTCATTTTCTAATCACCAATGGAGCAAATGATGTTCATATCTGAATGAAAAAGATACCCCAAAAAATCATACTTTACAAGAATGATTGATATTCTAAACCAGGAAATATTTCATATGCATATTAAGAAAATATATCATTATATATCAAATATTATGCCTTAAAATCTTACTTCATACATAAAGATATGATATCTTAAGGAAATATTTTTTCAATAAAGGCAATAATAATAATAGTAATGTGTTTACAAATATAGAGCATCCTAACCTTTTAAAACTATTATTATCTCCATGTTATAAACAATGAAACTGAGATAGTGATTTGTTCAATGTCACAGAGTAAATTAGTGACAGGACAGGACAAGAATCAAGGTCTCTTACCTATAATCTCAGAACACTGAGGCAAATTTTGGACCTCCTTGAATTAGCAGAGCAGAAAACCCTCTTCATGGTGCTTCAGTCTTTCCAGGTCCCAGGTTAGTCCATGTCAGTTCATGTTCTTCTTCCCTTTCAGACCAATGATTTGCTCCCAAATCATAGAAAAAAGAAGAAAGACCATGCTGATTTAAAATGTCCTGCTTTGTAGCTCTATTTTCAAGGGAAGAAGAACAATGCAACCATAAGATATATGGAACCAACCAACATATTTAACTATGGACCCAACAATTTAGACAATGCTTACTTACTCAACACTTAACTTCTAGGCACTTTTCTAGACATTTGGAAAACAAAACAAAGAGAACAGACAACAGTATCTTCCCTCGTGGAGCACACATTCTAGGAAGAGGAGATGAACAATAACTTATAAATATAATATATAGGAGAATATTAGATCATGATAAATCCAATGGGATAAAAATAGGGCAGGGTAGGGAGTTTGGGAATACTGGGTAGTGGATGGGAGTGGGGTGTTTCAGGTTGTAGAACAATGAATCATGCACAGTCCCCCCACCTCAAGAGAATTTAGTAGAATCTAATGAGGGAAAGAGTAAGATATTACCTTTTTAAAACTAAAATTTTTTAATTTACATAATAAAATTGACTATATAGTGACATTAAAAAAGAAATGATTTCCTAGTAAGTGAGTTGAAGACTTTAAAGAAGCAAAGGAATATATGGTTGCTACTCCTATTGAAGACACCACACCTTGGAATAGCTACAGAATCTCCTCCTCTGGTGTCATTTGCAGAACTTCCCAACTCAGATATCCCTCATCTCCATCTCGGTCTCTGCCCCAAACCAAGTATCTCACAGTCCCACAACATAAAACCCTATCACATCATCTCTAGATTTTCATTTGCTATGGTACTATATCCATATAAAATAGCTTATAAAATCAGAATAGGTTAGAGTGTATACACGTGTGCATAAACACACATACACACACACACACACACACACACATATATATAGTATATGTGGTATATATATATAAATATGCAGCTTACCCTTGAACAACACAAGGATTAGAGGCATGGACCCCTGCACTGTCAAAAATCCAAATATAACTTTTGACTTCCCCAAAACTCAACTACTAAAAGCCCACTGTTGACTAGAAGCCTAATTGATAACATGAGTAGACAATTAAAACATATTTTGTATGTTATATGTATTATATACTATATTCTTACAAGAGTAAGCTGGAGAAAAGAAAATGTTATTTAAGAAAATCTTAAGGAAGAGAAAATACATTTACAGCACAGTATTGTATTTACTGAAAAGAATTTGTGTGTAAGTGGACCCATGCAGTTCAGACTCATGTTCAAGGATCAACTGTGTACACACACACACACACAGATTTATTCCATAGTATTTTTTCAGTTCCTTAGCATCTTTATCTAGCTGTATTATTAGAAATTCAGTAAATCTTGATAATCTATTCATTGCCCCTAAGTTTGTCTGAAATTCAATTTAACAATTGAGACATTTGGGGTAATTTATCCCCATTTCACTTTTCTCCACAGGAAAATGACCAAAATACTGAAAGTGTTAGGAAGAGAATAATTTTAGAATATTTTAAAAACTATTTCTAAGTCTGTTCTTCAATAACCATAAATGAATTCTTAAAAGATACAAAATTCAATAAGAAGAGAAAATTCCATTTGTTTCATATCTATAGCAGAACTCAATCAGATTACTTAGATTTGGTCAAGATTTCTACTTGATTAACATTTTAAGATTCATATAAAATGTCATGTAAATTGTAGAGTATTGCTGAGCCAAGCCAGACTTGATCTGTTAGCATTTTATTATATCTGACAAACCCTAATTTAGTTCGTTTTCATTTCTGTGGTTCAAACTAATGTAAAAAATGAATTATATGTAAACTATGATTAAAAATCTGTTATCAAAAGAGCTACCATCATTTTGCTTTAAGCCTGTTTATCAGAGTATAATCTCATTCTCTTAACTTTCAAGGAAAAGAGGCAAGAATCTCAGTTAATTACTGTTTCATTGCTAGTACCCCAGAGCAAGCACAGTTAAAGCGTTCAGTGTTGCAAAGTAATTGGCAAGAACTTAGAAGAACCAGGACATATAAATTTGCACTAACAACTTAAGCTAATTGGGAAAATGGAAATAAATACAAGAATTTAGTGATTATCCAGCACTGAGATAAAAAGAGTGGCTGACAGTGAGCATAATCCAAGAACACAAGTTCAACTAAACTTGTAATAGTTATGAGACACTTTAATTGGGATTTCAAATGAAATAATGTGCTCAGATGGCCTGTATTTAATCACTGTGCACATGTACCTGAAAGGAAAATATCTGTTTCAACAAAGGGCCACAGCAAGTAGCAGTTTTTTATGTCTTCACTTCCTCTAAAATACACACCACAAAAACAGAGGAATCCCTTCGTGAATGCAGAAAAATGCCTCAAAACATTATGTGTCACACAAATTGAAAACCTGTCACTGTTGCATTGAGAAAGAAAGAAGGAGAGAGAGAGAGAATGGAAGAAAGAAAGGAAGGAAGGGGAAAGAAGGGAGGGAGGAAGGAAGGGAGGAAGAAAGAAAAAAAAGAAAATTCCCTACTATGCAGTCCATCATCTGAGTAATGTGTATTCCTACCTAGGTGATAATCAAATGTGTATATGCCAACCAAAGGGCAAAACACCATAGATCACTGGCATTCCTCTAAATGTTATCAGAAAGTATTATTATTATTATTATAGTTTAGTTGCCTAAGGTCATTGAACAGAACACATACTCTCAAGAACACAGGGGGTTTTGGGGAAAGCAGGGAGGTGAATTGCTTTCTTGCAAAGTTCAGCCTCAGCAAATCACATTTTTAAAAAAGTTGTTGGTTGAAACCTTTGAGGTGGAGTCTAGTAATCAACTGAAACAGATGCTGTGCAGTAAAGGAAGGAGGGTGTAATGAGGCAGTAAGTGTTTACAGGGTAAACACCACATCAGGATAGTAGGTACACCCTGCTCATTTGAAGGTAGCTCTGTGGTACCATTATACATGAGGCAAATGGAGCAGAGAATTCACATGCACTGCCAGTATCTTAACTTTATATTTTTCTTATTTAAATACATGTCAATAATATACTTATCCCAGCTCTCAATCCCATCCCCAACCTCTTTACTTCTCTCCGCAATCCCAGTGATGTGCTAGAGCTGGCTAATATGAGAGATGATGGTGGCTATAAAGTCTTCAGGATCTGATCCCCCCCTCCCTTTCCAGGCTCATATTCCATGACTTACCCACCTCCTCAGTGTTCTCTATATCACATGGAAACATGAATGGCTTTTCCCATTCCTAGATCCTTCCCATGCTAATGTGACTGCTCTCTTCCAAGAACAACCCTGACTGGCTAATCCCTGACTCATCCAAGTCCCAGTTCAGCTGCCATCCCCTCCATGAAGTCCTCCCAGTTTCTACTCATAAGGAATGGTTTAGAGTTAAGAGAGAAATGCTTGAAAAAACCAGTGTTGCCACTTACTAGGGATATAACTTCTGTTCATGGGATGACCCCTGTTTTCTCATTTGTAAAATGAGAATATTAACATGTGTTTATCACTGCCAGCTGCCTCTCAAAGTTATCAGTAAAATTAAATCTTTGTAAAAGGTAAATATCCATACACTTCTGTGTTAATACCACCTGATCTTTCTGAAGTCTTTGTCATAGTTCTATAATAGTGTTTATTAGATCATATAATATTTGTTCACTTGTCAATCTCGTCAGCTAAAAACGCTCTGCTCAGCTTTAGGTCTCTAGTGACCAGAAGGGTTCTGACACATAGTATGTGATCGATACATGTATGCTTTATTAATGTATGAACGGTAAAGCAATCAATCATCCACTGGTTATATTTAATATACTTTATAATAGTGTGCTTTAAAATATTCTCAGTTGAGCCATTTAAATATGGCTCTTTCTTATCATATGGATGAAATGAAAAAAGAAGAGTATATTTCCATAGAACTATGGTCCAGAAATCAGTGGTACCCATTACTCCTGGAAGTAGAAGTGAAGGCAGTTCTGAAAATAGGAAAGTATAAATAGAAAGGTACAAGAAAAGGTACAAGGAAGGTACAAGAAAGAATCTGTCTTGGGGGAAACTGAGTCTCACTGAATGTTGAGTTCCTCATCCTGAACATGTAGTAGATTGCACATAGAAGAGGAGGTCACAGTCAAAATTTATAAACGGAAAGAAACAAAACATCACAGAATAATCTGCTGTTGAAACAAAGAGTATAACTGCCAGTAGAGTTGCAGGTAAAAAGCAACCTAAGATTGTTTTAAACGTCAAAAGAAACAAAGGAAATTACATAATCTATAAAGCAAAATCAAGATTAAAAAGGCAGCTAAACATCAGTGCAAAATGTGCAATCAGTGCAAAAAAAAAATCTTAGTGGATGGATTTAAGAACAATCTGGGCACAGGTAAGGAAAGAATTAGAGGACAGACATGAGAAAGAGAATGGCCTAACCCACACCTGGGATCTCTGAATTCAAAGATCATGGCACAAATTCAGTACTTAGAAGGCCCTTGGATATCCAAGGTACCAAAAAGAAAGTAAATATGTACTAAATTATTCAGACTGTTTCTAGCACCATGTACTACTATACATTCAGAAGCTACCAAGGTATTTATTTTATCTTGGGCAGAACTATATGAATGATTCTCATGACATTTTCTGTGAGATAGTTCTCCATATTTTGCCTAATAGTAATATGTATCACAGTGGTATATAATGATTACAGAAATTATTTTAGAATTGAGGGAAGGTTTATGGTTGAGGCAGAACCTCCCCTCAAAATACTATACGTTGAACATGACGCAAAAACTTTAGGCAGCCATACAAGTCATCTCTATCTCTGTGATTTATAGCTAAAATTATTATTATAGTTTTATAGTTTCACTATTAGTTAAATAATGATTACATGTAAACCTGGCTTTTCCTACTGGAGTGATTTTCAAACACACATGCTAAAAGGATTTTCATTTATCTTCTTAGATAACAAATAAAATTGGGGAGTAATCATAAACTGGCATCTGTGATTTTCTTCATTAGCCAGCGGGAGAGTCTGTGGGCAGTCATTGGGTCTTTCCATGTAGGAGGTCGAGGTTCCAGACTAATTTCCTGGCTGCAGATCAAAGTTGTGTACACAATCTGTGGATGGTGGTACCAGCTCTCTAACAAAAAGTGCTGAGAGCAGCTCCAGGAGAAGCATACCCTTCAGGGGCAAATTTTTGGGAACATAGAATGAACCAAAATACCAAAATGGCAAAGATAGACACAGAAAGATCCCATCTCAAAGATAGCAATGAAGAAGGGTCTGATTCCAGCCCTTTTCCTACAGATATCAGAAACGCCTTTCCTATGAAAGTGACATTAGAGATAACAGACATTTTATATCATCTAACATCAGGTGCAAAAGAAAGCACAGGGAAATGCTCTCCAAGACTAAATATGGTGAAATAGTAACAATAATAGCGCCTTGCATTTAGGGAGCATGATTCCAATTAGGATTCCATTTTATATTCTTTACTTCCCTGTGGAGAGGTGGGGTTTCTTAATTGCCATCATTTTACAGAGAAAGAAGCTGAGAAACCTAGTGGTTAAGAGATACACTTCCAGTTGCCCAGTGAATGGACCTAATAGCTTCTTTTCATTTCACCATTAATGCGGTTGTTTTGAAATAGCCCTTGTTGTTAGGGAGGACTGCAGGCACAGGAAAAAACATACCTTTGTGAGAGTGTTCTCAGCGGGAATCATGATAGTTTCATTCTCTCTGTGCCCAGAACTGCACTCACCATCTTCCTACCCGTGTCCGCCATCCATCCAGCTGCCTAACCTTGACCCCTGTTTCTTCCTCACTCCCAATCTAGCACTAAATCTTAGCAAGTCTACCTCCTAAATGCTTCTCAATACTTCAGTCCATCCTCCTGCCACCATCACAGCTAGACCTCCACTACTTCCTGCCTGGCTTACAGGCTCCCACCATGCAGACTTGCCCTCTCCAATCTATTCCTTCCTCTGTGGTGACAGTAATTTTTCTAAAACCACATTGGGTCAGGACTGCACCCTGCCATGTCCCTTCAATTGTTTTTCAATGGCCTCAGTGTGATATGTATCCAACTTCTGAAATGGCTTAAACGGTCTTTTTTAATCTGGCCCTAGTTTCTATCCAGTCTCATCTTGCGCGCTTGCCATATTATTTTGTCTGTCCCGCCATGCCTTCATCCTTCAGAGCCCTGTCCATGCTGTTCCTGCCACCATGAGCACTTCCCCTTTCCTCACCACTTATACCAGCAAACATCTATTTACACTTCAAATCTCTTGGCTGTCATTTTGCCTGGGAAACCCTGTCTTGGTATATGTGCTAGAATTTGCCTGTGTTCCCCACCTGACTATTTATACTGTGAGGGTGGAGTACATGTCTGACTTAATTCTGAAACTCTAGGGTCTTGCAGTGCCCATGAAATATTTTTTCTTTATGTAATTTTGACTTCCATGAAAATATAAAATAGTTACAACATGTCTAAATCATAAGTAAAAACCTCAGTAGTGTTTCACAAATTGAACACACTCTGTATGCAGCACCCGGATTAAGAAATAGAACATTGCATGCTCACCAGAAGTCCCCCATTGTGCCCAGTCCAGTCCATACATCCCCATGGGTAATCACAACCCTGGTTTATAATAGCGTAGATTAATTTTTATTTGCTTTTACTTTACATAAATTATATAGCACATTGCTTTTATGTATGGATTCTTTTCTTCAACATTATGTTAGTAAGATTCATTCACAGTGCTATAGGTGGTTATAGATCATTCGTTCTCATTACACTGGTGCCCCATAAATATTTATTAAATAAAGATAATGAATGACATGATAATCACGAAAATCCAGAAGAAGAAATAAATCTCTACGTGTTGTGGAATGAAGGAAACGGACCAACACTCCAGTTTTCAACCTCAGTCTCCTAAGATCACAGGAGATATACCATTTGGTTCAATGTGTCCCACCACCCTCCTCCATCTCATAATAGCAAGTTGAAACATCAGCAGCAATGAGACCAATCACTCTTTTTCTTTTGCTTTATTTTTAAGGTGTGTCACCTCCATAATCAGAATCGCAGAGCCAGGTGCAAAGGGCAGCATTTAAATTATAGGATGATGACTGGAACACAGCCTTCCTGGATATTAAAAACTAGCAATACAGACATTAACTACTGACTGACTTCCTGCTTTTTGTGCTTTACAGTATCCCTTTTCATATGCCAAATGGTCTGTGAATTCCATCTGTTGGGACTTAGGGATGCACAAGACAAGGAAAAGAAGCAGCAAATTGGAACACAATAGAGAGGGGACAGAACACAGAGACAGAGGGTGTATGTGTGAAAGCATTGGGTGGGGAATCTCAGAAGCATTACCATGGTTCTCAACTCTGGCTTCAAATGAAAATCACTTGGAGAAAATACTGGTGGCTAAGCGCTCAAACCCAGACCAGTTATTTCAGGATCACCGCGGGCGGGGTTCTGGCATCAGTATTTTTTCAAAGCTTCCCAGGTGGTTTGAGAACCACTGATTAAAAACAAGGACCAGAGTGAAACAATAAACAGACACACCTGCAGTTGTCCTCAAACTTTATTATGGGGAAAATGTCACCTGGAGAGCTTGTTTAAATTGTAGGTTCTCTCAAACCCACTCCACACAACCCCCAGAAGACCAGATTCAGTTGGTCTGATGAACTCTAGGAATCTACATTTGTAACAAGCTCCCAATGATGCCAAGGCAGGAGAAGCTTTGGGGAAGAAATGGCTGATGAGGACGAAGGAGCAGAGAGGTGGAGCCGACGATGAGGACCTTTTTCTCGCTTTTCTCCAGAGTGAGTGTACTGAGTCCTGAAAGAGGTAACAAACTTTTTTCTCTAAAATGATGTTTGGTATAGGATAACAGAAAATATGGGTACTTATTAAAATTTCATTCACTTTTAAATTTAAATCTTTCTGAGAGAATTTGAATATTATTAAATGGGCTCCAGTTATGTCTTCACCTTCTCTTACCCAGTAGCAAACCCACCATGCTGGTCAGGAGAGAACATACTCTTTGAACAGAAGAGCTCTGTAACCATGAGTGTGTTTTCATATGATGATTATCTGATCTTAAGCAGTCTTTAAAATTAAAACAGCCAGTAGTACAGGACTTGATTTGAATGACCAAATAGGGAAGATGCATCAAATGGGCTGTGAAGTTCCTTTAATTATGAGAAATGAAGAATTCAATTCAGGAACATCAGGGATTTTTTTCCTCTTAACACCTGTTAAATCATCTTTGGTATTGGATCATCTTTTTCTACATTCCAAGAGATTGAAATGTAAAATGTACTGCAGAAATTAACTATGATACAAGACATAGTCAACAAAATTTAAGTGAAGTGTGCATTCTTGAGCATGCTTAGGGAGTCCCCAGGCCATATCAATCTGGACCTTTGGATGAATCAGATTGCCTACAGCAGTGTGACCTTCGGCATGTTGCTTGGCCTTTCTGGACCATTTTCCTTACAACCAAGTTTCCTTGCTTGTAAAATGAAGCTGCTAATAACAGCTCCTTTTACTGAGCTCCTGTGTATTAGCACTTTTTGCATACCTTTCTTTATGCAGTAACTCTATGAGCTATTATTATCCCATTGTATATATGAGGAAATTGAGACTCCCAAGAAGTTAGGTAACTAACCAAACGTCAAGCTCCTAAGTGGCAGAATAAGAAGCCAGTTTCATTATCCTTGAAGTTCCTAGAGTTCAGGGCCCATGTCTTGCTCACTGTTGCATCCCTTGGGTCTGGCATGTTTAGTAAAGTGCCTGGCACAGAGCAGGAATTCAGTAAACACTTCTTAAGTCAGTAAATCAAACTGGCTCTAGAACCATGTTCGCTACACCTCCAAGTATTTTATTATATATGCATCAAGAAGTGGACATTGGTATTAATATCCCCAAACAAATTTTATAACTCAAGATTGGGAACAGTTGAGAAGATCAATATTTTGTTTCAGGGGAGTTGAGAGGAGGATTTGCAGAGCTGTCCGGTGGCGGGTTTCCACAGTAACCAGAGAACAGGCCAGGACAGAGTCTGGGGTACTCCCCACCTTCTTGATTTTGTGATGTTTAAAGCCAGTTAGCTCATCTCAATTTCTTTATCTGTGAGAGACAACGCGAATCCAGTGATCCCTGTGATTCATTCAAATGCAAACTTCTATTGCATGCATTCCTTTTTATTATTATTATTTTAATAAAAGGGCCATCTAGCACCCTGATTTTAAATATCCTCCAACATTCACTTACCTAAGGGAAAATCCAACTATTAATTTGCACAGGAGTGTCTATAAATGGAGTTGACTATTCAGACCTTTTACATATCCTACTTATTCAAGGATCTGCAGCCTTTTGCACTCTATTTATCTTTAGTCTGTAGGTAGTCTCCTTTTCAGATGACAAGGAGGGACAAATCAAATATTATATTCAGAGTGAGCAAATAATTCCATTTCACTCAACGCTGCTTGAGTTTTCTTTTACCAAGATCAGACTGTAGAGCACTTAGAAAACTGTAGAAACCTCTATGCAAATAAGAGTTCTGTTAGATAGCATGTTCAGGAGATGGAAAGGACCAGTGAGTCAAAAATTATTCTAGATTTAGAATGTTACCTTTAACAGTTATGGTCATGGGGCCATAATTCTTTTTTTTTTTAAGATTTATTTATTTATTTTGAGAGAGAGGAAAAACAGGAGGAGGGGCAGAGGGAGAGAATCTCAAGCAGATGGAGCATGGAGCCTGATGTGTGGCTCCATCTCACAACCCTGAGATCATGACCTGAGCTGAAACCAAGAGTCAGATGCCTAACCAACTGAACCACTCAGGCACCCCAGATAATTCTTAGACCGTTCAGGTAAATAGCAATGTGAATCTGGAGATACCTACAAACTACCTAGGAAAGGGAACAGTAAACCAAACTTAAGTCAGAGGTAACTCGTTTGCAATCTGATTTCAAGAGGTAGAAACTACTTCCCTATCATCTATTCTATTATAGCCTGTTCTTTTTTCATTCTACTTCTCTCAGCCATTCAGTTAATCTACATTATATTCCTACTATGAGGGTAAGGTGGTATAGGAAAAAGCAATGAAAGGGGATTTAACTTTTCTTTGAGAGAGGGACACACATACAAAGTCTCAAGTGCCATAAAATAATGCTGATACTAAAACCTCAGACTTGGAAAACAGACAAACCTGGCTTGTAATTCTAGCTTTCCTAGCTATGCAAACCTGGGTAAGGCATTTAATGTCTCTGAGTTACTGTCTTTCAATCTGGAATAAATAAATGATGATGTTGATGATGCCTACTTAATAAACCTTCTATAATGACTGAGAAGATATGTGTAAAAAAGGTCATGGACTGATTGATTTTTCAAAAAATGATAGCTATTTGGGGTGATGAGAGAGGAAGAAGTAATCCAATTTAACTGGGGTTCTGGCATAGACTTCCTGGGTTCTTAATATGTGCTACTGCCCTTGATACCAAAAAGCACTCCTCCTTAAAACTTGGTTTTGCTGATATTACAGTAGACTGACTCATTTTTTATGTCTCACTCTTGCTGCGAACTCTCTGGTTTTTTTTTGCTGACTCCTCTTCCCATCTCCCTCCCCTGGAGTCCTCACTCTCTTGTCTTGACCTTATTCCCTTTCATGGGTCAACTGCCACATCTGTGCTGCTGACCCCTTCATCTCTACCTTCTGAGCTGAGTGTACCTCCAAACTAGAAGGGAAGAGCACACAAAAGCCAGATGCTGCAAGGGTTATAAGATGCTTTAGGGAACAAGGTGCTGGAATCAAAAGAGAATTTTTGAGCTCGCAAGCACAGGCCTTTTTTGCTAAGGTCTACCTCACATGTCAGCCTCCCTGGGCTTGGGGGAAGCACTGCCATGAAAGTCTTCCCAAAGCACTGCTTTTATTAGGTTTTGTTCCCAATACAGGATTTCTCTATTACCTTTATCTCATATACAAGCTTCTCTGCAGGGGCCCCTTCTGTGTACTCAGCCATTCCCCCAAAGCTACTCTCACCACACCATCTCCTTGCTGACGAATTTGGTAACATGTTTATTCCACGGTAATAACACACATAAAAGTGCCTAGCACCTGGTCAGGCACATAAAAAGTGTTCAATAACCAGTCATATATCAACCCCAGCTTGATTGTTAGGGACTATAAAGACCAGTTTTTCCCGTTGTGTGATCATACACATGCATGTGGGTTGGTTTTTATCATTTCCATGTGGTAACTCCACATGTTCACTACTTTCTTCCCACAGAGGCCTGGAGAAAGAGCCTTCTTTGCAGGAGAAAGACTTCTGACTTCACAATGCAAAAATCTCTAGACACAGGCTATCCTTAGAGCCAGAGGAGAAAACAACTGTAGCTAAATTGTAGGTAAGATGTAGAATATTTAATGTTATGTACTGCATGAATCAAAACTCATGAGAAGAATAAGCAATATTCTAAACAGTGACTTGCTTCTTTCTGTAGAAACAGAGAAAGTGTGTTTTATTATTGTTCAGTTAAATCTGGGCCTTTGGGTGGGAAGGACAGTGAGATTTATGCTTCCCTAAGAATTATACATTCTCAAATTGCAAATACAAAGACTAGATGGCATTTTGAGAGGGAGAATTCATCCTTTCACTGATTCAACAAATATTTATTGAAATCATGCTATAGCCACAGAGCAAAGTCTCCCACCCAAAACTAATTACCTGGAGGTATTCATGAATAAATATATGGTTATTGTGTAATAGCTATTCTTTGGTCTACCAAACTATGTTCTGAGCATGTCATTACCTAATTCTCTCTCCTATTACATTGAAATATTATATTATAATATAGACATTGAAATATAATACTATATTGTAATATATTACAATGTAACAGGTTGATGGCAGAGATCATATCTCACTGGTCTGTGTATCCCTGTCAGTTAACACAGTGTTGACGCAGAATAGGTTCTGAAGTTCATGAAGTGAATGAGAATATGAAGTTCATAAAGTTCATGATGTGAATGAGGGTATGCAGGCAAGAACACCATTCAGCAGATTGTTGCAGTGAATCGAGTGATACAGGAGGGTTGGAATGGAGGTTGTAGCATTGGGAATGGATGCAAAAGACATTGCAGAAAGAGGTTAAGTCCTGGAACATTTTCCAAAATGATCATGAAAAGGCACAATCTTGTTCCTCCTTCCTGAATTACAGGCCACCATAATAAATAATGATTTATTTAGGCTTCCTGTTCTGTGTATCTAACAAAGAAAACATGAATACAGGAAATCTTTTATTCATTTGCCTTGGGTATGGATGCTTAGATGTACACGGCACACACAAGTACGTGCATGCACACACACACACACACAAACACACGCACACACACAACTACCACCCACTCTTAATTTCTGGTTTTACTGCCAGCTAAGAAACAAAATACTAGAATAACAGACCATAAGACAAACAATGGGAGCCACAAGAAGCAAATAGATAACAAGTTTTTCAAAACAAATAAGTCCTTAAGAAATAGTAACGATTAATAAAACATGCTTATAAATGATCATAATATAGTCACTGATCTAATCTCTTCACCACCAGAAAAAAAGCCTGGGTTATCATCAGAAGTGGAAAATATGCTATTAGAATGGCTAATATCCAACACATTGAAATGCTGACAAGAATATGGAGCAACAGGAACTCTCGTTTATTGCTAGTGAGAATGCAAAATGGCACAGCACCTTTGGAAGACAGTCTGACAATTTCTTGCAAAACAACACACTCTTACCGCATCATCTAGTAATTGCATTCCTTGGTATTTATGCAAATGAATAAAAATTGCATGTCCACACAAATATTTATAGAAGCTTTATTCATAAATGCCAAAACTGAAAGCAACCAAGAAGCCCTTCAATATGTGGATGAATAGTGGCATAGCTATACAAGAGAATATTATTCAGTAATTTGAAAAATTAACTTTAAGCCACAAAAAACATAAATGCATATTACTAAGTAAAAGAAGCTAATCTGAAAATGGCTGTATAATTCCAACTATATGACACCCTGACAAGGCAAACTATGAAGAGAGTAAAAGACCAGCAGTTGCCAGGAGGAGGGAACGATAAATAGCTGGGATACAGGGATGGATTTTTAAAGCAGTGAGACAGTTCTCTATGATATTACAACCATGCATACATGTTAGTATATATTTGTCGAAATACATAAAATCTACAACTCTAAGCTCTGGACTTTAGTTAATAATTTATCACTATTTGTTCACCTACTTTATCAAATGTACCACATTAATATAAAATGTTAATAATAGAGGAATCTGTGGGCCAGGTATGCAGGGGATAATATAAAAATTCTGCTTAATTTTCCTGTAAACCTAAAACTGTTCTAAAAATAAAGTCCATTAATTTTTTTTAAAAGACAAGCAGAGTAAGTTCTATACTATATCACACTTTATCCAAACAGTACTTTAAACTGTTAGCAATCTATCAATCGAGTATTGGTTACATAGGTGAGGTGTGAGATAAAACACCAAAGGGAGTGTGCACAGTGAGATCATCTCAGTAATTTGCGATAGCAGGAAGCAGCTCCTACCTCAAAACTGAAAAGATAAAGGGGAAGACACATTATGACAGCCAGGGGTGTAGAGATAGCTGAAACCCAATGGCCCATAGGATCTGAGGTGGCAGAAGGGGCACTGACATTAACATAAATGATACTTGGGGAAAGGAGACCATGCTTCTCCTTTCCACTCACCCCAGTTTCTTGTGAGTGCTGCTTATTAGCTAACCAAACTTTAATGGGAGGCAGGTAATGGGACAGCAGGGATCTGCTGCCCTGTAACACAGAGCAGAAGGAGAGAAGGGAGAGGTCTGGAGCACTCTGGCCCCAAACCAGCATATCATCAGAAATGAAAAAAATAATAATTATGATAATCATAATAAAACAAGGATGGTAGTGAAGTGAATTAACCTGGTTTTTAAAATACATTAACCTTGAAAGCACATTAGAAGAAGATATCTATAAAATAGATATAATCAAAATTCAAAAAGTACCAATAGTCATTTGCTAGAAAGACGATCAGCTGTGTCCCGTTCCCATGACATTTCTTGTATTATCTGTTCTCCACCAACTCTCAGCCCTAGGAAGGATAACTTCATTACATGACATGTGAGCCAACCAAATCCTCTCTCCTGAGAAATAGCAACCAAAGAGACTAACTGAAGACCTTACATCTATAATAAGGAGAAGGGAAATGAGGAGGTATCTGACTTTCTAGCTCCCAGTGAAAAGTCATGAGATGTGCCCCTTCATTCGTGCTAGCTTGAATAGGTTTCTGCTTTTGCTAAGACATAACATCCCTAAGATCGGCAGCTATAAAAGTTATTTCAAACTTTCAGATTGAAGTTTTTCCTTTATTATTCCTGTGGTAACACATATGAGATACATGAAAAGGAAATTTTATTATGATTTAATATTGAATACACCCAAAGAAACTCTCAGAGTGCCTGCAATACATATTTGTACTGGATACAGAATAATGGAGCTTGGACATTGGTTGTAGTCAAAACAATGAGCTCAGAAGAACATATTGAGGTAAAAGTTAAGATTACCCATTGCCCCACAACCAACAAAAACATCTTCTAAGCCAGTTATAAGAGAAAACACAGTTGTAAGGATGATGTCCAAGCTGAAAGAGGAAAAGTAGAAGATAGTCAAAGGCAATATAAAAAAAAAAAAATCTAAGAAGCTCTACATCAATCTTTCTCCATCATACCAGGGTTTAAAGAGGGCTATTTATAATAATTATATGTATGCTTGATATATATAAATATATTATAACTAATTTATAATGAATTCAACCTGAGCTTTTCCCTTACATTTTTCTATTTTACTTTTCTTAAAATATTTTTTTCATATACAAAGAAATTCTAGAGTCAAGGTGGAATAACTGAGCCCCGAGCACCTGTCAGGTGGTGCCAATAGATAGTTTACACAAATATACATATGCGTATGCATAAAGCAGTGTATGCTCCAGAAATTTAGGCATACTGACTAAAGTCTAAAAGGATTTTCATTTTATTTCATTTGGGAATAGAATGTGGCCCTAGGTATTTGCATATTTCTAGTTAATATTAAATTCTCCATAGCCATAAAATGGCATATTATATGTACATGGCAGCAAGATATATTGTATTTTACTTTTAAGCATCCATGTGTTAATAGTTACTAAGAACTGTTTAAAACAGTGGATGTACCATTGACAAATCACACACACACACACACACACACACACACACTCAGTCGATTCAGCACAATTATTGAAAAGTTCACCATTCATTGCTGTTTGAGTTTGATAGACCGACTAGAATTAATTGAATCCTATCAGGAGAAATCCTGTGTTCAACAAGTGGCTCTCTTGTGCAGTGGTTTGCAAATGTGGGTGATCAGAATTCTACCTAATAGGCCTGAGAGGAGCCTGGCTAGGGACTACTGGCTCAGAGTATCTTCTAGCTGTAGGCTAATTAATAGTAGCCCTGTTAAATAGACAATTCTACAGTATTACCAGAAAATATCAGCTACTACAAAAATAAAGTTTAATATGATGATTAGTCAAATAATAGCTTCACTCTCATCCTGACTGCATCAATATTTTGAAGTAACTTATCCCTTCCAGCGTGCTGTTTATAACCAATAAGAGCTTATACTTAGGTTGACAAACCTAGAGATCAATCTGTATGCTCATTTTATAGATGAGGGAATAAAGTTCTAGAGACTTTTGAAATGAACAAATGTTTTGAGTATCAAGCTGACCATAATATATCCTAGAACTGAGCTTCTTCAAATATGCACAAATCTGTTTATATCTAAAAGAGGGAATGTTCTTTATATCCAGTGAAAATCAGCCACAGACCCTCCACCACTTATCAAATTCAAGAACCGTTATGGAATGAGTATACATTAATAGGAAAGATCTCCTTTTTATCCTCCTGTTATATATAAAGTTCCTAAAAGAACGCTTCTAAAGTATTATTCTTTTAAAAACGATATTGCTGTAATCAATCAGATTGTACATTTATCACTTTCCTTTTGCTAACAGAAGAAAAACACCCAATTAGAATTGTTCTTTCCAGAAGATCTTAATATAGAAGTTTTGGAGTTGAAGACTCTTTTTTATACTATCTGGATTGCATTTTTACATAACACTATTTTTAGAATAGCATAGTATTCTATAGTCTGTCAGGTATTTAAATCATCTTTCAACAGATATCACTTTAAAAGTCATAATTTTGTATACATTATCTCATGTGATCCCCCCTCACACACAAAACCTTTGAAGTAGGATAATATTTTAATCTTCATATCTGCAGATGAGCAAACTGGAATTTCACAAAGCTAAAGAAAGTTAGACTGAGAGGCTTTCAGAAATGAATAAATCATCAAGGCCTACATCAGAATCACTTGAGGGAAGGGACAATTAAATTCAGATTCCTAGACACTCCCCCCACCCCCCACATTTCTGAATCAAAATCTCTGGGAGCAGAGCCCAGTAACCACTGAGATAATCTAATCATTTTCAAACTTTTTTCTAAGTCCTAGGTTTCTACAGGGACAGTTCAGAAACTCCTGTAAGAGTGAAGAGAGAGCTTAATTATCCCAACTGAGCCTTAAGTTTTCTCTGTCACAGGTTTCCATTTACAAATTTGTTGGAAGGAAAATGGAATGGGTGTTCTGCTGCTAAAAAGGAAAAAAAAAAGACACCTGCATTTTTCAGATGAAGAACCCAGTCCCATGAAGGCCCAAGGTCAAACAGCTTGTCAGGACAAAACCAAGTTCTGACACTTTGATGCCTGTTCCAGGATTTTTTCCATTACAGTGAATCTTCCTGCTATAGAAATGTTCCTGAGCCAGAACTTCTACTATTGCAGAAGCAGATTTACAAATACCAGATGCATTCATATAAATACAAAATTAACAATTCAATGGAGCTTTTTTCAAACTATAATATTATGGTTTCCACATGAACCACTTGGTTAATCAGACAGACTGTAGGAACTTTGAAGCATGTAGACCAGGACTTGATGGTTTGGATCCTTGACTGCCACTGCTCCATTGATGGAAGTCCCCTACTCTAGAAGGATCTTGGCCTCCTACATCTCTCCCCTTGTCCTATTTCCCTTGCAGCTATATGTCTTTGAAAGCACAAAGTGGAGAGGGCAGGACCTTTTCTTCCTAAACTTCTGCGTTCATTTCCTACAACCTGTTTGGAACAACATGGTCCATGAGTTCCTGTTGCATAGTCACAATTATACCAGGGACAAGTACAGTATTCAGGCCACTGCTTCCTAGGGCCTCAAATCTAGGCAACTGAAAATAGTTAGCTAGGAGGAGGAAGTCCCAAGGAATTATCTCCTAATAATCAGTGAATGGCCTCAAAGATCATCTGTTAAACCTCACCAAATATTTCTATCTTTGTATATAGGCATTGATCAAATAGAACAAGCATTTGACATTTTGAATTTCTTGTTCCTTAAAAACAAAACAAAACAAAACAAAAAACCATGCATTGTCTACCGCACCCCAAACCCAATGAAACTGTAAATAGAAACTCCTTAGATGTGATGTGTAGCAACTGTATATTTTGAGATTCATGCAATATGTCTGCACTATATAAAAATACTGTAATAATATACACCTAAAAGATTCATAATAAATACATTTGGAAAATATTTTAGACAGTTGTGCCCATATATACTGTCACTTTTGACACCTCAGATAATTCCAGTGAGGTCACCAATAACTATAATTTATGATAACAAGATGGACATGGTAATGTATATGTATCCACTTGTCATTCCTGGTTAAATTTGTACATAAGTAAATATTTGTGCTAGAGACATAACAAACTCTGCATCTCTTCCATCAGCCCTTGAAACCTAGGTAGCCATAGCTGGTACTACATGTCCTCATTAGCACATACCTAAAACCAGGTACATCAAAGTGGACATCACTGCAACCTGTTAGTGGGTATGTTCTGTTCTCCATGGATAAGGTGGAGATGAACAGTCACAATGTACAGGGAAGTCAGAAAGATTGAAATAACCTAGTACACACTGAAATCAGGAGGGAGCCAAGGCTTCACATAAATAAAAGAATCTGTTAGAAGGGAGAAAGGAGCCAGAACAGATACCCAGTAAGTAGCTAAGACTGTATGAGTGAGATCAAGAAGGAGCAATTCGGTTCTCAATGAGTTTCCTCTTCTGATTCCAGACCACATGTGTCCTTCCAATAAGCCTCCATTGCTTGGGTTTTACAACAGTTCTCTGTTCCTTTCAAGCAATGCAAAAAACGCCTAACTAAATATTCAGTGAGAGAAAGGAAATAGCAGAAAATATTGAAATTGTGTTTTGTTTCAAAAAGAACCTTTAATTTGAAAACTCCTGCCTTTACAGCGTTCAAATGATCCACCCAAATACAAGTTTGTGTGTGTGGTTCTGTTGTTGTATATATTTGTGATGTTCTTAAAAGAAAAAATGATGCTAGCTGAAACCAGAAAATTGGGAATATAATGTTTATTGGTACTTTCAATTAATACATTAAAAATTAAATGGCTTAACTTTTTAAATTATTCAACTATTTTATTATTTTATTCCACTTAAATGAAGAATTTAATTTAAAGAAAGTTACCAATTCAGCAAGTTGAGAGTTAAATGAAAGCTAAGAAGTTTGTGAGTTTTTACTATTTTTTTCTTCTATAACTTTCTACTAATCTGATGTATCTCAAAAAAGAGTCTGCCCAAATTTTTCAAAATAAAATTACCTCCATCTTCAACCATGCTTTTTTCAAGCATGGATAATTTAAATCTAAAAGAGATGATTTCAAAGGCTTTGAATGACTGAAAGGAATGGGTTATAATGAAAATTACTTTCTTCTTCTAACACAGCATTGTATTGTAATGTGGAATTCTTACGTACTCAAATGCAGCTATTTCCTCATATATTCCTACACAAAATAGAATCTAAATAGGAGTCATTATGGTTCCAGGGACTGACCACAGGCACAAGAGTCTGCTTCTAACATTCTACATGACCTGGTCCATAGTTACCTAATCCACCTAGTTCTATGTTTATTTCTCTGAAAATCATGCAACTAGACTAAATCACTTGCTCTTTATGACATTAGATTGATACTTGTCTTTTTTTGTTTTTTTTTAAATTTTCTGGAAGCTTCTTTGAGATGGAAGTGACACTATATATATTGTGTAGAGTAGCTAAGCTTTGTAATTAACTGCATTCGTTTTCTCTAACATGTGCATGGTAGGAGAAAACTGCTTGAAGAACCACCAGAAAATGATCCTCTATCTATTAAATAGGGACTACTTTACTAATAATCTCTAAGATCACTTTCTGCACAAAAATTTTATAATTCTAATTCCAAATAGACTAGGTGCACTGTTGCTATTTCTAACAAGTGATACATGAGGTAGAAATTAGAGTTTTGATCCACTGAATGTTACAGCAAAGATTTTCCATAGCTGATAAGATGGCAAATAGCATGGTTGATGGCTCTCCCACCTGAACTTAAACCTAGAGATATGCCAACATACAATATAAATGGGGTAGAGCCTAGAGTTGGTATTGATAAAACAGAAGTAGTTGTACATGTTCAAATAGTCATTTAGTTCAGGAAGAGGTAAGATTCAGAAACTTAAAAATGAATAAGAAAAAGAAATTTAGGGATAAGCCCCAATAGGAGTAATCTCCTAAAGAATAAAAATAAAAGTATAATCTGAATGTAAAAAAAAAAAATGCAATAGATAGAAGACAAGAAAGGAAGTTTTAAAAAGAAGCAAACATAGAAAATACAAAATAATGTAGAACTTATATTTTAAATACAAATTGTTTAAAATCACAGATCAAAAGACTTTCAGATTGGACTAAAAAAATAAGACCCAGTAGTACATCCAATATAGTAGGCATACTCAGCAGGGAGTTATTAAAATGTTGAAATAATAGAATGGTTAGAGGAGTGGGGAATCCATCAAATAAAAATGTAAGATATAAGCTGAAATTTCTTTCAACTCCAACATGCAATGTCCTGTCCTCACAACAACAGAAAGTTGAACAAACAGAAAATCAATGAATTTTCTTAAACAAATCGAAGTTCTAAGTTTGCAGGACAAATTGTACCTCAAAATCTAGAGAGAATGGTAAGCCCAGAGAGTCAAAGACAAGATCTACTCGCCTGGAATAGAAGTTGCTGAGACCTCAAACTAGTTGGACATGTACATGGCAATTCTGATGAATTGCTGGAGTCCCAGTGTATACTAGCTTAAGAATGAAAAAATATTAAGGCCACATGGTCTTTATCTCCAGGAACCCCACCAGGTTCTTAAAATAAAGACCCAAGAAAGATCCCCTTGTGGCTTTAGCTGGGAGAGGAGAAAAGTAATCCTTTGTAAATATGCACAGAGCCTTCTCTATTAAAATAAAAGCCTACTCTCTGGGAAGGAATCCTTTACCAGAGTCCATGCAATAGTTGTGGGAAGAAGGCTGTCTCTTTCATTCCAACCCCCTCTAGTCTTCCTGTCTCACTTAAGGAGGGAGTTGCAGAACTATATAAGAAGACACGCTGTGAAGGTCACCAAAGGCACTGGCTTAACAGAAGGCTGAGACTTACTTGGAATATTATAAAACACTTTCTCACTCCCATACCTTATAACCATACTAATCTGGTTCCAGTATGAAAATAAATTAAAACTGAAAAGCTGCAAGAAACAGACTCTTTCTGAGGGAGAATACTCAAGTAAACCAAAATTAAAGAAAGGAGACAAAAAAAAAATCAAGATACTAATTTGAAGCCTCTGACACCTATATCTACAGGACACATTAAACAAATCCCAACTCTTAGCCAGATAAGCATACTTTATTAAACTGGAGGACTGTTTTCCTCAGTTTCTGTAACTGCTTACAACATGTCTAGCTTTCAACAACAACAACAAAAAATTACAAAGCATACCAAAAAATAAAACAAAGCCAAAAAAAAAATTCAGAGACAGGCAATTTTTAAAATAAGACTGAGATATGACACAGATTTCAGAATTATCTGAAGAGCATTTAAATTATGTTTAATATGTAAAGGGCTCTAATGGAAAAAGTAAACAACTTGCAAGAACAGATGGATAATGCAAATAGAGAGATGAAAACTCTCAGAAAAAAAAATCAAAAGTAAATGCTGGAGGTTGCAAACATTCTTAATGGATCCATCAGTAGACTGGACACAGCCAAAGGAAGAATCAATGAGCTTAAATATGTATCAATAGACACTCTACAAACTGAAATGCAAAAAAGCAAAATAACAAAAAAAGTAAAATATCCAAGAACTTTGGAAAAGTTTTGAAAGAAGTTGGATTACAAGAAAGAGAACAAAAAAAGAGTACAAGAAATATTTGAAGCAAAATGGCTGAGAACTTTCTAAGATTAGTGACAGATACCAAACCATATACCTAAGATGCTCAGAAAACACAAAATAAAATAAGTACCAAAAAATAAAATAAAAACATACCCATACACAGCATATTCAATTATAGAAAACCAAAGACAGAAAAAACCTTGAAAGAAGCCAGATTGAAGAAAAAAATATACATATTGTCTATGGAGCAATAAGGCTAAGAATTACAGCAGACCTCTTTTCAGAAATCATGTAAGCAAGAAGAGATTGAAGCAAAGCATTTAAAGTGTTGGAAAAAAAACATATCCATGAACCTAGGATACTATATTCGTAAAATTGTGCTTCAGAAGTGAAGGAGAACTAAAGAGTTTTTCCAAGATTAAGGGACTTTATTGCCAGCATAGCTGTCCTGCAAAAAATGTTCAAAGATTTTTTTCAAGGTGAAGGAAGCCTGGATTTATATAAATAAAGGTCATCAAGGAAGAGATAAAGATATGATTTTTTTATTTTTCTCATTAATTAATCTGAAAATAACTGTTTAAAGTAATAATAGCAACAACATGTTGAGTGATTACAACATATATAAAAGTGAAATGGATGATTGCAATGTCAAAAGACAAGAGGTAAAGAAATAACTGTTATGAGATACTTGTATTACATATAAAGCAAAATAATTTTATTTGAAGGTGGATTTACATTAGTTAAAAAAGTATATTATAAATTCTAGGCAACCACTAAAAACAACTTTTTAAGTATAATATATAAGCTGAGAGAAGATAAAATGGAACCATAAAAAATGCTCAATTAAAACTAGGAAAAAGTCTCACAACAAATATAAAACAGTTACAAACAGTTTATATTAAATATACCAATAATCCCTTGAAATATGCATGGTCCAATTATACCAATTAAATGACAGAGATTATCAGAGTGGCTAAAAAATAAGACCCAATTATATTGTCTACAAGAAACCCACTTTAGATATAAAAGTAAATTAATAACAGAAAGATAGAGAAAGAAAACTAACCAAAAGAAAGCTGGAGTAGCTATATTAATTTCAGACAAGTCAGACTTCAAAATAAGGAAACTTAGAGATAAACAGAACTATATAATAGAAAAAATTAATATTCCAAAAAGACCTAACAATCCTAAATGTGTATGTACCTAAACACAAAATGTCAAAATACGTGAGATAAAAATTGATAGAACTGAAAGGAGAAATAGTGCACAATTGTAGTCGGAGAGGTCAACACCTCCCTTTCAATAATTGATAGATCAAGCAGGCAGAAAATCAATAAAGATATAGTTGACCTGAACAGCACTATCAATCATGTTGGTCTAACTGACATTTGTAGTTCAGTCCATCCAACATCAGCAAATTACACATTCTTCTCAAGCTTCCATGAAACACCAAGATAAGCCACATTCTGGCCACAAAATACACCTTAACAAATTTTAAAGAATAGAAATCATACAAGGTACATTCTCAGACAACAATGGAATTAAGCTAAAAATCAAGGAAAGATAACTGGAAGAGCTCCAAATATATGGAAATTAAATAAATTACTTCAAAATAGCACTTGAGTAAAAAAAATAAAAATAAAACCAAACAAAAAAACCTCTCATGAGAAAACTTTAAATATTTCAAACTCAATGAAAATTCAATTTTTATAAAAATGTGTGGAATGCAATAAAGGTATCGCTTAGAGAAAATGTATAGTATTAAAGGCATATTTTTTTAATGAAGGCTTAAAATCAATATCCCAAGCTTTCATCATAGGAAAACAGAGAAAGATCATTTAAGCCTAAAGCAAACAGAAGAAAAGAAATGATAAAAACTGGAGATTTCTATAAAATTGAAAACAAGAAAATAATGGAGAAAATCAATGAATTAAAAAACTGACTCATTAAAAAAAAAGTCAATGAAGTGAATAAACCTCTGGCCAGGCTAACCAAGAAAAGAGAGAAGATACAAATTAGCAATACCCAAAATTAAAGAGGGATCAATACTGATCCCATCAGCATGGAGAGGATAATAAGGAATATTATAACTCCATGACCATCAATTTGATGATTTAGATAAAATGGACCAATTTGTGCAGAGATACAAATAACCAAAACCCATAAAAGGAGAATAGGTAGCCTGAATAACCCTATATATATTATATACATTTAATTAATATATAATAATCTTCCAAAGAAGAAATACTTGGCCCAGATGATTTCACTGGTAAATTTTACCAAACATTTAAGGAAGAAATATTTTACCAAACATTTAAGGAATATCAATTCTCCACAATCTTTTCCAGAAGATAGAAGCAGAGGGAATAGTTCCTAATTCATTCTCTGAGGCCAGCATTACCCTACTACCAAAACCAGATACATACATTAAAAGAAAGGCAAACAACAGAAAAATATCATTCATAAACATGGATTAAAAAATCCTTACAAAATATTACCAAACTGAACCTAACAATGTATACAAAAATGTGTATATCACAAACGGTATTTATTCCAGGCATGCAAGGCTGTTTCAACATCTAAAAATCAGCCAATGTAATCTACTACATCAACAGATTAAAGAACAAGTATATGATCATATCAGAAATCCAACAGCTATACTATGACAAAAATTTTCAGCAAAGTAAGAATAAAGGAAATTTTCCTCAATTTGATAGAGAACCTCTCTAAAACACCTACAGCTAACAGGACAATTGATGATGGAAACTGAATCCTTTCCTCCTGAGATAAGAAACAATGCATGGTTGTTCTCTTTTCACTCCTATGCAACATTGTACTAGAATTCTTAGCTAAAGTGATAAAATAAGGGGAAAAAAGCCATATCCAGTGGAAATGGAAGAAATAAAACTGTCTCTATTCACAGATGATGTGATTGTCTATATAGAAAACTCCAAAAATTAACAAAAAGAAAAATCTCCTGAAACGAATAATAGAGTACAGCACAGTCACAGGATACATGGTTAATACAAAAAGATCTACTGTTTTGCTATATACTATCAATGAACAACTGGGATTTGGGATTTTTTAATTACATTTATGATAGCGCCCAACAAATTGAAATACTTAGGGATAAATCTAACAAAATATGTGTAGGGATTATATGTGGAAAATATGGAAAACAACAAAATGCAAAACTACCAGTAAAAAATAATTAAAGAAGACCTCTAAAAGAGTAAGATATTCTGTGTTTATAGATTTGAAGACTGGTTATTAAGATGTCCTTTCTTTATAATTTGATTTAGTGCAATCCCCAATTAAAATCTCAAAAAAAAATCTCATAAGCTATTTCCTAAAGAATATACAAATGAATTCTAAAATTTATAAGGCAAGACAAAGAATGGCAAGTGGTGAGAGGTTTCTTCCTGTGAGGGTGAGAAGTTACAAATAAGCAAGGAAGAAATTCTAGAATGATCATCTTCAATTAGAATTGAAGACATCAATGTGATCTCATATTTAGCTTTATATAGATATAAATGGTAACATACATATGAAAAATTTGTAGATATATGTGTACATGGTTAGTATATACACATATATTTCCTTGTTCTGTCAGCTGAGGGCCAAGAGGCAATGACAGCCATTAGCAACAAGAGGGCATGTGATGTGGTAAGCACTGGATGTTATGTAACTGATGAATTATTGATCTCCACATCTGAAGCTAATGATATACTATATGTTGGCTAACTAAATTTAAACTAAAAAAAAAAAAAAGGAAAGAAAGAAAAGAACATCTAACACTCAACTTTGGTTTCTAATACTGTTCTCCAATAAAAGAAACCAGAGTTCCTTAGAGAAATGATTGATTCTAAGACTGGAGCACAAAATAAACAAGATGAGTCTGAAGTATCTTATAGTACTAGGAATTAAAAAGTGCTTTTCTAAAATTTATTTATTTATTTATTTTATGCTCGATTGGCCAACATGTAGTACATCATTAGTTTTTGATGTAGTGTTCAGTGATTCGTTAGTTGCATATAACACCCAGTGCTCATCACAACATGTGCCTTCCTTAATACCCATCAACCAGTTACCCCATTCACCCACCCCCTCCTTTCTATAACCCTCAGCTTCATTCCTGGAATCCAGAGTTTCTCATGGTTTGTATCCCTCTCTGATTTCTTCCCATTCAGTTTTTCCCTCCCTTTGCCTATAGTCCTCCATAGTATTCCTTATGGTCATCATATGAATGAAACCATATGATAGTTGTCTTTCTCTACTTGACTTATTTTACTTAGCATAATCCCCTTCAGTTCCATCCATGTCGATGTAAATGTGGAGTCCATTCTCTTACACCATACACAAAGATAAACTCAAAATGGATGAAAGACCTAAATGTGAGACAGGAATCCATCAAAATCCCAGAGGAAAACATAGTCAGTAACCTCTTTGATATTGGCCACAGCAACTTTCAAGACATGTCTCTGAAGGCAAAGGAAACAAAAACAAAAATGAACTTTTGGGAATCCATCAAGGTAAGAAGCTTTTGCACAGCAAAAGAAACAGTCAACAAAACTAAGAGGTGACCCACAGCATGAGAGAAGATATTTGCAAATGACAGTATGGGTAAAAGGCTAGTATCCAAGATCTATAAAGAACTTCTCAAACTCAACACTGAAAAAACAAATAATCCAGTCAGTAAATGGACTTAAAAAAAAGGCAATGAAAATATATGTCAAAAATATATAGGAGTGAAACCATATGATAATTGTACTATATGCTAACTGAACATAATTTAAAAAAAGAAAGAAAAAGTTGCTACAAGCCTAGCTCTTAAATGTTCTCACCACAAAAAAAAAAAAGAAAAGAAAAGAAAAGATACACAAGGAACTGACTGAAAGAGTACCCAATGGTCAATGTTAGACCAATTTTAGTAACAAAATAAGGTAGTAATGGATTATAACCCACAGTATAAATATCCTAGAGCCCATACTGATATAAATAAATAGTTGAATAAATAAATGGGGAGAATAGACAAGTCTCGCACAAAGAAGAACTCCAAATAATTAGTGTTGATCCTCTACACTTAAGGAAGTAGAATAACTCTCTACTCCTTAAATGTGGGTTGTACATGGGGACTTTCTTCTAAAGATTATGGTCTGGAAAGGAAGAAAAAAGGAACTTTACAGTGGAGAAATTTGAAAAACACTACTTCAAGTGTGTGAAGAAGGTTAATATCAACACTGATAAATTATATTGATAGTATGTACCCTTGATATGATGTGATGAGAATGGCACTTTACCTCTGTGTTTTCCACTCAAAAAGACATTATTCAAGTCTAATCTTTCAAAACATCAAATAAATCCCAACTGAGGAACATTCTACATACTTCAGTAATCTTCAAAACTGTCAAGGTCATCAAAAACAAGAAAAGTCTAAGAAACTGTCACAACTAAAAAGAGCCTAAGGGGACATGGTGACTAAATCTTGGATAAGATCCTTGATCGGCAAAAGAACATTAGGTAAAAAAAGAGGAAATTTGAATGAAGTATGAACTTTCTTTAATAATAATGTATCAATATTGGTTCATTAATTGTGAAAAACGTACCATACTAGTATACTAATAATAGAAGAAACTGTGTGTTGAGGTGTATGGAAACTCTCTGTACTATCTTCACAATAATTCTATAGATAAAAAGCTGTTTTAAAATAAAAAGATTATTTTAAAAAGATGTAAGCTGGAATAGAAATTTTAATAACAGACAAAATAAAACTCAATACCAAAAATTTTCATAAAAGACTGGTGGGGGACATTATATGCTGATAACAACAGATCAAAGGTATAAATGAAACAAGGAACATAGTTTCATATTATATAAAGCGAAAATTGATAGAATTGACATCTAGAAAAAAAATGAATCAACAACTATAGCTAGATATTTTACCAAAATCTTCTCAGGAATTCTTGCAGTTAGCATGGAAAAAGTCAAGCAGAGGCAGGGGATATCATAATTAATGCATAACAAAATAATTATAAATAATTTAGAATTTTAGTTAAAATGATGGACTAAAAGAAAAAATTGGGATAGCTCGAGAGGTACCATGAAAGTATTTGATAATGTTCAACACACCAATATTTTAATCTCATAAACCAAAAATAGAAGTCAACTTTCTTAATTTGGAAAAGACAATACATCAAAAGCCCTCAGCAAGTCTCATTTTTTTCACAAAGTAACATTAGCTACATCCATTTAAATTTTAGAACAAGATAAAGATACTAACTTTGCCTCTCCTTACCATGGTATCTCACAACCCTGGCCAATTCAACAAGAAAAGGAAAAAAGATTGTAAGAAGTGAAGGGAAAAATAGAAAACTGTCATTATTTACAAATGATATCATCCATATTAAAATAAACTCTTGATTTCAACAAATGATGCTGAGAAAACTGGACCTCCACATGCAAATAATGAAGTTGGAATCTTACCTGATTCCATATACAAAAATTATTGTAAAATGGATCAAAAATCTAAATATAAGAGATAAAACTATAAATACCTTAGAGGTGAACATAGGACAAAAGTTTCAAGAGATTGGATTTGGCAGTGATTTCTTCAACATGAAACAGGCAACAACAACAAAATAGACCAAAAAAAAAAAGAAGACAAATTGGACTTCCTGAAAATTTAAAACTTCCATGCATGAAAAGATACCATCAACAGATTAAAAGGACAACCTACAGAATGGGAGAAAATTTTTGCAAATCATATATCTGATAATGAACTAATGTCCAGAAAAAGGAGAATTCCTAAAATTCAACAAAAAAGGTCAAACGGCTCAGTTTGAAAATGGGCAAGGGACTTGAATAGACATTTTTCTAGGGAAGATATGCAAATAGGCAACCATTACATAAAAAGATGTTCAATATTACTAATCATTAGCAAAATGCAAGTCAAAACCACAATGAGACACTACCTCACAACCTGTTTAAATGGCTACTATTAAAAAACAGAAAAAAAAAAAAAAACGGAAAAGTGTTGGCAAGGATGTGGAGAAATTAGTACCCTTGTATACTACTGGTAGGAATGTAAAATCATACAGCTGCTATGGAAAACAATATGGCAATGTCTCAAAAAATTAAAAATAGAATTAGCTTATGATCCAGCAATTCTACTTCTGGGTATATACCCAAAAGAACTGAAAACAGAGTCTTAAAGAGACTTTTATATACCCATGTCCATAGAAACATTATTCTCAGTAGCCAAGAGATAGAAACAACAAATGTCCATCAATGGATGTATGAATAAAAAATGTGAGATATATGTATTTCACATTTTTTATTCATACATATATATCCTACCATATTCCAACATTTATAAGTTTATATATAAACTTAGTCACAAAAGTCACAAAAGAACAAGTACTATATGATTTCATTTCTATGAGATACCTAGAACAATCAAATTAATAGAGACAGAAAATAGACAGTGGTTGCCAGGGGTTGGGAGAAGGGGAGGAATGGAAATTATTCTTTCATGGGTACAGAGTTTCAGTTTTGCAAGATGAAAAGAGTTCAAGATGGTGGTGATCATTAAACAACAATATGATATTTAATAACACCAAACTGTGCACCTAAAAATGGTTGGTAGTAAATTTTACATTATATGTATTTTACCACAATAAAAAATTTAATTATAAAATAAATACAAACAAAATACCACATGAACTAATAATTCAGTACAATTACAAGATAATGATCAACTTATAAATGTGAAAAAGGTTCTTCTATACCTCAAGACAAACTACAAAATAAAATAGAAAATAAAAAAACCTTTGTAATAGTAACAAAAACAACAATGTATTTAAGAATTATCCAAATAAAGGACGAAAAAGACCTTTCAGAGAAAATGTTTAAACTCTTTTAAGAATAAAAAATGAGCACAACTAAATAAATATAAAATACAATATAACATTATAAAGCTATCAAATCTGTAAGGAATTTTTCTTGAATTCAATGCAATGCTAATAAGATACCAGTAGAAATTTTTTGTTCACTCTACAAACTTTTTTTTTTTTACTTTACAAACTTTCTATTCTACATGGAAGAACAAAGGTTCATAAATAGTTGTCAATTTTTGTTTTGTATTTGCTTCTCACTTTTATAAATTTTTTTACGCAATGAAAATATCCTTATTTTTTCTGACTATGTAAATAAAACATATTCATTAAAAAATCATGACTGTATATGAAAATGTGAAGAAGAAAAAAAATGTGAAGAAGTCACCTGGAATTTCACTACCCTATGATAACCACAATTTAATATTCTAACTATCCATTGTTGCATTCCTTATGCATACATATACATACATAATTTTATAGATGAGAGCATATCATACATTCTCTCTTTACACGGATATCTTTTCTCCACTTTCATCCCTAATTCTATGTAGCCATGCTAACATTCTATTTTTCTCCATGATCATATATTCCGTACATATACATACACGTGTTCTAATTCATTCTCAGGATGGTAGAATATTACATAGTGTTTGAGCCATAATTCAGTTATATCCATCTCATTAATACAACTTCACTTGCCGTTTTTGGTAAATATATACAATGCTGCAGTAAAGGGCCTTGTGAGTAAAGTGTTCGTATAGACTTGTACTATTATGGGTAAGATTTGACTTACATTTCTGTAATGGAGAGATTTCTGGGAATAGAAGTACTGAATAGAAAAGAATATGTATTTTTAATATCCATAGATATTGCCATATTCCCTTCCCAAAATGTAATATATTTTAACATTCCTACTCCTAATTTATATCACATTATTCTTTCCTCTATGTCTCTGTCCAATGAATATAGTTTTATCTAATTGTTTCTTTAATGTGGATTTCTCTTTTAAATTTGTGCATCTTTTCACATTTGTTAGCTATTTAAATTTGTTCTTTTCTGAATTACCTATTCATATCTTATGTCCATTTTTAACTGAGTTGTTCATCTCTGAGTGATACAGAAATTAATACTTTGAGTTACAAATGTATTTTTCTTGTTTCATTGTTGCCTATTGGTCTTTTATGGAATGTTTTGCCATACAAAGGTTTTAAATTTTTATGTAGTCAATTATTCCTATCTCCTATTTTATAGCCTCTAGATTTCCGGTTTTGCTAGGAAGATCTCAGTAATGCATCTGTTGTGCATTTCTTCTCATAGATTTTCAAAGTTTTATTTATAAGTTATACCTATGCCCTTATTCATTTGGAATTTATTTTTTTATAATATAGTATATTTTTCTTTCTTTCCATGTGAATAGCTAGTTGGCCAGTTGGCCAATTTTGAAGAAAGAAAAAGAGCAGGGATTTAACCTCTTAGATATTAAGGCATGAAACAAGCTATAGTAATTTGAAGCAGTGTGGTATAGGTACAAAAACAAATATTAATGAAACAATAGAGAGTTCAGAAGAGGCTAATATCTATATGTGAATTGCCATATCATAAAGTTGATACCAAAAATAAGTGATAAAAGATGAAAGATGGCTTATTTAGTAGATGGTCTTGAAAAAATTTGTTTACATGCAGAAAGAAAAATGAAAAATAAGGTTTATTTCAAATGGATTAAGGACTTCAATGTGAAGATTAAAATGATAAAGCAAATAGAAAAAAAAGGGGGGAATATCTTGGTGCCTAGAGAGTAAAAACCACATACACATAAATATAAACATATATATATGTATGTATTTCTATATATGTATATGTACATATAAAGTTGGATAATATCAAGTTTTGAAAAGAATATAGACAAGTAAGAGCTTTTATACAGAACTGATAGGAGTGGTAAGTGGTAAGACCTTTCTGGAAACATTCAGACTGTATATAGTGAAATTATGAATTTTCATATTTTAACCTTACTAAATTAGGAATATCCCAAAGAAACCCTTCCAAGTCCTACAAAAACAAAACAAAACAAAACAACAACAACAACAACAACAAAACCCAAACATGTACAAGCAAGAAGTTTGGTACTGCTTTATGTATGTATCACTAGAAAAATAGATAAATACAAAAATAGTGGGTAGATATAATGGAAAGCTACAAAGCAATTGGAAATAATGCACTAGATATACAGGAGCCAATGTGGATACTCCTTAAAAGTATGATGTAGCATGAAAACAATTTTCAAAACTGGAATGAGACTAGTATCATAATACCAGTTACAAACAGCTTAAAGGTGGGTATATATAGTATATATCCACAACCATAGGACAAAAATATATTTTACAAATACGAGAATATATATTGAAAGTATTAGATTGATTATCCATGGAGTGAAAAGAATGGAGATTAGGGATAAAGTAGAAAATGAAGTAAAACAAGAGAGGCACCTTGCTTAGAAGAATGTGATGGTGTACCACACACTGAGTTTTACGATTATTTAATTCTCTATCTCATATCAACAACAAAAACAAAAGCAAATGAAAAAAAAGATAAGTCTAAAATTCCCTCATTTTTCAACTCTGGAAACTGAGACCCTGAGAGATTAAGGTTCCTGCCCATGTCATATAGCTGATTAATGGCCATTCCAAGGCAAACCCAGAAATACAGACACTTTGCCCAATTGCATCCTTTACATAAGCTTTAAACAATATACAACCAGAGCATAAAAGTTGTTAGGAGTCCAATACTGTAAAATGTACCTACCACATAGTTTAAGAAACCAACTTAACTATAGCATAGAGAATCATTTTGATATAGTAGATGTCTTGGGATTTGTCTGCTAACCTCTTTTTCTTTGGAGATTTGCATCTCCCCAGGTCTATATGTTTCTGGTGGGGTTGTCAATCCCTAGAACTCCTTCATCACCATCAACACTAAGATGGGTACTTGATCCAAACTAATCCAATTTTACCTTCTCCCATGAAGTTGTATGTTAAACAGAGCCCAGGGACAAATTTGGGTGATGGCCCAACCAAAGGAGAGAGAGCCCTGAATTCCTACTCTTCATATGGCAGAGGCAGATGTTCTGGTCTTTCTCAAAGTCTGCTGGTTCAGCTCTTTCTTAAATTGTGTGGGCTGCTCAGCTTCCCCCAAAATATTTTTGTTGACTAAATTAGTCTGTGTTGTTTTCTGTTAGCTTTTCTAAAAGTAATATATTAATTGCAATAAATTTTAAATATTTAATAAACATTTTCATGATGCTGTGGAAGGGGCCGTGGAGGAGTTGATCCCTATGGCCCATGTTTCTTAAAATAGATTTCCAGGAAATTTTTTTTTAGGCTTGTCATTAAGTAGCAAACAGAGAAATTCAAATCCATTACACTGATGAGTCATTCCAAAAGAGACATTTTATTATCTTAATGTTTAGAGGCACTTTCAGCATGCTGAGTGTTAGAAGACTTGGAATCACTTGAATATAAACCTCTCTGACCTTGTTCTTTCTTTGCTCTCTCCCTTCATAACCACCTCTCCCACCTCCCTCCTCATTGGAAGGATAATATAAATCATGGTATACAGCCTGGTAGTGATGTACAGACGGGGGCTACTACAATATTTACTGGGCAACTCTATATTTCCTCGGGAATTTTTTTAAACACAGTCTCATTTTCCACTATTGAATCAATGCCCATGTGGAGTCTGCCATGGAATGAATGAAGTAGTGAATAAACATATTAAGTAAAATGCTGCTATAACTTCACAGAACATTAATCATAACAGCTCAAATAAATATGCTGTTTGTGTTTCATGGAACTCAAAATATTTCACATATTATCTCAGTTCACAAAAGCCCCATGAGATAGGTAGATCAACTTTGGTATGCAGTGCATTTTCCATGGATGTCTAGAACATTCTATGCACTCTTTCTTCTTCCTTCTCCTTGAACTCTTATGAGGGAGCAAGAAGACAAGGACTAGCCTCTTTGCTTTACAGGGATAAAAGTAGATGTTCACAAAGGACAATGATTTGTCAGCTGTCAAACTACAATTTGGCCTCAGAGGCAGATATTATGGGACTCAAAGATGTCCCATAAAACTCACCGCATGGAAATGAGAAAAAAGATGCTTAGATCAGAAGGAATAAAAAGTGAGGGAGAAAGGGGTGGTCACCTCAGCCTAGCTTCCCTCCATTCTTCTATCAGTGTTCTGGCACCCCAGTTTCAGAGTAAAGAGTAACCACTGTCATTCCTTTTTTCATTATTATTATTATTATGTTCAGTTAGCCACTGTTTAGCACATCATTAGTTTTTGATGTAGTGTTCAATGATTCATTAGTTGCCTATAACATCCAGTGCTCATCACAATACATGCCCTCCTTAGTACTCATCACCCTGTTACCCCATCTCTCACCCCCCACCCTCAGTTTTTTTTCTGGGGTCCATAGTCTCTCATGGCCACTGTCATTCCTAACATAATTTTCACTCCACTCTGAAAGAAAAATGTTGATAAATATAGTGGTCCAAGATCTGGGTGAAGGGTGATGTCTAAGTCCATTTCCATTATTACACACATTCTTTAGCAGTCACATCACTTCTGGATCCATTTGCCACCATTTAGATGATATATATTTCACATGTAAAGATTTCCTCTAAAATTTGTAATTTCTGACTGGAATTTGGAAAGACAGACTTGGTGGGGATAAACTGGGCCAAGTTCAGCTTGTGGACAATTTCTCTGTGTCAAAGTGATCTGATATTGATGACAGATAAGCTGAGAAATCAAAATATGTTTTCCTTCACCTTAAATGACAAGAAGTTTGAAGTTAAATAAATTGCCCAGGTATAGTAAACCACTCATATCAAATATCTGGGAGCACTTTCCTTCTACTTCCTCTGCTTTTTTATAATTGTCTCCATTCTGCCCTATCCCTACATATCTCACTTTGTACCTCCTACATTTTCAGCAATAAGAAAGTATGAGTTTGGGTGTTTTTTAAAGTCATTTTGCTAACATTTGAGGGTGAGGGAAAATAACTATAGAGAATATAAACAAAAAGATAAGTGATTGAACTACCTTCACAAAACAAACTAGAAAAATTTGCTTGGAAGCTAAGATAAGATCATGTTTCCAAAAGTGAAGCCATTTAAACTCCTTTCATTTATTTTTCCTCATAATGGATAAGTATAAGGAGAGAAGGTGAGGGAAGGGAAAAATGCCAGATTGTACAATTGCCCTGAAAGGTAAATCAGTACTGATTTTAGGTTTGTTATGTTTTAATGAAAGACAGGAGATGACCATGCTTTTCTGTGATGAAAATGACTGCCAGTCTCTACTATGATATCCCTATTGACAGTGGTTTGTCAATGTAATAGTGAAATATTTGAAACCACAACTTCCCTCAATTGGAGCAACAAATACTGGCTAATTTCTTAAGACCTCTGTCAAGATATTTTCTTGCATCAAAATTTGAATTTTTTTTCCAGAGGACAATGAAGCTCAGATATCACTCTTTCAAAAAAGCAAAGCTAACATGTCTTTTAAACAACTTCTCTTAATCTTTCAAACAACTACTCCAAACCATGAAGTAACTTTTGTATCAACTAGCTTCACATACATTTAATAAAGAGAAAATAATGATTTAGAGATTTCTGTGAAAAACTTTTGAGCTAGAACATCACCATATGCATTTATGTGGTTTCTTTATCCTTATGCCAACAGATATCTTAGCAAGGCAGAGATTAAAAAAAGGAGCTGTTCATAACAAAAGCAAAACAAACTTTGTGTGGAGCTAGAAAAACTCTTGAGTGAGAAAAATGGTCACTTGTTAAATGTAATATGGAAGTTATTTGGTGAATCACATACCTATTTGTACTGCGGAAACACATTATGTGGAATAGCTTGAGCTAGGACCGGAAGAGAGCCTCTCTAAATAAAAATGGAACAATAAAGAACATTTCCTTCAAGCCAGCTAGCGTGTCTCTAAATGCATTTCTTCCTGGTTTTGTATATAGAGAAAAGAGGACATTTTTAACTTAGCAATAAAGCAACAAATGTACTATAACTAGTTACATAAAACCTTGTTTGTGTGGACTTTTGGATCAGCTACTGAAATTAGAGAAATTAGGCAAATTTGGAAATTGTGATATTTTCAAGAAAATTAGGTTCTGACTGTATAAAGTGTATATATATATATTTCGCCACTCAGATCTTTTCAGATCCCTTCTACCATTTCTACCACCTCACCCTCATCCCCCACACGTACACGTACTCCTTTGGATTCTGATGGCCAAGCTCAGACTCTCCTCAGAGGCCTACTTTGCCTGTATAATTAGAAGAAAGTTCCAGAAATGTGTTCCCCTTTTCCCCTACTCCACAGCCCTTAGCAAATGACTAGTTGATACTGAACAAGACAGTCTTGGTTTTTTGCCTACGGTAAGAAACTCAGAGGTGCACCTAATACTTCAGAGCAATACTTTGGGCTCAATCTGAGGCCAAGAAAGACATTGCTTGAAATCCTACCTTTGCATGGTTTGCCCAATTTCCCGATCCCTTGCCAGCTTCTCCCAAAAAGTACCTACTTAAAAAATCACTTGGCCACAAATCCTCCTCCCTGAGCCTGGTTCTGGAGAAACTAACCCAAGACAATAGCTCAAACCACTTACTAAACAATATCATTTCCATTTCATACTCATCTATAATTAGTAGTGTGTGTATATGTAATGTTCAAAAGCAGAATTTTCTCTGAATTAGTTTATATTAATCAACTAGAATTCCATAGTCTGTTATTTACCTTCATAAACCTCTCCTTCAAAGAGAACACAAAAGAAACATCACACTGTTAAACATGAATATCACATTGAAAGTTAGAAGAGTACATATTAGCAGATATTTAAAATCATATTTAGATTTGTAGGAGTTTTGAAGATTCTTTACTGAAAAACTTAAGTCAAATTCCTTCAAGTGATATGTATTTTTAAGTGTCCTGTAAGTTATTTAGGCCCTTAAAAGAAATTTGCTACTTTCAAATTAATATAGCAGTGGATCAGCTAATAGGATTTAATTTTGATAGAGGATAAACTATGAAAATGTTGGGGAGAAAGTCATGATGAACAAGGAGCATTTTAAAAAATAAGTAAGTAGTAAATGTTTTTTGACCAACGTCCAACTCATTAAAATCTTTCTGAATCCAACCTAAACCTTTGCTTCCAAACCTTAATAGCCATTAGAAGAAGCAAAGAAAAAGTGAATTGGGGGAAATCGGAGGGGGAGATGAAGCATGAGAGCCTGTGGACTCTGAGAAACAAACTGAGGGTTTTGGAGGAGAGGGGAGGGTTAGGTGAGCCTGATGGTGGGTTTTAAGAAGGACATGTATTGCATGGAGCACTGGGTGTGGTGCATAATCAATGAATCTTGGAACACTGAAAAAATAAAATTAAATTAAAAAAAGAACCTTAATAGCCTTTAGTGGGTAAATTGAGTTAACTTTTGAATTTAACTTGTAAAGGTCAAAAGGAACATACTTCTGATGACATAGGAAATTAAATGTGTGCTATTTCATTTTCCATTGTTTAATACATGATATCTCATTTATTTGGAAATGATGAGGGTAAAAACCTTTTCACGCAGAATAATACCTACTTTTTAGCTCAAAAAACAAGGTCATGTTCCTTTTAAATTAATTCTGTCTCCAGTTTTGGAAAACGAGAAATATCCAATCTAATATGGGTTACATATTGAATTGTAAGTGATGCCATATACAGGCAAGAACAAACTGAAGAACGGAAACAGCATGTGTCCATCAGGTAAATCCAGAATGTACATCCATCCATTAATTCCACAAATATTGACTAAGTGCCTAATATATGGCAAAAACACATGTGTGGTTCCTGCCCCCATGGAACTTAATCTAAAAGTGTTCCTTCTCAGTTCTTTATCCTACTTGACTTTGCAGTATTTCACATTGTTAACCAATTATTCCTTTCAAAATTACCTTCTATTTAAAGTCTAGAGATCTGAACCTCTGGAATATGTATCCCTCTGATTTCCCCTGGTTTCTAGTCTCCTTCTGTTTCTCTCTTTTGTTCATCACCAAATGTTGATTTTCCCCAAGAGTTAGTTCATCTCTGGCTGTTTACTTGGCTTCATTTATCCTGTGCAAGCTGCTGACAGAAGGTAGACATTTTTAATCTGGACTAATATATACTCCAGACTAGAATATACTAATATAACATATTTTAAACTGTTTACCTCATTGCTCTGCTTGGATAACCCAGATACCTCAAACTTAAGGTGACATACTTCCTCTCACCGAAAAACAAGCAGAGGAAAACTATCTTTCCCTGTTGTATCAGGCCCCATAAAATGCTGTATCATTATTGACAAAACCTAGCTACCTTAGATCAGAAAACCTTAGACCACTTTAATGTCCTTACCTGGTGTTTGGTCTCCAATCTCTCTTCCCATCTTTCTGTCAAGTCACAATTCATACACTACCAAAGTTATCAGTTATAAATCCGATATGAACCATGTTAATCTTCACTTTAAAATCCTTATAGCTGCTTATTAATTATAGCATAAAACTCAAAATTCTAATTAGGGTACACAATGGGCTTCCAATCTTATCTCAATCTCCTTTATAAGATTTATCTCCACCCATCCCTATCTTATATCCAGCAGTGCTTGGCCAGTATTGTTTCCTGAAATCATACACATCATCAGGCCTCTGTTTTTGCATGTGTAGTTCTCTGTACCTGCAATTCTTCCCCACACTACTTCAAATATGACTCATGCATATAACTGAGAACATCTCAAAAATAGATAGTGGCTTTTATTCATTTTTGTACCATCAGAACAGCCATGTGCTTGGATTCTCATGGATGTTCAATTTTGTTGGATTTGAAACCCTTTACAGTGTGGTTCTCAGTTTCCTATTCTGTATCATCTCTAGCCTTTTACCCAATTCAACCAATTTTCTAGTCATATAAACTGTTCATCATGACTGAACATATCATGTTCTTTCATGTATTAGGCTCTTTGTTAAAATCCTATTCACCTTCCAAGAATCAACTCAGTCTAGACACTTTAGATATACATTTTCACTTGTTCTGTGAAGGTTTCCTCATCTTTTCTCCCCAGACACAATCAGATAGAATCATTTACCTTCATTTTCAATAGCTAAGTATTCATAATCTAGTACTTGCCCAGTTAAATTACATATGCATGTCTTGGTCTTTCCTACTGAATCGTGAGATATTTATCTTATTTTTATCTCCTGCACCAAGCATTATGCCAAATATCCAGTAAATACATAAAATCTTAAATATAATTAAATAGAATTGAAAACTAGACCAGATTACTTGGGACACAGAATTCTCATAGCACATGGTCCACAACTTTAGCTGACCCTTATAGCCTCAGACCCTCCTTAGATTCTGAGTCCTTTTTATAGGGACAACCATAATTTTAACAGCTTCAGCCCCACATTTAGTAGACTTTGGTGTTCCATAAAGCTAGCAGCACAACTTAAAGTTCTAATGACACACCCCCAAGACTTCCTCTGAATCCTGTAACTGCCATGGTTCATGCTTCCCTATTAAGTAGTCACCCTAGCTGTTCTATCTGTGAGGTGGCACTTAGGACCCCATTTGCTCAAGGAAGGACAGACAGATCTCATGGAACCACTGATTCTGCATTGTCCTTCCCCCAACAACTACCACCATATAGACCCTATTTGTTATAGAACTCAGCAGGGTATGGGAAGACCAGCTTTCTTTGGGGGACTGTTTATAAGATATAGAAGTGAAATTGGAGGGAACTGAAGTTACTCTGACCCAATATCTTCCACAAAATGGAAAATATCACTCCACCATTTTTTATCTACCTATTGACATGCCCTACTATCTACATGGAGTGTGTTTTTCCATAAGGAAAAGGGGTCATGAGTCTATTAGATAAACTTACTGAAGAGCCATGCCATTAGCCAACCAAATAGAGAGAAAGGAATCAGAGTCAAGGTTGAAGGAAAAATAGGCTCCATCTACCTCAGGACCAGAAAAGTGATAGGTAGGAAATCTCTCTGAATAGTTTGGTTACCAGAAGTCTATGTGATGGGGTCAGATCAGGGAGCAAGAAGAAGTAGTGTCTCAAGAGAAAAGCATTTCAGATGTGATACCATCATAGATAAAACTATTAAATAGATGAGTGATAGGTAAACTGGGCATATTATTGTGGCCATTCCATTTCTACATAATACTTTCAAGAATCATAATTATCTTTGACTTCTGTTATTAATTATTTAGATAAGATCTTATTTCCAGGGAAGATCTTATTACCCAAAGACACTTTTAGCAAAATGCAACCAATAAGAAATGAATCCCAACTATTTATTTGGAAGAGATCTTACATTTCAAATCTCATTATTTATTAATTCTGTCAGCAAGCATTTATCATACACTGTATGTGTGGCACTGTTCTGGTGGTGGAGGGTACAATGGTGAAAATAGACAAAAATGTCAGCCTTCAGGGAGTTTATACTTTAGTTTTACAATAGTTTGAGATTCACATGCAAATAAATTAATATCCAAGAAGTTTCTTTTTATATCTTTTTACTGCAAGAAGTATTTATAAATAAATAGGATTAAAGATGCCATCCAGATAGTTATAGTATTATGCATCTTTAAAGATAAAGTATGGATTCTCAGACTGATCAATAAATTGTCCTTTTAAAAAGATGTCAGGCAAATGTGATGTATCCTATTTTTATTTTGCCTTATATTTTTTGACTTACACATGTTTTAACCACTTAAAGCTATTGTTTGAAGTACAAAGATAAAAGATAAAGTGGATGTAAGAGACATAAAGTGTATACCATGATAAGCAGACCTTTTTCCTGCTGTTCTACAAATTCACTCCTATTTAAACCAAATGCTGAAATTTGTCTTTGAATGCGTTTTACAATATATAAGGAATTTCTACCTCCTCAAATAGGTTACAAATATTGTCAATTGAACATATATAAGAAGACTTCTCTCAGTCTGTTGGGAGTTCTTAATTTAGGAAATAAAAACATGATACATAGGTTTGTTCTGAGGCTAGAGGAAATTATCCAACACACAATTAAAGGAAAGAATACAATGCTTCAGTGAAAAGGAAATGTCAAGATGTTAAAATCTCCCTCAAGTAGAATCTTATAGATGAAGCCTAGATATGCTGAAGAGATGGAAAGAGGATTTGGGTATGACGCCAGTTTTTAATAGATGTTTTTCTCTGGAGTAGAAAACTCAATACTATGAAATAAGTTAGTAGATAAAAATTTTATATAAATCAAGAAAAGTGAAATTTAATCTACCTTAGCAATGAAATTTAATAAAAGTTGAGTAGCTTTGACTCCACTAATTCAGAATTTAAGATAATTTCATGGAAAATAGACTAAAGCTTACCTTTTTTGGTAATTTGGTATGAAAGATCTTCTAGGTCAATGGTTCTTAAACTTCAGTGTTCATAGGGCTCACTTGGGGATGTGGTTAAACTCAGGTTTTGATTCAGTAGCTTTAGGATGGGGCCCTGAGATTCTGCATTTCTAGCAAGCTCCCTATTTATGCTTATGCTAGCAGGGCATAAACATACTTTGAGTTGCAAGGACCTGAAAAAAATCAGTGTAAGCTAGGTTTTAGGGGGAATGATAAACAAACCAAAAACACAATTTCACAATATCTTTGGAGGGAAAAAAAATGATTTCTTACAAATGAACCTTTGTTTCATTAAAACAGTTGTGGTAGGAGTGCTACTTTGCAACATCTTGTAAACAGCTAATTGGAGTTAATTCACATTGTTAAAAAATTAAAAATAATGATTTCTTTAAAAATTGTTTACCCTGCCAATTTTTCATTCTCGTTTCATTCATTTATATTGCCTTCATTTTAGTTAATGAACAACTAAAAGCCAAAGAAAATAATATCATTATCCATCTTTAATTCTTCTTGGGTTCATTTTCCCATCCTGAGATTTCCCCCATTTACTTACTTCCTCATTTACTCAGAAAACACACACACATACACACACAGACAGAGAGAGAAAGAGAGAGAGAGAGAGAGAAATGCTGCTGAGAGCAAGTCCTGAGAAGACTAAGAACAGATCCTAAGATGCACCTTCCCCACCCTGTACTCCCACCTTTGGTAAGATAAATAAACAAATAAGATTTTTTAAGGCAAATGTTATTGTATAAAACTCAAAATAATAATGCATTAAAATTTCTTAACTGGTATTTCAGTGGACTACTACCATGGCTGTCAAACAGCTGAGGTTGTCCAAAAGGCTTTGCTGTCCAAAAGCCTTTGCTGTACCTTAGTCTCTGCCTTACCGCTAAGCTAAGGAAACTAAGAAGTAATGGTGATTGTACTTTCCTATTTCTAGGAAATGCTAAGGAAACAGATTCTGGAGGATATCTTGCCTTTAGACATCAATGACGATCTGGTTTTCTGTGGCAAATAAACAGTCCTTTCACTACATGAAAACAGAAACTGAGGGCAGAAAGACAGAGATGGAGGTGCAGTGCAAGGAGTATACAGAAAGACATATGACATGCAGCAAGAGAGTGTCCAGAAAACAAACAAGAGATAGGAAGATGAGGGGAAAGGAGAGAAGGATAGAAAAAGAAAGCACAGGTATAAAGAGACTTTGAGAAAGTGGAAGAAAACCAGTTGTAGCCTGCTTACATTTGGGCATGAAAAAGGAGGGTTGTCAAGCTCCAAAAAATATACAAAATGCCAGTACTGTCTGACATAGTGGAAGGATTCCCAAATTCAAACCTATGATCCAGGTAGAAAGTACTTTCTTATTTCAGAGATGCATGATTTAAACAATCAAATAGTAATTTACTACCCTATGTCTTTTTCCATGCTCACTAAACAAGTTTTCTTTTCTGTATAGGGGAAAAAATAAACCAACCTCACAAAAGAAGCAATAACTTGACATTTGTATTTCTCATTATAAATTGATAAATTGGCACCAATGAAAAAGAAAGAGGTGAGGAGGGATGGAGAAGGAAGTGAGAACCCAGTGCTATACCACAGCTTTTGTTCTCCCTCTTGGGAAAAACTAAGACATAGAAACCAGGATTCATCAAACAGAGTTTTGCCTTGGTAGATCCAACTTCATAAAGTGGAGCTAAATTGAATGCTATAAGAAGTCAAAAGAAACCTACTAGAAACATTAGAGTTAGAAGAATTTGAATAGGGACAAAAATGGGGGAAAATAGATATTAAAATTGAGAAGGCAAAGAGAACTGAGATTCAAGAACAGAAAATATGACATAAAGCAAGCTATAAATATGGATGCATTCCAGAACATTCTTTTTATGTGGGTCTCAATGAGATTTGAAGAACTCAAAATGAACCTGAAGGGAAAATCCATATCTAACACTTAAGGGCTCTTCTATTTCCAGCCTAGGGAATATCAAGACAGGATATGCAAACCTACTTCCAGCTGACAGGTAGAGCCTTTTTTTTTTGCACATTTGGAGAAACCGTTCAGAGGGTCTCCAGCCTAGTGTAACTCTCCATCTCCCCTAGCTATAGTCTAAGCCCTAAGTCTGTTGGGAAGAACACAGGGAACTATGTAAAAGTAAATCTGTCAGAAGAGGCAACAACTCTCTTGAGTTGCTTTAATAAGTCACATGTTCTAACACATGAGGCCATTGTTGCATTCAGAAGGGTGGAGTCTGACACAAATAAAAGAGAGGAAGCATTCAGGGCTATTAAGAGTTTCCTTGAGTCATGCTCTTCTATGAAGTGGACCTTCTAAGAATTATGCTGTGGGTAAAAAAAGAAGGTGCTGCGCTCAGCCTAGGCTTAAGTTAGATAAGTGATACTGCTACTAACTACTCCATTCTCTAATAAGGGGCATTCTAGACTTATGTTTCTTAAAAAAGGAAAGAAAAAAAATTGAAGGATTACCTTGGCTCTTGGCAAGTGAGAGCTGGTGGAGGTTCCTATAAAATACTCAGTCTTTTTTTTTTTTCTCAGCATTTCTTCCTGACCAATAGGAATCCATACCTGAAGCCATCAGTTTCTTCTAACCCTCCATTCTCTCATTAAGATACTGAAAAAATAAAATAAACATATATGGGGAAAAAAAAGATACAATCCTATGCTTTGATCTTTTTACCTCTTGTTAGTGACTAATGCTCTGTTGATGAATTGAAAATATAGGTCCTATTCAGCCTTGAAAGAGACATTCCCTGGAAATGCACCAAAATAAAATACTTATGTAAGCACAATGTTCTTATAAATCTCAGTATTTATGTCTTTAATACTCACCAAGTTATTTTATACTGAAAGCAACACTTGATCTTATTCTATAAGCACAAATGGCAAAGTCAACAATAAGAACCATACAGAAGTCTCAAGAGGAAAATTGCAAAAAGAAATGAGAACTCTGCTCCACAGAGATTTTCCTAAGTAAAAGAGTAAAAACAAGGAAGCTTTTCTTTAGTCGGCCTTTGCCCATCTCACTAAGCCCTCTTCCCATGATGTCCACTCCTGCCATACTCCATCTTTCTACCTATATCTTGATTGCCCAGAACATGCACACTGTTGGATCAGTTCAGTTTGGATAGACCTTTCTCAGGCAGTATCCTGGCTACATACAGGACATGTGGCAACAGCAAGTTTGAAATCAACATAACTGTCTGGAAACAAAATTCTGATGAAGTAAACTATCCTTGCCTCAACAAAGCTATTCTATGCTGCAGAAGTCAGAATGTTTACCCTTTGGTGAGCAGTTAGAGATTGTTTCCATGAGTATGTTCAGTTTGTGAAAACCCACTTCACTATATACTTACTTTTATGTACTTTTATGCATGTGTAACAACATATCAAGGAAATGACACTGTGCAAGAGATTGAAGAAATTCAGAAGAATGCAAAATATAATCAACATAGCCTGGATATTTCAAGAAAAGTTATTGCCAAAAAAAGTGGAATGACATCTAACAATATTATCAATACAAATCCCTTGTAAATATTTTTACAAATATTTACAAAATATATTTTCCCTTACTAGGAATTACCTTTCAAAAAGACTCTCCCCAGGCCAACATTGGCTTTCAATGTTATGTGTCTGCAAGATGTATATAGGAAAGAAGCTAAAGAATACCTCTAGCACTGTCCTGAGAAGAGGGGAAGCATTGCTAAATCAGGCATCATGTTGATTGGATTATCCAACCAATTCTTGCTCTTGTTCATATTCCTAGAGCAAGTCAGCTACAGAGACAGCGGAACTTAGGTTTATTGTTCTATACTATTAATGTTCCAATTTTACATAAATCTCTGGACAGAGTCCCAACCTTTTTTCAGTATGACTACCCTTGCTAATCTAAAAAGTTTATCAAACGCTCATATAATAGTAGCTGTGCAAATAGTGTTTACAGTAACTTCCAAAGGGGTCATGGCTCCCAGGTTAGGACACAAACTAATCCTCCCACAAAAGTATTTCTAGCAAGACATTGTCTACCACTGGAACATGCTCCCCCACTGGGGATCCCTTTCTCTAGGCCAATCCAACCAGACTCTGTGGGCAATTGCCTGCTTTTTCCATGACTAAGAATGTATGCAACTTCTACTGTATATTAACTATAATAAAAGGGGTTGTATTGATGCAATGAACAGAATGTTATTTCTGTTACAGCGTTTTTCTTATTTTTTAAATTGAGGTATAATTGACATACAGCATATTAGTTTCAGATGTACAACATAATGATGCAATGTTTGTATATATTGGGAAATGATCACCACAGTAAGTCTAGTATCGATCACCACACATAGTTACAGAATTTTTTCTTCTAATGAGAACTTCCAAGACTTACTCTTAGTAACTTTCAAGTACAGTATTAACTATAGTCATTATGCTGTACATATCACCTCACTTTTATTAGAATGGCAATTACCAAAAAGACAAATGTTGGCAAAGATGTACAAAAGAGAGAACCCTTATGTACTGTTGGTTAGAATGTAAATTGATGTAGTCACTATGGAAAACAGTATGGAGTATCCTCAAAAAAATAAAAATAGAAATATCATACAATCTGGCAATTATACTGCTGGGCATTTACCCCAAAAAGATGAAAACACTAATCCAAAAACATATATGCACTCTTTTGTTTATTGTAGCATTATTTGCAATAGCCAAGGTATTGGAACAACCCAAATGTTCATTGATAGATGAATGGATAAAGAAGATGTAATACACACACACACACACACACAAACACACTGGAATATTACTCAGCCATAAAGAAAGAATAAGAGCTTGCCATTTGCAATGTTAAGTTAGATAATAAGTCAGAGAAAGACAAATGCTGTAAGATTTCACTTACATGTGAAATCTAAAAAACAAATGGGTAAACATACAAAAAAAAGAAAAAAGAAACAGACCCATAAATACAGAAACAAACTGGTGGTTGCCAAAGGGAAGGTGAGTGGGGGAGATGGGAAAATGGATTGAAGGAGAGTGGGTGATACAGACTTCCAGTTATGGAATGAAGAAGTCACAGGGATAAAAGATACAGCATAGGGAATATAATCAATGGTATTGTAATAGCACTTATGGTTTGGTGACAGATGGCAGCCACACTTTTGATGAGCATAGCATGACATATAAACTTGTTGAGTCACTATGTTATACATTTGAAACTAATGTACTACTGTGTGTCAGCTCTAAGTCAATTTTTTAAAAAAATATGTGAACAACAAAATTAAGTATTATAGAAAGAAAATGATCAATAAGTCACTTCATTGAAATACTTAGAACAGAAGAAACAAAGTGTGGTAAATAGAAACAAAAATCATACAACAGAAGTAATTTCAAACATATTGGTACTCATAATGAACAGATCCAGATGGTTTAAACCTTCATTAGTATATAAAATTTCACCAAAAAAAAAAAAATCCATGAACTCAAGAAAATGTATACATGCCCATTTTCAAGTTTTGTTGCATTATTAATAGCCAAGATATGGAAACAATCAAAGTGTTCAATGATGGATGAATAAATGAAAGAAATTGTGGATATATATGAATATTATTCACCCCAAAAAAAAGAATGAAATCTTATCATTTGCAAAAATATGGGTGTACCTTGAGAGCATTATGCTAAGTGAAATAATTCAGAGAAAGAAATACCATAAGTCTCAATTGTATGTGGAATCTAAGACAAAACAAAACAAAATGAGTTCATCAATACAGAGAACAGTTTGGCGGTTGACAGAGACGGGCAGTAAGGTGATGGGCAAAATTGGTGAAAAGAATCAAAAGATACAGATGATCTTTTCATGCATTTTCAGAGAAATCTTCAAAGAGAGTTGTCATAAATTTCAAATCACTTGAACAATCACTATTCAGGAAGTACTTTAACTCAAGAATTTGAGCAGGTGTCATGTATTAGTCTTATCTCCATTGGCACTAAACATACTTCATAATACCTGTCGACTTAATGGGATTTAATAATTCCAAGAAAGAATCACAAATCACTAATGGAGAGAAATACCTGCCAACAATTGTAAAGGGATACTTATTGAAAAGCAATTTTAAATATTTATAAATATACAAGATTTCAAAATTCACCATTATTAATCTGTTTTCTAAAATTAACATCTATTTTTCTGTACCAAATAAAAATTCATTATAATTATTTTACATAATTTGTTTTTTCCTTAATCTTTCTCTTGCTAAAAAATGGAACTATTGTAGCTTATATATTTCACAGAGACATTTCTTTTTTTTATTAACATAAAATGTGTTATTTGTTTCAGGGGTACAGGTCTGTGATTCATCAGTCTTACACAATTCACAGCACTCACCATAGCACATACCCTCCCCAATGTCCATCACCCAGCCACCCCATCCCTCCTACACCCTCCCCTCCAGCAACCCTCAGTTTGTTTCCTGAGATTAAGAGTCTCTCTTATGGTTTGTCTCACTTAGACATTTCAAATGTGAATTTTCCATTCAGATAAAATCTTGTCCTTCCTTTTTGGAAGAATATCTCGGTGTCTATGTTTATTTGAAACATACCTAAAACTTTGTCATGTTAATCATTAGTTCTTCAGCAGTCATGAAAGAAACATTCACAAAAACTTCATTCCAGCATTTAAATATAACTGAGTTCCTATTTTCTTCTACTTCATTCTTTTCTACTTTACAAGGAGAAAACATCACTGCTCTCCCAGAGCAACCTTGGAAAAATATACAAGAAATCAACATCAGTTTTAGTTCAGTTCTTAAAATGATGCTTAGACAGGGGCGCCTGGGTGGCTCAGTGGGTTGAGGCCTCTGCCTTCAGCTCAGGTCATGATCTCAGGGTCCTGGGATCGAGTCCCGCATTGGGCTCTCTGCTCAGCAGGGAGCCTGCTTCCCCCTCTCTCTCTGCCTGCCTCTCTGCCTACTTGTGATCTCTCTCTGTCAAATGAATAAATAAAATCTTTAAAAAAAATGATGCTTAGACATAAATTGAAGTCATCCACCATCCAGGTGAGGAAAAAGGAAGAACTAAAAATGTCTTATTTCAATTCCTTGAGTTTTTTTTCTTTTTTACTTCAGTCATAACCACACTATTTTGTTAGAAGCCACTTCCACCTAATATCCTCACCCAGAATAGAACTTGCCCAGGTGAGAATGATATACTAAAGCCAGACTGGGAAAGCAAGGGGAAAGATGAAATCTGCAATTGCATATCTTTGAGCAAAAGAGAGAACAGAACGAGAAGAAAAGAGTACCCAGGCAAATTTACAGAACACTTGGGAAAAAAAATGTAGCATTCTATTCACATGCAAAGTTATTTAATTAATTAAGTAATCACCACCCTGAAGCACTTGATTCCTTTTTCTCTAACTGCTTTAGCCATCATTTTTTTGGCACAATAATTATGAATGAATGATTCTTCATATTATCAAAAGATGTTTTTTCCTTTTTGCTAAAGCATATCAGCTAATTTAATAGATGAAAGCAAAATTATTCTTTTGCTTTTGTCTATATCACACAGTAGTTGTCAACCAGAGACAGTTTTATCCCCCAAGGGACATTTGGCCATACCCTCCAATGTACAGGGCAGGACCCTCCTACCCCTAACCACCTCAAAAAAAAATTCTTTGGCCACTTCTATTTTTCTGTTCATATTTCTACCTAAGGAAAGTGTGGTTTACTTATGGCATACCCTGAGACCCAGATTAGTAAAAATACTGGTAGTAGACATGGCTGTGATATACAAATCCCGTTCAAGGAAAAGACTGTTGTCCTAGCTCCTGAAAATACTGTCACCAAAGAGCCTCTGGTTACTAGCTTTTCAAGGTTTGCCTCAACAGCAGATGCCCTCCTCAGCAAAGTGATGCCCTTCCAGGGCTGGTCCAATGACTGATTACAGCAAGGATATGGGACAATCGTGATAGAATAGACCAACTCCAGAGCTCTAATAAGATGTCCGGCTAGTAATGCAGTTCAACTTTTCCCTCTGCCCAGTGCCATTTCCTGCCAAAGGTGTTGACCCAGAATATACTTCACTCAATGTATACTTCACTCCAATCTCTGACTCAGAAACAGATGCTTCTGGAGAACCTAATCTGGGATAAGAGAAAAGAACTTAAGAAAGAGTTTTGGTGGGGAAAATAAAAAAGTTTCCCTGTGACTCCATATAGGATATACCCAGGAGGGGTTTGTGGAGCCCACAGAACCCCTTGGGAAGAGTGATTAGGGAAGAAGACAGTGGACAGAGGCTCCATCTTAAAGCATAAAGAGCTATGCTATAGTAGCAAGTTGGAAATGCTCCTGAGACATTGAAGATGGCTTGTTCAAATGAAAAAATAAAAATGATATAATTATTACAACTCTAAAAACCTTCTGGTCACCAACGAAAGACTTCCTCTGAAGTAAATTGTGATATTTAAAAACAAAACAATGTAGTATTGTGTCAGTGAAAAGAAAAGACAGGAGTGAACCAGTAGGAAGGAGCTGAGAGTCCCAGCACCCTGAGGTTTTAGGCTGCTCTTCCTTACCTTTCCCCACCCAGACTGAGACATTTCTGATGACAAATGCACATTCTAAGAGGAAAGAGTACAACCAGAAGTCCTTTCTTTGGTTGGTGGTAGGATCAGAAACTCTGGTGGGAATTCAAGTTAACGAGGGTCACAGCTTGGGGCACACCCTTCAGTGCCTTACAAGAGACTGAAACTATGAACCAACAGGCCATTAACCATGGCTATTTTTAGCAGTGAGTCACCTCAACATAGTAGAACCATAAAAGTTCAAATTTCAGAAGTGATTTTCATCTGTGAGAAATAAAATCTTAAATATACTTATTGTCAGGAGAGGGTGGGCTGCAGAAACTATTTAAAAGTTATTTGAAACTGAATGAAGACTTTGCACATGGTGGTATGCAAAGAACAATGTTTTATGGGTCATTATAACTTGTGTTCTTATGGAAACTCATTTCTTAAACACTATATTTTTCTATATCTTTGCTTTAGCAGATAGGCATTTATTTTTGACAGATAACTCCAGCTTTTACAATGCAGAACACTTCTGAAAATTGTATCTTAAATGAATCTTCATAAAAGTAATCATAAGCTTTTGTATTTGTCAGTTAGAAAATATTTAATGTCAGTGAGATATTCAATAAATGAGCAGGTAAAGATGAGAAGAAATGTACATGAATGCTTATTAAGCAATGTCAAATATACAAAGCAGAGAAAAGTAGAGACCCTCTGGAATGCTGTTTCTTATATCCATCACCAAAGAAAGTCTGGTAAATAAGCATCAATCCAAGAATCCTACTGTCCAAATGTCTTAAGCAGTTTACAGTCAACATAGCCACAGTTGTTACCATAAACCTAGCATTCTAGGGCTTGTGGTCCAACTGGGATTACGTTTTTTGGAACAACCCTGACCTTACAGGGTCACAGGTACACAAAGGCAGCCCTGTAGAGACCTGCACCTCTCTAGCCCAGGGCAGTAAGTGTGGGAATCCAGTTGGAAAGAAGAAATGTATGAAGATGGACTGCCATCGTAGAACCTAGATCCCACTGGAAAGGGAAGAGGCAGAGGAAAAAAGAAGAAAACAAAGAAACTTTTTGCTAGAGATAGTGGAGAACCAGCAAGTCATTTTAGAAAGATAAGGAAGAGGAAGTTCTCATTAAAGGAGTAGAATCACCATATATGACAGCCTTTGAAAAAGAAAGTCAGACATTTCTTATCAGAGAGTTTGAAATCTGTGGTTATATCACATGAGATCAGGTCTCTCTCATATAGACATAGATACAGATTTATAAATATAGATAAATCTACATAGATGTTTGCTACCTGAAATCTTACTAAGTTTTCCATGGTTTCCAAGGATGCTTAGTATTTTTTGGGTAAATGACAAAACAAGCAGAGACTGGCCTCTCATTATGAATTTTTACTTTTCTATATTCTGTTCTTGGTGGTAAAAGTAGAAAAGGATTTAGGAGATGCCATGTTAACATTTGCATTAATTCACACTTTCTTTGGAAGTTTAATCCTATCAGTCAGGAAATGCAAAACTTAAGGTTCTTCCATTTATGTAAATTTGCATGCCTTTAATTGGCTGCATTTTTAACACAGGAGCATTACTAAGGAGCAATTATTATTTTACTGTCCCATTTTTACAAAAGAGCATGTTCAGTTCCCTTTGTAGCACCTAATTGTCATGTAGTTCATGGATTTTGAGCTCAGACTAGCTACATTAACATTGCTCAATGCAGAATACTGTTTAAAAGAATGTACATTTTGCACATCCAAAATGACATGCATGCACAATGATTTCACAACTTACAATGCTAAATGAAGTTATAGAGCAATTGGAGAAAGCAGATTTTAAGCCAGAAATCTAAAGCTTTTATAAATGCATGAATGTAGTCTCCAATTTATCTGCATCCCAGACTTCTCCATCTTCCACTATCTCCCTCTCCTTTGGGGATCTCAATGATCATTATCATCTCCACCAGAGAATATGCAAGTGAAAAAGTAAGGGCATGAAATTCAAATCAGTGTGTTACTTTTTAGTAGACCCTTAGAAAGTTCTGTGGAAAAAAAAGTCAAAATTAATAGCTAAGCTGAGGTTTGGAGACTATGTTAGATGTTCTTCATTCATGCTCTTCTTCACTTGCCCATTAGCATAGATAATTGAAAGTTTTCTTCATATATCATAGCACATTAGGCAATGTTGTCATTTTAAGTCAAGACCATGGAAAGAAAACAAGATTTTAAATTACTACAGAAGTAAACTAAATTACTTCAAGGAAGCCAAAAGAACTAGTTACCCAAAGAAGTTATGGAATCTTCCCCTTTGAAGATTTTGAAAAGTCAAGTAAACAACTCCTTCAGTGAAGACCTGCTTAGAGACAGAGAAAGCAAACTATATTTTATTAACAACCTATGCTCCATAATCTTATATTCTCTTGTTTTTAAAATGTGCAAACTATTGAGTAGTTGAAGAGAAAATTTGTCTTGGCATAATTAATGATATATAATTCAACAGTTTCTAATCTTCCCCAAACTGTGACTACACAAATTGATGATTGTGTTACCTTTAAAATTCAATGTATAGTGACCCTAATCTCCCCCTTCATAGAACAGTAATAATATCTCCAGGCTGATACACATACACAAATTATAAAGGATTCCCAGGTTGTTTTATTCTGGTTTGTGAATCAGACATATTCTGTGCAGATCTCCACAAATAATGACTGCCAGAGAGCCTGACCTACTGAACTTGGTTCTCTTGGGTTCCTTTAACAGTAACTAATAGAACCTGAATATACTGCAGAAATGGCCCTGTCCCCAGAGCCATGCTCACTGTTTGCATGTCTAGTATGGAAAGTTTTGTCAACTAACTTAGAGTTTAGGGATTCCTCTCCTCCAAAGACGAACGAAATCAAAAAAGAACTGCTTGGGCCCTAAACATTAATTGGCTTTACAGCTCTTAGTGATTTGGTCTTTGAATCTGTAAGAGAATTGTTATTTTTAACCTCATGAAAACTAAGCTTCAAATCAAGTTGCATAAGAAACTTTAGTCTCAGCATATTGGAATGGGACTATTTAGGCTCACCAACTTCCCTCTAGTTCCCACATGCTACTTGGCCACATGGTAAACCATTACCATTAATAACCAGGTTGCACATTTCCTGAGGGAAATTATGGCAGCTCAATTCAATATTCTTAACTAAACAAACATTCACTGAATACCCATTGCTAGTCCCTATTTCATGTGAACATGACAAGGTACCTGCTGTGCTTTGCGAGGGGATATACAAGACATTGTGGGAACACATAGGAGATACTTGACTATGATTATAACACTTCAGGGATTAGGAAGATTTGCTAGAGGAAGTGACATCTAAATCAAGACTTTAAAGAAGATCAGGAAATTATCAGGTAAAGAAAGGGAACAGGTACATTTTGGGAAAGGGAAATAGCTTGTGAAAAGGATTATACACACAGAAGGCCATGTTGGGCTCAAGGAACGTTACATGATTCTGTATGGCAGGGGCAAGGAGAGCAGTGAGACATCACTAAAGGGGTAAGCAGGATCCAGATTATAAAGGACCTTGAATTCCATGCTAAAGAACTGGAACTTTATCTTAAGTGGGCTACAGAAAGTCATGAACTGGTTTTAAACAGAAGAGTAACACAATCTAGTTTGTGCGTTAGACAATCATTCTGAAAATCAGTTGTAGAAGAGTGAGGCTGTAGTCCCTCAAGAAAGATACAACATAATGTTGGATTGTAAAAAACAGAATAATTCCCTGAAGCAGGAAAAATATGAGCTGGCTCTGGGATTGGAAAAAGGCAGTAGAGGACTGATAGAACAAAATGAGTAAGGTTAAGAAGACAGGAAAATGGAAGAATCAAATGTATAAGGATCAGAAAGTTAACAACTGGGTCATAATGAGAGCCTTGAGGACTGTGGTACACAGTGAGGCTACAAGAATAACTGAGGATGAATCCAGACTTCAGATTGCACAATGACTAGTTCTATTCTGAGAGATATGCAGACCCCTTTGAATAGTTCTGGCATGATCCAGTTTTAGGATAATACAAGGAGTGAAGCAAATGTTCTTTTGCATGACTGTATTGATCCATGAGCTTTTCAAAGGCAGAGATCATCGCTTATTCATACTTGAATTTTTAGGACCTTACACCATATACATTTGGTGTTTTGCTCAGTAAATATTTACTGGTTGGTTAGTTAGAAGATGATTAGATGAATGGATAGATGGGTGAATAAATAGATGAATCATTACACCTCAGGATAAATGAGCTTTGGGTGAAATAATTTATCAGAACAAGTAAAAACAAGCAGACAATCTAAGAACCCTATGAAATAGGTGGTGGGACCCTCATCGTGCCCTGCAGGAGATAAAAGAGAAAATAAATCTTGTCTCCAGTGATTTCTATATCATGGTCCTCAACACTGTTTTCGATCTTTCTCCCCAAAATCTGCCATGTGAACCTATTGAGACAATGTTTCCTTCAAAACTATCTTCACTATAGGTTTTAATTTTCCCTGAGGAATAGGACAAGGGACATCCCTTCCTTGGGATCATTCACAAAACCCTGAAGATAGAAATAAAAGCACAGTGTTTTTAGGACAACCATGTATTCTTTTTCCCAGAATTCAACACCCCTTCTACACCTAAAATAAAACTCTTAGAACCAGTTCTTTAATTAGAAAGAATAAGTTGTTTCCTTGATTAATTGCACATAGCAGAAAAAGAGTATGTAGGAGGTAATAATTTATGGTAGCAATTTGAGGTGATTTTGTCATAAACTTTCCATGGTTTCATAGTGTAGATTTTGGATAGCATAGTACTTTGTCAAAAAGGGAGGGGGATGGAGGAAGTAAAATAAATATTTAAGCCCAGAGAGATCATTCCAACAAATGTTCATTCTTAGATCATCTGTTCTTCATTTCATGATATACATTATAAACAACAGCCTCACTCCAACTCTCACATTGCTGCATACTTTAAAATTCAGCAAATATGTTAGCGCACATATATAATGTATTGTTGTAGTTTGCATTCACGGATAACACTACTAATGGAATTGTTTGCCATATATATGGATAAGGTTAAAAATCTCAGAGGGAGACTAACAGTCTTGCCACATGGGCAGACGCATAGGAGGACTGTCTTATTTTTGTAGCTCTAGAGACCATTTTAGAACAAATCATTTCTCATGACTCTGTCTCTTTGCTCAATGGGTTACTAATGTCTTTGCTCTAAAAGAGCTACATGGATTTGCTCACTGCCAAGTGGGTCTTTTGGCTGCTGCTATACCCAGAATATCTTAACTATATAGCAAAGCTTTAAATTGTATTTCACGATGTCAATTTAACATTTCTTCTGGAACCTGCAGTCTCCTGCTTCAGTTTTCCAAACAGCTGCTCAACTTTTTCTGTTTTTTGGTAGGGAAGCAATATGGCGTCAGCATTAGCAAACACTTGTCCACAATTAAGAGGTTTTGGTTTTGTTTTTTGGTATTTTAAGACTTTTTTTTTATAGCAGCATTACATTCACAGCAAAACTGAGTGGAAAGGACAGAGATTTCCCATATTTTTCCTGCCCCCACATATGGATAGCCTCCTCCACAAAAACACCCTCCAACAGAGTGGTACATTTGTTATGACTGATGAATCTACACTGGCATAACATTATTATCCAAAGTCCATGGTTTACATTAAGGTCCACTCTCAGTGGTTCTACATTCTGTGGATTTAGACAAATGTATAATGATATGTGCCCACCATTAGAGCATCATACCATGGATTAGTTTTACAGTTCACAGAAAATCAAGCAAGGAACCCAAAAATCTACACATACAAAATTGTGTTTTAAAAAGCTAAATCTTATTCAATTTAAAGAACTAAATATTATTCTAAAGTCATGTCCCTTCTACTTGTTTTTTCAATAAAATATACTCACTACGAAATGATAATGGCAAAATGGAAATAATAGTACTTACTTCAAGGGATTGTATAAGGATTAAGCAGGATAATCTGTGTAAAAGTTGGCACAATGCCTGATTAATGGAAAATTATTAAAAAATGCTAAGTATGATCATTATTATTGTTACTATTCATTACTTCTTGTTGGTTTTGTTTTTAATTGCTGTTCCTGTTTTCTAAGTAAAAATATTGCTTTTTAATCACCTAACTTCAAATAAGAAAAAAGTTTGCAACATTATGCTAGCTCTTCCTTCTTTGTTTAAAATAAACATAAAAAAATAAAAATAACATAAAATAATATCCAAACTTCTAGAAATGACTAGTGGAGGGAAAGTAAATCTGAAGAATACTACCCAGGAAATCCGTGACCAAACATTGGCCTTCTGATTACACTGACTGTGTGACTATAATCACTTACGTTCTCTGTGGCTGATGTCCTCAATGTTAACCCCTAAATGAGGTTAACATGAGAGTATCTTGGAGTGCCAACATGATGTAATTATAATACTTCATAGCGTTCTTGTGAAAAATGAATGCACTTAAAAATAAAGCATTTAGACAATGCCTAGCATACACTGTGTATACACAATGTGTTAGCTATTACTGTTATTTCTGTTACCGGTTCTATATGAACAGTCAGTATTTAATATTTAAATCTTCTGTGATGATAGAATCAATTCATTCTAGGTGCTATCTATTGGTGATAATATTCTATTCATAACTTTTCAAAGGCCCAAGATATCATAAAAATAGCCATAGTAAATATAAGGCTGAAAGCCATAAAAATATGGAAAACAAACTAGTGGCATATATCACTTTATGGAATAATATATTTCTTATTTTATATAACTTTCCCATGGAATCACATAGTCAAGTGTAACAGACTTTTTCATGAAGTATTCATAATTTTTCACTGGTTGTACACTGGAATGAACTATCATAATAAATTCTAGAAATACCTTCATTGAACACTTATATATAATTATCTGTCTACATGGTTGTTTAATTTGGGATTTCTCCCAAATTTGTAGCTTAGATGATAAAATAACAAACATGTCTATTCCTGTTAAAAGTTTTAATCATGATTATAATGACCTTAGTTATCAACAATACTAAATAAGATAATTATTTCCTGCTTAAGATTCATTGTTTATTGACAGTCTACTATGTGCTAGGTACTCTACTGGGTGGCAGTTTCAGTCTTTACACCTCTCAAGTTCAATGGAGAGATAAACAAGTAACCAAAATATTATAAAACAGGATCTTAAATGAAGGTAGCAGTGACTTCTAGGTGCTATGTTATCATGGAAGTTTACGTGTGGAAATACCAAGGCAGCCTTGTTGGGTAAGCAATTTCAAAACTGAGACACAATGAATAAGCACTAGATAGTCAAAGAATAATGCATTGTATAATAATCACCTGCAAAAACAGCTACTCAACTAGCACATATTCCACTTCTCTTGCAGATTTCCATTCTCCCCTAAGTTGCCCAGGGTCGCCATTACATCCCTAGTTCTGAGTGGCCAGGCAAGACTATATTTGCTGTATACTCTTATTTCTTGTAAAATTCTAATATGCTTTCAAGATAGTAAATATCTAAAATACATTTTAAATATTACCTTATTGGGGTGCTGGGGGCTCAGTTGGCAAGGCTAACATTGGGCTCCATGCTGGGTGTGGAGCCTGCTTAAGATTTTCTCTCCCTAAAAAATTTCTCTCCCTCTCCCTCTGCCTCTCCCACTTCTCCCTCTCTAAAATAAATAAAATAGATGATAGATAGATATAGATATAAATTGATATATATATATATCAATTTATAAACAGCAGTACCAAAGCCCAAGGGGAAATGTTATTTGAAGGCATCAACAAAAATGGAATGATAAGGGGTGCCTGGGTGGCTCAGTCGGTTGAGCCTTTGACTCTTGGTTTCGGCTGGGGTCATGATCTTGGGATTCTGAGATTGAACCCCAGGTTGCGCTCCATGCTCTTTGTGAAGTCTGCTTGGGATTCTCTCCCTCTCCCTCTGCACCTACCCCTGCTTACTTTCTCTCAATTTCTCTCTCTCTAAAAAAAAAAAAAAATAAGTACTTTTAAAAAATGGAATGACAATATTATCTCAGTATTAAAGAAAAATCAATCTTTAAAGCAATAAAATATGCCTTTTGCAACTATCAAATCATAAAAAATAAAAACACATAATTTAAAGAATCAGGGCCATGCATTTCTGGTATTAGTATATATTGTTTCCTTCTTTTGGTATGAAATCTGGTGATACATTGCAAGAGTCATAAAAATGTTCATAACTTTTGACTCAATAACCACATTCCCAGGAATTTAAATTAATGAAATGATTTTTTTTAAAAAGGGAAAATGTTTTATAGGCAAAATTGATTATGGCAAGAACGCTAATATAATTCTGATGTTTTTTTCCCCAAATACTTTTATTTTATTTTTTCAGTGTTACAAAATTAATTGTTCATGCACCACACCCAGTGCTCCATGCAATACATGCCCTCCTCAATACCTACCACCAGGCTCACCCAACCCCTGATCCCCTCCCCTCCAAAACCCTCAGTTTGTTGCTCAGAGTCCACATTCTCTCATGGTTCATATCTCCCTCCGATTTCCCCCCATTTACCCTTCCTTTCCTTCTCACAATCCCCTCCATGTTTTTCCTTATGCTCCACATGTGAGACCATAAGATAATTGACTCTCTCCACTTGACTTATTTCATTCCACATAATCTCTTCCATTCCCATCCATGTTGATACAAAAGTTGGGCATTCATCCTTTCAGATGGAGGCATAATATTAATTTTTTTTAAGATTTTATTTATTTATTTGACAGAGAGAGAGATCACAAGTAGGCAGAGAGGCAGGCAGAGGGAGAGGGGGAAGCAGGCTCTCCGCTGAGCAGGAAGCCCAATGTGGGGCTCGATCCCAGGACCCTGAGATCATGACCTGTGCTGAAGGCAGAGGCTTTAACCCACTGAGCCACCCAGGCGCCCCAAGTCATGATATTAATTTTAAGAATAAAATGATTCAGCATCCAGAAAATGAGAAAATTATGAAATATTATCTAGAAGGAAATCTGAAGCCATATAAATGTAGAAACATGAAGGTCGTAGAGATACCAAAAAAGTATCTACAGATAAAATTAAGAGAAAAAAATATAATTTTATAAATTATTTACTAAATAAGTAAATAAGTAAAAGAGATTTACTAAATTTACTTGATGCATCAAGTAAAATAATTATGTGTTTAATTTTGGGTTATTTTTATAAAGAACTATCTGTTTTAAATTCCTTTTTACACAGACATATATATATACATATATATATAATTTGACATAAATACCTACATACAATGGAAATTTTTGAGTACTCTTCATTTTTGTTTTTTTTATCTCCCCTAGTCAATGTCCCTACCCTCCAGCCATAGAATCCATTCCACCGCGTTATCTATGTTTAAAACATTAGTATATCATTCTTTATTTTTTATATTCTTATAACACACAGAGACATGTAGAATTAAATATAGAGATATAATTTTATATAAATATTCATGCATATAAAATTTTTCTCATCTTTTAACTGAACTATAATAAAAATATATCCATTTCTCTTTATCTTCCATTTCTCACTTATATCTTACCAAGTCAATTTATGCAGTTCTAATTCACCCTGTTTAGTTGTTGTTTGCTATGGCATATTGTATATGTATCCAAATTTTTTTTTAAGATTTTATTTATTTTTTGACAGAGAGGAGAGAGATCACAAGTAGGCAGAGAGGTAGGCAGAAAGATAGGGGGAAGCAGGCTCCCTGCAGATGCAAGGCTCGATCCCAGTACCCTGAGATCCTGACCTGAGCTGAAGGCAGAGGCTTTAACCCACTGAGCCACCCAGGTGCCCCTGTATCCAAATTTTTTAAATCAGTTGCATACTCTATTTGTACATTAACTTTGTTTCCATTTTTTTCCTTTATAAACAAGGCTTTAATGAACAACTTTTGTAAATACCAATTGAATACCAGAACTTTTGTTTCTGAGAGAGACTATCAGATCTGATATCTTTGGTAAAAAGTATTATATATTTTCAGTTTTAATAGATCTTGTCAGATTGCATTCCAAGCTATTGTAATAACTCACATTTTTACCAGCAATGTGTTAGCTGATTTTTAGTTCTTTGGCAGCATCATATGTGTAAAGTGATGTTTCATGTTACTTTAACATGCAATTGCTTATTGTAAATTTAAGCATATTTTCCTTTGTTGGCCATTTGGATTGATTTTTTGAAGAGTTTCCAGTTTACTTTTTATTTTTACATTAAATTGAGGCATAACATATATAGAGTAAGGTGTATAAATCTTATTGTACAGTCGGGTAATTTTTGCATAAATATATACCTCCCAGATCAAGATACAAAATATTAACAATATCCTAGAAGTCTTCTTAGTGCCCCTTTGTAAACTTATACATACTGCTACCTCACTCCATCTCCAAAGGGAATCACTGATCTTATTTCTATCTCCTCAGATTTACTTTGATTGATCTTGAATTTTATGTAAATAGCTCATAAGGAGCATTATTGTCAACTTTTTAAATCAGTGTTATATGTATGAGATTCGATTATTTTGTAGAGAGTGGAAGCACTTCAGTCTTTTCATTGCTTTTTATATATGAATGTTCTACAATTTAAAAATTTGGATCTTTTTACTTTGAGACTATTAGGAATAGTCTATGAAAAGAATTATTTTATGTGTCTTTTAGCAGTTATGTATAACCACTTCTCTTGGGTATATACCTATAAGAACTACTGGGTCATGGGGTAAGTGTAAGTTTATATACTGCAAAATAGTTTTCCAAAGACTTTCTACTAATTTACATTCTCATGAAGATTACATGTAAGTTCCAGTTGCCCCATATCCTAGTTCATATGTGGTACTGATTGGCAGTCTTTTTAATTTGGTCATTCTGGCATGAAATGGGATCTTATGTGCTTTTAGTTTGCATTTCCTTGATGAGTAAAGATGTTTAGTTTTTTTTCAGACCATTTTTGGTTTTTATGAAGCCAATTTTATGAAGTGCTTATCCAAATCTTTTGTCTACTTTGTAATCAGGTTATTTGTATTTTAATTAATGATTTGGAAGGTTTTTATATATTCTGGATGTTCAAGCCTTTGTTGGATGTATGTATTACAAATATGTTCTCCCAGTGTGTGGCTTCCCTTTCCACTCTCAAAGGCATTTTTAGAAAAGCAGAAGTTCTTGATTTTAATGAAATTCAATTTGTTAATCTTTTATTTTATAGTTAGTGTTTTTGTATCCTACTTAACAAAATTACATGCCTCAAAAAAAAAAAGATATTTTCCTTGTTTCTTCTAGAAGCTTTATTATTTTGCCATTAATATTTAGCTTTGCCCTACCTTGAATAAAATTTCTATAAGGGGTCAGAGTTTATTTTTCCCATAGAGATACCTAATTATTCTACCATAATTTGTTGAAAAGACACCTTTCCCCTCCCCACTCCAAATACAGTAGTATTCTTGTAGTAAATCAGGTGATCAGATACAAGTAGAATTATCTCCCAATACCCTATTCTTTTCAATGGACAAATGTTAATAGGTTAATACCACACTGTCTTAATTACTGTAGCCTTTTAGTAAATCTTAATATCTGGTAATGCATAAGTTCTTAAACTTTGTTTTGTTTATTCAAAATTGCCTTAACTATTTCATATAACATGTAAATTACACACACCACCTGTGGTGATTTTGATCGGGAGAGTGATGAATCTATAGACCAATCTGGGGACAATTGACATCTTAAAAACATTGAGTCCTCCATTCCTTGAAAATGGTATATCATTCCATATTTAGATCTTGAATTATTCTTGAATATTCTTGAATATCAGATCTGGAATATGATATTCTTGAATATCATTCCATATTTAGATCCATATTTAGATCTAGAATTATCTATAATAATTCCATATTTAGATCTTCCTTAATTTCTCTTAACAATATTTGTAATTTCCAGGATAGATCTCTTATACATATTTCATGTTGCTAATTAATTCCTAGAAATTTTAATTTTTTAAATTTTTTTATTAACATATAATGTATTATTTATGCCAGGGTACATGTCTGTGAATCATCAGACTTACACATTTCACAGCATTTGCCATAGCACACACCTCCCCAGTGTCCATATCCCTACTCCCCCTCCACCTCCCAGCAACCCTTAGTTTGTTTTGTGAGTTTAGGAGTCTCATGGTTTGTCTCCTTCCCTATCCCATCTTGTTTCATTTCTCTTCCCCACTTCCCCATAACCCCCTGACCTGCCTCTCAAATTCTTCATATCAGAGAAATCATGTGATAATTATCTTTCTCTGACTGACTTATTTCGCTTAGCATAATACCCTCTAGTTCCATCCACGTCGTTGCAAATGCAAGATTTCATTTCTCTTGATGGCTGCATAGTATTCCATTGAATATATATACCACTTCTTCTTTATCCATTCATCTGTTGATGAACATCTAGGTTCTTTCCATAGTTTGGCTATTGTGGACATTGCTGCTATAAACATTCGGGTGCATGTGACCCTTTGGATCACTGCATTGGTATCTTGAGGGTAAATACCCAGTAGTGCAATTGCTGGGTCATA
>CM052800.1:111905188-112007717 GCA_028533885.1 Nasua narica | reverse complement strand
TATCAGCTCGAGTGATCCCACTTTGCTTTTACCTCTCCACTGCTGTCTTCTGCTCTCGGAGAGATCCCGGGGTTAGAAATCTTTCTCCTCAGGGTGATTTCATGGGTGTTCAGCGTGTTCTGGTAGATTTCCAGCTCACTTTTGGGGACCGGTTGCTGCAGGATCTCTTACTTCTCCGCCATCTTGCCCCCTCCCCCCTGTCATATATCTTCTTATAAAATGTTCACATTCAAAACATATTCACCTGGAATTTATTTTAGTATGATATGAGATAGGGTTATAATCTAAGTATATAATTATTTTCTTCTTAAGGCGAATCAATCTTTACAGTTCCATTTATTAAACCCTTTCCTCACTGACTCTACCAACTTATATCATATCCTCCAATATGTATCTGTTTTATACCTAATGTATCTACTTCTGGGCTCTTGTCAATTGTTCATCCCTGAGTTAACCTCAGAGATCAATGCTTTATTGTTAGGGAACACTGGAATTCTTGAGAAGCAAAGTGACCATCTGTCTTTGAACTGGGCTCCAGAATGACAAAAGCCTTTTGGATACACTTAACCATCAGAAACAAGGTGGTGTCTTGATGTTCAAGACCAGAGAGATATTAAATGTGCTTGACACACAGGGATCTCTGATAATGGTGAATAGATCATGGTGTCTATAGAATTGAGATGTAAGAACAGTTAATCAAAGTGTTGTTTGATTTGTGTATTAAAAAAATTGAGATCTGGTAAGGTGAAGGTTGATGTCAGTACTGTAATGGAAAATTGTCACTTCCATCCAGTTTTCAGATCTACATTTATCAACATCATTTGAAGGGGAGGATAGATCCCTTTGAAGAATGACTCTGCAATGCTGCGCTGGGTTATATATTATGCTTACTATAATGTACCTTCTTTCTTGCTTTAATGAAACCTGAAGTTATTTGCCAGGATAAGGGCTACCAGGGAACAAGTAATACTCAGACCTTCTGAGGAGATGCAAAATACTATCACAGTTCTCCAGCTGAATGAGAGCTTATGAAGCCAGGTGATCAATGCAATTATAGCTCAAGATTATCTGATAGTGGGTCCAATAAGCCCTTGAGCCTACTCTTTGGTAATTCCTCAGATTCTAGATGTATAATGGATGCAGATATATATAGCAGCTCACATAAGTTGGGGCAAGAGATATCATGAAATTCCTGAAATTTGCATCCTAGCTAAGGTAAATAATCAGAAGTAATCAAAGTAAATAAATCAGAAGAAATGCCAGATCTCATAAGAATTGCAGAGATATCCACCATCACTAAAGAACTGAAGGATGCAGTGGTGGTCTGTCAAATCTCTATCAATTCATTCAGGCCTTCATAAACCTAAGATGGATCACAGCAAATGAGGGTGAACCTCTGTAAACTTAACAAGGTCACAGTTACTATGTACAGTATTATCTTTTTACTGGAGCAGATCAGCACAGCTTCTGAAATTTACTTATGAGATACAATTTCCATAACTATAAAGGATTAGATGCAGTTTACCTTGTCTTTGCAGGGACAGCAGTTTACTTTCACTGTCCTGCCTCAGAGCTAGTTAACTCTTGCACTCTCTACCATAGTTTATCACTTAATTTGGCAGTAAATAATAGAAAAACTTATTACATATAATGTGTGTGTTTGTTTCTTTCTTTGATACTACTAACTGGAAAATATACAGTTGATCCTTAAATAATTCAGGGCTTAGGGACACCAACCCCCAAAATAGTCAAAAGTCATGTGGACTTCAAAAATTTAACTACTAACAACCTACTGGGTTTTTTTGTTTTGTTTTGTTTTTGTTTTTTTTGACACAGAGAGAGACAGAGAGAGAGAGAGATCACAAGTAGGCATAGAGGCAGGGGGAAGCAGGCTCCCCGCTGAGCAGAGAGCTCCATGTGGGGTTCGATCCCAGGACCCCGAGATCATGACCTGAACCGAAGGCAGAGGCTTTAACCCACTGAGCCACCCAGGCGCCCCAACAACCTACTGTTTACTGGAAACCTCACCAATAACATAAAGTTGATTAACACATTCTGTATGTTATATGTATTATATACTAGATTCTTACAATAAAGTAAACTGGAGGAAAGAAAATGTAATTAAGAAACTCATAAGGAAAGGAAAAACATTACATTATATCATTCATCGATGCCATTAGTTTTATATCATCTATTTATAAGATGAATTATCTGTCAGGACCTATTTCAATATTGTACTATAAGATACAAAACATTGTAGATTGGGGTACCTGGGTGGCCCTGTTAGTTGAGCACTTGCCTTTGGCTCAGGTCATGATCTCAGAGTGTTGGGATTGAGCCCCACATCAGGCTCCTTACTCAGCAGGGAGTCCATGTCTCCCTCTCCCTCTGCCCCTCCCCACAACTCATGCTCACTCTCTCTCCCTCTCTGTCTCAAATAAATAAATAAATAAATAAAATCTTAGAAAGGATTAAAAAAACTGTAGATGTTATATATATTACTAACATTAGACATCAAAAATGAAAAGACAATGTGAAAAATTCACATTGTAGGTTTAATGATTTGTTTGTAGGTTTAATGATTCATGCATTGATAATAAAGAAATAGCAATCAGGTTGCCTTATTATGGTCTAGCCTATACACTAATGAATGAATTATTGTAAAATTTTTATGACATTCAGTTTTGCGTTATATTTATAATACAGTATTGAAAAAATTGTTATCTTTAAAAAAAAAAAACCTGTGATGATAGGCTGATACACAATTTCTCCAATTATGAGAGAAGCATCCTGTATGGTAATGTCATTCTTTGAGAGCAAAGTTATAGAACAGTAAGAAAACTAACACATTAATTTTATATTAGACATCATTTACTTTAAAGCTATGTAAAGATAGACCACCCACTTCCATACAAGTCTTGCACACAGCGCTCTACAGGATGAATACTTAGGCAATGATGATGATAATGACACAAAAATGTCTCATGCAGCTCTTGCCATACAGTTTCTATATTTTTACATGAAGATGCTCACACACATACACAACAGTTAAGGTCATTAACTATATGGCATGATGGTTATTTACTATTCATTAAGTGGAAGTGGATCATCATAAAGGTCTTCGTCCTTATTGTCTTCAAATTGAGTAGGGTGACAAGGAGGAAGAAGAGGAGAGGTTGGTCTTGCTGTCTCAGAGGTGGCGAAGGTGGAGAGGTGCAAGAGGTGGAAGGGGAGGCAGGAGAGGCGAACACACTCCGTAACTTTACAGAAGTATGTAGTAATTTCTGCCTGACTTTTTTGCTTTTTCATTTCTCTAAAAACATTTCTTTACTGTACCAAACCTTCCGTTGTTTGCTTTAGTTTCAGTGCCCATATCACAGAAGGGCCCATGTCCTAATAGAAGTCAATAACAGTCTGGAATAATCGGAACCTTTCTGTCAGGTTGTCTAATGTCAATGTGTTTTCTGGCCCTTCTTCTTCTATGTCTTCCTCCTCATGGCCTGGCATTGGTTCAGAAGCATTCATCTCCATCTCCTGCTCTTCTGTTAATTTATTTTGTGTGGTGTCTATTAGCTCTTGAATTTCTACAAGATCTATGTCTTGAAACCCTTCACACCCCAACTCTTTTACCATACTCACAGTCTCTTTCATGATTTCCTTGATTGACTGTGTCGTAAATCCTGTGAAGTCATGCATAACATCTGGACACAGTTTTCTGCAGCAGGAATTTATTGTTTTAGGGTTGATGGCTTTCATAGCTTTTTTCTAGAACAATGATGGCATCTTCATTGGTATAGTCCTTCCAGACTTTCATGATGTTCTCTCTATCAGGGTTCTCTTCCATAGTGTTGGCAATTCTTTTCCATAGAGTACCACGTGCAATGAACCTTAAAAGTCCTTATGATCTAGAGGTTGAATTAGAGATGTTGTGTTTGGGGGCAAGTAGACCACTTCAACACCTTTGGTGCTGAACTCATGGGGTTCTGAAAGGCCAAGGGTATTGTGCAATATTAAAAGAAACTTTAAAAGCAGTCCCGTATTGACAAGGCAGTTCTTGACTTCAGGAACAAAGTATCAATGGAACCAATGCAGAAAAAGGATTCTTATTGTCCAGGACTTCCTGACGTAAAACCAAAAGCCTGGCACTAATGTTTATCTTTCTCCTTCAAGGCTCAGAGTTTAGCATCTTTGTAGGTAAGGGCAGTCCTGACGATAAACCTAGTTGCATTTGCACAAAATAGTAGAGTTAGCCTATCCCTTCCTGCCTTAAATCCTGGTGCTCAGCTCTTTCTTCCTAATAAATATCCTTTGTGGCATTTTTTTCCCCAGATAAGGCAACTTTTGTCTGCATGAAAAATCCATTCAGGCAGCTATTTTTCCTCCTAAATGACTTTCTTAATAGCACTCGGGTATCATCTGCTGCCTCTTGGTTGGCAGAAGCTAGATCTCCTGTTATCTTGACATTTTTTAAGCCAAACCTCTTTCTAAAAGTATCAAACCATTCTTTTCTGGCATTACATTCTCCAGCTTTAGGTCCTTCACCTTCTTTTTGCTCTAAGTTGATATATAATGACTGCTTTTTCTCAAATCACATTACAGTATATAAGTAGGCCTCCCTTACAGCCACCCCACACCCACATAAAAGCTTCATTTTCAAAATGAGATAAAAAAATATTTCACAAAAAGTGTAAAGTTTTCATGCCTTTTGGCATAGCTGCAGTGATGGCTTCATGACTTTTCTTCTCTTTTTCACAGTGGTCCTTACACTGGATTCATTTATCTTGAGATGGTAGGCAACCACAGTTACAGACTTCAATTTATGGTACATATCAAGCAATTCAACTTTTTCTTGTAATGTTATGACTTTTCTCTGCCTCTTGGGAGAATTTCTAGCATCACTAGTGGCATTTTGAATGGCTCCCATGGTGTTATTCAATGTTTACAGTATTACACTGAACAAGGTGAAAAATACGTGAGAAGTGTGAGAGATCACTTTTTACGGCAGTACACAATTTATTTGTGACAAACTGCTCACATGAAGGTGATTAACATCACATGGCATTCTAAGCAGATACTTGCAATATTTGGGCTCACCAGTAGCACTGGGAGGTATCTAGAAAATTATTATAGTAGCATAGCATGTACAATAGTTAATATTATGAAGTTCTAATATGGCATCTTCACATTTCTTTACATTTTTTCTCAACTGTGAATGGTGTCATGTATGGTCTGTAAGTATTTATATGCATAAGTTTTTATAAATTTTAACTTTTATAATAGATTTATATGTATTTTATGAAAGTAAATTATAAAATAGACTAGTATCTACATATATTTATCCATTCATGACATACCTTTTTCTTAATTTTTCTGGATATTTGTAGGCCGTGCGGTTCATCTGTGAGTTTTTTCAAATTGTCACAAACCTCCAAAATATTTCCAATATATTTATTGAAAATGATTCATGTACAAGTGAACCTGTGCAGTTCAAACCCATGTTGTGTAAGGGTCAACTGTTTTTAGTAACAGTGCTTTTCCATTTTATTTCCTAAGTTTCCATGTTTCTACACAGGGGTAGGCTAATTGTATCTAGAGCTTTGTAATAAATTGGTCAAGTATTCCATTTTTTCCCCTTTTTCTGCAGATGTTAAACACATGGCATTCAGATGTGAATTTTCCTTTGACATACAATAATCTTCAAACATTATGATCGTAATGAAAACTTTTTCATGTTTCCATTTCAGAATGTAAGGGCATTATAAAATTCCCCAGCCATTTAAAGCTCTTCTGCACAATGAAATGAGTGAAATGCTGTGGGTTTAGAGTTTGCTAGTTGATTTCAACATACAGTTGAAGATATCATTACTACTTTATTCAGACCATGATATCTTGTTACTATATTTTATATTCTTTACAAATATCAGTGCTGAAAGATAATGAAAACCTTTTAGCAAAGCATTATTAAACTTCTCTATGCCTAATTTCATAATAATAACCTATTTGTTTCAACCCAGAACTCAAGTTTCCTTTATATCCCTGATGTACCATTTTAATTTCCTATACCTATTTTTTTAACCTGTCAGGAGTTATGAAATAGATAACATATAAGAGCTGAGCATTAATAATCCATTTTCACAGATGTCCTTCTCTCAACTTCATAGTAGACTGAATCCCATTGAACTTTCTATAGATTAGTCTGAAAAATCTCACCTCAATGAATTAGACAACAATATTAAGTCTTTCTTAGGAAAAAAAAAGTGCATATTTTCTCCAAGAGGTACTCATCTAGTTATTTCCCATTTTCACATTTATAGGTATAATTTATCTGACTGTCTCAGTAACACCTTTGGATCTGAGGAAATTGGATAGGTAATGGAAATAAATCTTTAAAGACACAGGCCAAAATATATGAGCCATACTTGTAAACAGATTAAGATGATGACTAAGAAAATACTAAGAGATTTCACATAATTCAGTTTTTTAAGACTGTTGGTAGTTATTAGCAACCATTAATATAACAAGTCCCTCAGAGAGATGGAAATATTATACCCAGGAAATCAGTGATGTAATGAAATGAGCACACACTTTCTGAAGGTTTGACTCCAGACTTCAATCTATCATTTGTTAACTGTATGACCTAGGACAAGTTATTGAGCCTCTGTCTCACTATTTGTAAACTGTGAATAGTAATATCTACCTCAGAGAACTGTGAAAATTAAGTAATCAAACACACAATATCTGGTACATCATAAGGCTTCAGTGAATGTTAGGGGGTTTTGTTTTTTTGTGTTTGTTTTTTTTTTACAAAAATATAGGAAAAAAGTACTGCAGATTAGAGAATTAGTCAAAATGATATCTAAAATCCTCTCCAGTTCTGTTTCTGATTGTACAATGCCAAACAAAGACAGAAGAGCCAGAAAGACAATTCATTCTTGACTCTTATGTAGATGTTCACACGCCACCATACATCCCATCTATACCATGGTGCTCTCGTATACTGTTGGTTTCAGCTTATGCAGAGCAATTTGACTATGTGGTGTATTCACTAGACCACTGGGACAAGAACAAGTATTCTAGTTAAACAGACAGACTTTTCCTGGGTTGGAATTACAGTCCTTAAATTCAAACTTAACTCCCAGGATATATCCCTTTCCAACATGCCTGAGAACACAGACTAATCAAATCCATATATCTCCTACCTTAAGGGAGACTCGGCTAACAACTTTGTAAATACTCCTTTATACAAATCTTAAAAGTCAAGTTTAACAATAAAATTAAATGCATACTCATGGGAGATGCTGATGGGAAAAATGATAATGAGATTGCCTCTAGGCCATCTCCTGATGGAAACTTTTTAATGGTTCTGTTTGGATTTACAATTCTTTTGTTAAAGCCTATTCTGTTTCTCTTATATTGTTTTTGTGGGGTTTTTTTTTTTTAAGATAAGGGATGAAAAATCAGGGCAGTATAACAATTATATTGTACAAGAGATTACTTGATATTTCTTTGGGTGCCATCTTAGTAATACTAAAATACATATTTTAAAGAGCATTGCTTTTTAGTACCTTATTAACCTGGTTTGAATTCCAGTCCCACCAGTGCTAATTAATTGACCTTCCAGAAAGGGTTACTTTTTCTGATCTTCAGTGTCCTCATTTGCATAAAGACGGAATCACAGGCAATTAATTCAGAAAGAATAAAGTGAAAATAGTATGGTAGGTGGCACAGTTAGTTTTTGCTTCCCATTACGACGTTTCCTCTGTATTATTATCACAAGAATCCAACAATGTTTAACAAAGAATATTCTCTTGTCTCCCCCTTCATTTATATCTTTTATAATTTTCTCCTTGTTATTTCCATGCCCCAATACCGCTAAGAAGACAGCATCAATGTAAGACAAGTAAAGACTAAGAAACTGTTACAAATTAAAGGAACTTAAAGAGACATGACAATTAAATTTCTGGATTGCATCCAGAAATATAATGGACATTAGTGAAATATTTGGTGAAATACAGACTAAATCTATAGCTATAACAGTTCTTCATCAAGGTTAATTTCTTGGTTTTGATCATTGTAATGTAGTTATATAAAATAATGTTCTTGTTTTTAGTATTTACAAACTAAAATATTTAAGACTAAAAAAGTATTATATAGGCAACTTTCAGTTATTTCAGTAATATATGTGTGTATATGTATAGGCCTACATATAGTCAATTCTCATTCATAGGTTCCATATTTGCAAATTTATTAACTCACTAAAATTTATTTGTAACCACAAAATAATACTTATGGCACTTTTGCAATCATTTACGGATATGCGCCCTATAATGAAAATTTGAGGCATGCAATGTGCACTTCCCAGTTGATGCCAAACAAGTCATGTCTTGCTTTCTTGTTTAAACTCTCATACTATAAATAAGTGTCCTTTTCACAGTTAATTTAGTGCCAAGTTTTTTTTTTCATTTTTGTTTTTTGTTGGTTATTTACTGTTTAAAGTGGTCCCCAACATAGTGCTGAGTTGCTGTCTAGTGTTCTTAAGTGCAAGAAGGCTGTGATGTGCATTAGAGAGAAGAGGTGTGTTTAGATAAATTCCCCTTGGGCATGGGTTATAGTGCTGTTGGCCTTGAGTTCTATGTTAATGAATCAACGATACATGTTTTTAAAAGTGTCTTAAACAGAAACACACATTAAACAAGATTTTGTATTGATCAGTTGAGGGAAATGGGAGCAGAGATTCATGGGAATCTAATCCTGTATTTCCACCAGGAGTTCAGAATTTGCTAATTCAGTATTTGCTGTGACTTTATAGAATAAACCTACCACAAACAATGACAATAGAGAAAAAACAGAAATGAGAGTGAATGAAAGCAAAAGTGATAAAATGAGGAAGACTCTACCATTTTTCCACACCTTTTCTGTGTAAGTCTGAATTTTTAAATGATGTTTAAAAAAAGGCTGTACCCTTCATTTAGAACCCTTTTTCAGGACCAAGAATAATCTAGAAACACTGGAAAAGGATGAGAGAGGCTAAGTCAAGAGTAGGATGCTGAAGAACGGGCATCTATTTACTCTGGCTGGCCATGGCAGAATGATTGGGTAGGAGGGTATAGTCATGGTCAGAAAAGAGAAGTACAAGAGATGTGTAGAGCCCTGAATGTGGAAAGAATCATGGAGTCAGAAGCCATTCAGGTTTGCAGGAAATTGGGAAGAAAGATTTGAAATAGATTAAAGCAAAAACTTCAGACTTAAAACCTTAAACAATGCAAGGTCTTTGGAAATTCTGCTTTTATGGGTACTGCTTACATGGCATTGGGTTGGTCTGAGAGCTTTAAAAGAAGCAGGTAGGACCAGATACTTTCTTCCTCTGCATTAATATTCATGCATCATTCGTTCATGCATATTCATCTTTTCTCAACATTGTAATTCTTCCAGAGTCAATTGTCAAAAACTTTTTTGGTAAAAAATGAGATAAAAAATAATAATTGATGAACAACAACAAAACCCGTCTGTTCCATCTGAAGAAAAATGTTTATTTGTGTACCGATATTGATATATGTGTTTATTTGCTTGTATGATTAGGAGAGGCTTTTCACTTGTTTGTTTAGAAAATAACTACAATTAACAATATATCCTGAACACATTCTTAACTGTATTTGTTGTTAGAGTGTAACACATGGATAAATGATTCATAAATCATAAACATACAGCTTAATAACTTTTCACAAAGGGATTGACAGAGAACATCACCAGTACCACAATGATCATCCTATTCCTTCCAAGTCTTTATGTCCCGCAAGGACACCCCTATCCCAACTTCCATAAATTAGTTTTGCCTATTTTTAAACTTTATATAAATGATATTATACAGTATGTACTCTTTCTTATCTGGCTCCTTTATTTACTATTATCTTTATGAAAATCATGGATGTTTTTCTATGTAACAATTATTTATACTTTCTCATTACTGTTTAGTATTCCATTGTTGGAGAAACCAAAATTTGTTTATGAAGTCTACTATTGAAGGATATTTGAGTTATTTCCAGTTTGGGGCTATTATAAATAGTAATACTATGTACATTCATGTTTTGGTACACATCTGTCCTTGGGACTTATACTTAGTTGTAAAATTGCTTGGTGTTTGTATATTCAGTGTTGAATTTAATCTCTCAAATAGTTTTCACAGTTCTTAAACCAGTTTATATCTTCACCAGAAGTATATGAAAATTATCCTGGACAACTTTTTATTACTGCTTTCTATCTTCATTTGATTATATTCAGAGAACATGCTCTGAAAAATATCTATATTTTGGAAGGTGAAATTTTTTTGTGACCAAGTACATGAGCAACTATTGAGAATATTCCAAGGACATTAAAGAAAATTGTAAAATCTATGTTTGTTTATACATACACATAATACATACACATATTCATAAAATTGAGACCTGAATACCTTTTGGAAAAATAGCATATTCCTAGATACAAAAAAAAATATCATAGATACATCAGTTTTCCCCCAGACTAATAAACAAATTTAATGCATTTCCAAATAAATTACAATAAAGTATTTGTTTAATGTAGAAATTAATTTCATGTATAAGACCAATTATGAAAAATTGATAACTAAAAATTAAAAATAAAATGGTAGAGGGATGCTTGTCCTACTAAATACAATGCATTAGTCTCAAATTACCATAATCTTAATATGTTGAAACAGGAATAGTCAAATAGGAGAATACAGAGCCTACATGTGTATCCCAATACACGTGAATTTTACATATAACAAAAATGGTTTATAAAATGCACATTTTTCAATGACTATCAAAATAAAATTATACCCTATTAGATACCACATGAAACTAAATCACACATGAACTTAAAAACTAAACACTAAAAAAATAAATAGTAGAATATTTAAAATCACATTTGTGTAACTTTTTTTTTTTTAAAGATTTTATTTATTCATTTAACAGAGAGAGAACACAAGCAGGCAGAGAGGCAGGCAGAGGCAGAGAGAGAGGAGCAGGCTCCCTGCTGAGCAAGGAGCCCAATGCGGGACTCGATCCCAGGACGCTGGGATCATGACCTGAGCCAAAGGCAGCTGCTCAACTAACTGAGCCACCCAGGCGTCCCACATTTGTGTAACTTTGAAATGGAAGATGACTTAAGACTATTGTAAAGCTCTGAAGCCATAAAAAAGATTATCAACAGATTTGAATACATAAAAATCAAAACTTTCCATCAAAATTCAAAGATAGACTGGAAGAATATATTTGCAATATATATGACAAAGCTTATAACAAAAGAAAATGGCTAAGTAAATTGTGTTTTCAAAACAAAATGTTACTCAACTATTAAAAAGAATGCATTAGATCCATATGCATTGACCTCAAAAATGACCATGTCTTTTAGGAAGGAAAAGATGTGCATTCCAAGAAAATGGTAGCAGTAGCCCAGCTTTCAGACATTTCTGAGTTCTTACATAAAAATAGTCAAAGTGCCTTGAGAATGAAAACAAAGTATTTACAACAAAATCAATAACAAGTGAACCCCAAACAGATACAGACAAACCACCAATATGTATAAGATCTAAATGTTACTGACATTTGTATGAGAGAAAGCAGAGGGAAGCAAGGGTGCACTTGACTAATCTAAGAATAGTATAATACTGAATAGTCACCTTAAACTCTGGAAGGCCAATTCAAGAACAGTGGCTGCATCTAGGAAGGGTTTTGCACCCTATAATAGTGTATAAATGCAAAGAACCATGGTAAGGACTAAAGAGTTTGGATTAGCTTAGCCCCTGTGAGCTCTTGAAGCTGAATTTACAGGGCTCTTTTGTAGTACAGGGCCATAAACTGAGGAGAAATAGATGGGAACAAAATGAAAACTGATCCTACTGGGATAAGAGGGACAAAGAAAAGAGAAGAGTCAAAAAAAAAAAAAAAAAAAATTCAGCAAAGTGAATAAAGCCAGGAAATCTTAGAAAGCATTATGCTTTCTATATTTTTAACACTACACAAAAGCAGAAAAGGAAATTTTGTGAAGGCAGAAGGCAATATGAGCCAGGCTCCTTAGAAAAATTCAGAACAACTGAAATTATTATTAAAATGAGTAATGTAAATTATTGAAATCAAATCCCATTCAAAAATACTACATAAAAAGGAATAAGAACCAGAATGACATCTCTTTGAGCAATAAAAACTTGCCAGAAAGATGTATTCAAAAGACAGTAAAATATTGTAAAGTACTATTTCAAAACAAGCTAAAAGTCATTTAAAAATGTACAAAATATGAAAAAACACTATAATTCAATATTATACAAATTACAAATTGAGATGAGAAAATTCACAAATTAGAAAGAAGATATAAAATCATTTTAGAAATGAAAACTAACCTAGAAGGAAACAGGAGTGGATTAACACAAAAAAATTATCTTTATTCTTTTTTAAAGATTTATATATTTATTTGAGACAGAGAGAGCATGTATGAGCGAGGGCAGGGGCGAAAGGAGAGGAAGAGAGTGAATCCTCAAGCAGACACCCCACTGAGTGCATAGCCTGATGCAAGGCTTGATCCCATGACCATGAGATCATGACCTGAGTTGAAATCAAGAGTCAGCTGTTTGCTGACTGAGCCACCCAGGCACCCCAAAATCATCTTTATATATAAATGATGAAGAAGGGAAAGTCTTCTTTAAATCAAAAGAAAATAAGAAAAGGATTTCAGATAGTAACATATAGCAAGAAAAAAAAGATCCAATATATGGATAAGAGGAGCCCTAACCAGGAAAATCAATATAACTAAAAAATTATAAAAACTTTCCTAAAAAAATAATAAAAAAATTTTGCAACTATAAATTGAAAGAGCACAATGTGTACTTGAGTACATAGACTCAGAGCAACAAAACAAAAACATTCTAGTGGAATTTTTAGGCTTATAATAGAAAATTAAAAACCTTTGGTGTTCAAGAGAAAAAAAACACATGATTTATAAAAAATATAAAAGTATATTATTATCAGACTCTTTGTCATCTTTATGCCAGAAGGAAATAAAGTAATATATGTAATGTAGTCAAGGAAATGAAACATGGGCCAAGTAATTTCTACACAGTGAAATGGATCTTTAAAATTAAAAAGCACTAATTATTAATCAACAGTCAAAAATTTAAGGACTATTGTTCCCATGAGACCGTCTTAAGAAATCTACTAAAAAAATTACTTAAACCGACCAAAATGACCAAAGAGACATTTACACAAGGACTGATGGTAAGGAGTAAATATATAAATATATATAAAACTATAAAACAGATCATAGATTCTCACATGTAGATGTATTATAATTATAAAAAGAAAAAGAGTAAGATAGCAGATAAAAATAGTTGTAACTATTTTCCTTAATCATATTAGAGGTAGTAGTTATTAGTATTTTGATAAAACTCATTTTGATAAAACTCATGCATAGAGTAAAGCAAATAAATAATTATGGGATATTTTAATTATAACATTTCTTGTGACTAGCATTCTCAGAATGCAAGAAAAATAGCAGTGTAACACAGAGCAGATTAAGAAAAACCATGTCATTCTGAATATTAATTTAAAATATCATTAAAAACATATAAGGTATTTTTATAGTAAGTGTGTGTGTCTTATCTGTCCACTGAAAAGGTCTAGAAACAATCATCTATCCAATAGCAAGGAGCATCAATAGAGCCTCAGATATGTGGCCTTGAAATACTATTTCCCAATTAAAAACAGAGGGGGGGGGTGTTGCCTCCTGGAAACATAATTGATTCTCATCTAGGAAAGGAGAGGAACAAAAAGAGCATACAATATCTTGATATACCAGATAACATGAAACTATTAAAAACAGTTAGGATTATTATATAATCTATAAGGACCATTTTGAAGAAGAGTCCACTATCCAAAAATAGAAATTTTGAACTTCAGTAAGAATAAGGAATTGCACTGTATTAAAACTCAACAAATATGTTTAAGTATATGATTTCATTCATAACATTTTTCTTTTCTTGTCTATATTAGCTAGGACTTACAGGACAATGTTGAAAAGGAGTGGTGAGAGGGAACACCTTGCCTTGTTCCTGATCGTAATAAAAAAGCTTCAAGTTGCTCACAATCAGCTCTAGTTTTTTTAGGTTTTTTTGGTTTTGTTTTGTTTTGTTGACTTATAATTACACTTTTGTTTTTTTATTAACATATAATGTATTGTTTGTTTCAGGAGTACAGATCTCTGAATCATCAGTCTTACACAATTCACAGCATTCACCATAGCATATACCCTCCCCAGTGTCCATAACCCAGCCACCCTACCCCACCCCTGCCAACAACCTGCAGTTTGTTTCCTGAGATTAAGAGTCTTTTATGGTTTGTCTCCCTCCCCAGTCCCATCTTGTTTCATTTCTCCTTCCCTTCCCCCCACGGCCCCCCACCCTGCCTCTTAAATTTCCCTTATCAGAGAGATCATATGATAATTGTCTTTCTCTGATTGACTTATTTCATTTAGCATAATACCCTCTAGTTCCATTCATGTGATTGCACATGGCAATATTTCATATTTTGATGGCTGCATAGTATTCCATTGTGTGTATATGTGTGTGTATTTATATATTAATATATAATATAAATTTATAAATATATATTTATATATATACGCACACATACCACATCTTCTTTATCCATTCGTCTGTTGATAGACATCTAGGCTCTTTCCATAGTTTGGCTAGTGTGGAAATTGCTGCTATAAACTATAAACATTTGGGGTGCATATGCCCCTTTGGATCACGATGTTAGTATCTTTAGGGTAAATACCCAGTAGTGCAACTGCTGGCTAGTAGAATAGCTCTATTTTCAACTTTTTGAGGAACCTCCATACTGTTTTCCACAGTGGCTGCACCAGCTTGCATTCCCATCAACAATGTAGGAGGATTCCCTTTTCTCCACATCCTTGCCAATACCTGTCATTTTCTGACTTGCTAATTTTAGCCATTCTGACTAGTGTGAGGTGGTATTTCACTGTGGTTTTGATTTGTATTTCCCTGGTGCTGATTGATGTTGACCACTTTTTCATGTGTCTGTGACCATTTGGATATCTTCTTTGCAGAAATGTCTGTTCATGTCTTCTGCCCATTTCTTGATTGGAATATTTCTTCGTTTGGTGTTGAGGTTGATAAGTTCTTTTAGATTTTGGATATTATCCCTTTATCTGATATGTCATTTGCAAATTTCTTCTCCCATTCTATTGGTTGTTTTTTAGTTCTAGTTTTGTTTTTTTTGTTGTTGGTTTTTGGGGGGATTTTTTTGCAGATACTCTTTATCAGGTTGAGGAAGTTCTCTTCTATTCCTAGATTTGCTGAGAGTTTTAATCATGAATGAGCATTGGATTTTGTCAAATGCCTTTTCTGTATGTATTGATATGATCGTGTTTTTTTTTTCTTTTTTACTCTATTGACAGATTACATTAATCAGTTTTCAAATATTGAACCAGCCTTGCATCCCTGGGAAAAATTCCACTTGGTCGTGGTATACAATTCTCTTTATACATGACTGGATTCAATTTGCTAATATTTTGTTGAGGATTTTTGCATGTGTGTTATTGAGAGTCATTAGTCTGCAGTTTTCTTCTATTGCCCTTGGTTTTGGTATTTGGGTAATGCTGACCTCATTTTATGTTAGGAAGTATTTCTCTGCTCTAATTTCTTGGAAGAGATTGTAGAGAATTGGTATAATTTATTTCCCAAATGTTTGGTAGAATTCACTAGTGGACCCATTTGGACCTGGCACTTTCTGTTTTGGAAATTTATTAGTTATTTATTATAGTTATTTGTGTTTAAAAACTAATTAGTGATATTCTGAGGATGACTAGACTCCAATTCATTATCTTGAAAACCAGGTAAATAAAAAGAATCAAGCATTATTCCTGTCATCCTGATATAAACTTTACCCATAGGTAATTAAATAGTTGATGTGGGAGCTGGCTCTGGTAAATAATATATTTTGAACAAATAAAACAATAAATGAAAATGAAATAATAGAATAAGAATATCATCATTTTGGGAGCAAATACTTTGGGTAATGGCAAACTGATTTCCTAATTGATCAAAAAACAACTATAATACAAATACAGAATACAAAACTACAAAAAGCAGGCTGCCTCGAAGCCCTGCTGAGTGAACAAAAACTGACACATTCTGGTAAGGAGACAATGCTCAAAGGAAAAGAGTTATATGTACTGAGTTCCACTTGCATGAATTTATCTGGGAGCCAGACACATTCAGCACAGTTTTATTCTTAATAGCCAAAAACAAGAAAAAACTCAAATGTCCATCAACTGGTAAACAAATTAACAAATTGTGGTAAATCCACACAATGGACTACTACTGTGCAATTATAAAGGAACAAACTACTGATTAACAGAGGCAGTGGTGAATCTCAAAAGCATTATGTAATGTAAGATAAACACACAAAAGACTACATAGTGTATAGTGTATGAGTGTTCATTTAAAGTTACAGAAAAGGCAAAAACTATAGAAAAGAAAGATTAGTTATTTTCAGGAGATAGTGAATGGGCACAGGAGTTCGACTGCAAAGAGGTATAGAGAACTTTTTGAGTGATGGAAATGTTCAGTTTCATCATTGTTACAGTTTCTTGTCTATATATATTTATCAAACTCATCAAATATTACATGTAAAATTGGTGAATTTTATTGTATATAAATTATGCCACAATAAAACTGATTTAAAAATAGAGGAGAAGCCAAACTTCATGCTGAAGAAATTCAAACTATTTATGCATTTGCCAAAGTTCTTAGATGTAGAACTGAATAAACCTCTGGATCCACATGTTCATTTGAAGGAATATAAAAGACAAATGACTGTGTTAAACTGTACCACCATTATAAAATCAACAAGATCCAGATAATGAAAACCCTATAGGTCAAATGGCCATGTCTCTTCAACAGATAGTTTTACAGATATATCACATTGGGGGCAGGGGGAAAGGTAAGCTTAATAAATAGTGTATCAGGATTCACACTTGGCTAATAAAAACACAAAGCAGTCTCCCAGATTCCAGCCCAGCATCTAAGAAGCTTAGAAGTAACCACTCCATCATAACAAGTAACAAGCTGAACCAACTAGAAAATAAACAATCTTCTTATATTCATCAGAGAAGTGAGGTCACAGAGCAAACTGTTGCCCCCCAAATTGGAGAGAAAGAGAAGCATATACAGAGAATCACAACTTCCTGGAGCAGAAACCCATGAGCAGAAATGTCTAGAGGAACCTAGTGCTAGGGCAGGAAAATTTAGACTGTAAATGAGAAATTACTGGAGACTTATGTGGACAAGTCTGAGAGTTAAAAACTCCAAAGAGACCCAGTCACAAATCAGTCTTCATACTTTTGTGAATTTCACCTCCAAGAGTTCTAGAAAGTCCTCACAGTAAATATCAGAGAAGAATCCCCTCTGTGCTTCCATTATGAAGAGGGGAAAGGTAATCATCTTGAAATATGCCAGAGTATTATTTACTTTTTAACAAGGCCTACTCTCAGGAAAAATTATTTTACTGAAGCATAACCTGCTAGAGTTTAATCAGAGCCTAACCAACCTGGGAGAAAGGAAGTACCCAACTCCAACTCCCTCTAGCCATGCTATCCCACCTAAGAAGAGAAAAACAACTGAAGAGCACTGGTGAAGCTCACATTCCAGAGACCTGCTCACCAAAAGGCTGAGACGTAATCACAAGACTATAGAATGTTTTCCTTCCCCCCCAAAACTTATTACAACATGTTGATGGCCTATTATTCATAGTTCTTTTTACTCGGTGCATCACATCAATTTCCAACAACAACAACAAAAATTACAATGCATACTAAAAGGCAAGGAGCATAGTTTAAGAGACTGAATAAGCATCAGAGCCAGAGTCAGATTGGCAGGAATGTTGAGATTTTCAGACCATTAATTTTTTAAAAAACTATAACAAATATGGTAAGGACTTTAATGGGAAAATTAGACAACATGTAACAACAAAGAGATAACATAAGCAGAGAGAGATGGAAATCCTACATAAAACCTCTAAAAAAATGCTATAATTAAAAAAAAAAGAACTAGTAATATAAATGAAGAATACTTTAAGTGGGCTCATTAGTAGACTGGCTAGAACTAAGGAAAGAATCTCTGAACCTGAGGATATGGCAATAAAAATGTCAAAAACTGAAAAGCAAAGAGGAAAAAAAGGCTGAAGAAAGAACAGAGTGTTCAAGAACTGTGGGACAGCTACAAAATATGTAACAAATACAAAATGGAGATAAAGAAAAAGAAGGAAAGAAGGAATATTTAAAACAGTAATGACTGAGAATTTCTCCAAATGAATCTCAGACACTAAACCACAGATCCAGGAGGCTGTGAAATACTAAACAGGATAAATTCCAAAGCAAAGCAAAACAAAAACAAAAACCTCTACACTTAAGTATATCATATTCACATTACAGAAAATCAATGATCAAGAAAAAATTTTGAAGGAAGTCAGAGGAGAAAAATGCATTCCTTACAGAGGAGCAAAGGTAAGAATTACATCTGACTTCTCAGAAAACATGAAAGCAAAAAAAAAAAAAAGAAAGAAAAGTGACAGTGGGGAGTGAAGTGAAATAGTGTTGAGAGAATAAAAAACACCAACCTAGAATTCTGTACCCTGTGAAATTATCCATCAAAAGTAAAAGAGAAATAAAGACTTTCTTAAATAAAAATGGAGAGAATTTATTGCAAATAGATCTGCCTTGCAAAAAAAAAAAAAATGTTAAAAAGAATCTCTTCCAGGAAAAGAAAAATGACATGTCAGAAACTTGGATCTACATAAAGAAAGCAAGAGCATTGGAGAAGGAATAAGTGAAGGGGTGTTAGACTGAATTATGGCTTTGTTTAAAATATAGACAAATAGATCAATAGAACAAGATAGAAAACCTAGAAATAAATCCACATAAATATAGTCAACTGATCTTTGAAAGAGGAGCAAAAACAATACAATGAAGCAGAAATAGTCTTTTCAATAAATGGTGCTGGAATGAGTGGACATCTCCATGCAAAAAACAAAAAACAAACCTAAACACAGACCTTTCATCCTTCACAAAAATTAATTCAAAATTCATCATAGACCTAAATGTAAAATGCAAAACAACAGAATTCCTACGGAATAATAGAGGATAAAACCTATGTGGTCTTGGGTATGGAGACACCTTTTTAAATACCACAACAAATGTATGAAAGAAATAATTGAGGGACACAATCCAAGATGGCAAAGGAGGAGAACTTAGTTGACTCTGGTCCCTTGAATTCAGCTATTGAATCATTCTGAATGCCTACGAACTCAACCAAAGATCTAAGGATACAATAGCTGCAACTCTACAAATAGGAAAGTGACCACTTTCTTTCTGTAAGGTAGGAGGTGCAGAGAAGTGAATCTGAGGTAATATACGAGAAGATAAACTGCAAGGTGAAGGAGCCTCCATCAGCCAGCTGCCAGAAAGTGATATAGCAGTGGAGCACAAAAGCAGAACTTTTAGAAGTCTGCTCCAGTGAGGGACTTCCCTGCCTGAAAGGTGCTCAGGTAGCAAAGCAGAGAAGAATACTATGTGGGACATTGTGGTCTCAGAATCCTCGGGATCACAGGAAGACCAGAGGTGCCTGAGTGTGTCAGAGTTCCCAAACATCAGAGCAGGAAGTTGGTTGTGATCAGTGAGTCCAAGAGTAGTTTCTTAGCTCAGGATTGTCATATACTCCAAACTGCTACACAATCGGGTGACTGCTCTATGAGCAGGGGCCCAGCAAGTGGCAAAATTGTCATGATACCCCCTTTCTTCTGATGGGAAGAGTAGCACGGGTGTGCACCACAGGAGTCTGCAGGGTTTGGAGACTCAAAGTAGAGTCACATGTCTGAGATAGAAAAGCTCATTACATGCTGGGTGAGCATGGAGTGTGGACAGAGACCAGGGGGACAGGAGGGATTGATTGCTTTTCTCTGAGGGCACACTGAGGAGTGGGTCCCTGAGCTCTCAGCTCTGGGACTAGAGATTGGGAGGCTATGATTTTCATTCTCATCCTCTAAAGCTGCACAGAAAGCCTTCAGGGAACAAAAGCCACCTAAAGCAATCCAGTGCCACTTACTTAGTGTGGCCCCCTGGCAAGGGTGGTGCAACTCTGCCCAGGGCAAAGAAACATCAGAATCAGCACAATAGGCACCTCCCCCAGAAGAAGATCAGCAAGAATAAACAGCTAAAAGCAAGTTTACCAATCACACAGAAATGCAAAACTCCAGTGCTAGGGGGAAATAGTGTATAGAGTTCATGGTTTGTTTGTTTGTTTTCCCCACGATTATTTAATCTTTCAATTTTAATTTTTTCTCTTTCCTTTTTCAACCAATTTCTTATTTTATCAACTCTTTTTTTGAAATCTTTTTAAATTTTCACTTTTACAGTTACAATCTATTCTTTCATTGTATTTAATATTATTTTGTGTGTGTGTATATATATATACATATATGTATATATGTATATATATATATATAATTTTTTCTTTCTTTACGGTTTTGGGATCTTGTTTTCTAATAAACGGGACAACATACATGCAGGATCCAGTGTATTGCTCTGTTCTGTTCACCTGTCTGGTTATATTCTCTTTTTTTAAATTTATTTTTCCAGTTTAGGGTGTCTTCTGTTTTGTTAGTGTATATTTCTCTGGGGTCATTGTTGCCATTTTAGAATATTGTTCTCTCATTTATCTATTCTTGTCTGGTCAGAATGACAAGACAGAAAAATCTCACCTCAAAAAATACAAGAGACAGGACTGACTGCCAGAGATTTAATCAGCATGGATATAAGTGAGATGTCAGAACTAGAGTTCAGAATAATGATTATAAAGATACTAGTTGGACATGAAAAAGCATAGAAGACAGAAGAGAATCACTTTCCAGAGAAATAAAAGAACTAAAATCTAACCAAGTCAAAATCAAAAAGGTTATTAAGGAGATGCAATCAAAAATGGAGGCTCTAACTGCTCACATAAATTAGGTAGAACAGAGAATTAGTGATATAGAAGACAAAACAATGAAGAATAAAGAAGCTAAGGAAGAAAGAAATAAACAACTACTGGGTCACAAGGGAAGAATTTGAGAGGTAAGTGATACCATAGAGCAAAACAAAATTGGAATAATTGGGATACCAGAAGAGGAAAGAGAGAGAGCAGTTGGGGGTAGCCAATATTTTGGAGCAAATTATAGTGGAGAACTTCCCTAATCTGTGGAAGGAAACAGGCATTCAAGTCCAAGAGGCACAGAGAAAACCCTCAAAATCAATTTAAAAAAAAGTCAACACCTTGATATATAATAGTGAAACTTATAAATCCACAGACACAAGGAAATCCCGAAAGTGACTCAGGACAAGAGGACCATAACCTACAAGGTTAGAAACATCAGACAGGCAGTACACCTATCCACAGAAACCTGGCAGGCCAGAAAGGACTGGAATAATATATTCAGGGTGATAAATGAGAAAAATATGCAGCCAAGAATACGTTATCCCGCTAGGGTGCCATTCAAAACAGAAGGCGAGATAAAAAGCTTCCAGGAAAAACTATGATCACTAAAGCAGCCTTACGAGAAATATTAAAAGGGATCTCAAAGAGAGGGCCCAAAGGTAATATTGACCAGAAAGGAACAGAGCCAATAAACAGAAACAGTGACTTTATAGGTGATACAAAGCCATAAATTCATGTATTTCACTAATTACTCTGAATGCAGATGGGTTAAATGCCCCAATCAAAAGACACAGGCTATCATATTGGATAAAAAAGCAAGACCCATTAATATGTTGTCTACAAAAGACTCATTATAGACCCAAAGACACCTCCAGATTGAAAGTGAAGGGGCAGAAAACTATCACGCTAATGGACATCAAAAGAAATCTGGAGTGGTAATACTTATATCGGACAAATTAGATTTTAAACAAAAGATGGTAAGAAAAGATGAGGAAGGAAACTGTATCATAATTAAAGAGTCTATCCAATAAGAAGATCTAACAATTATAAATATTTATACCCCTAACATGGGAATGGCCAATTATATAAACCAATTAATTAATAACAAAATTAAAGAAACGTAGTGATACTAATACAATAATAGTAGGGGACTTTAACACCCCACTCACTGCAATGGACAGATCATCTAAGCAACAGACCAATAAAGAAAGAAGGGCTTTAAATGCCCTACTGGACCAGATGGGCTTCACAGATATATTCAGAACATTCCATCTTAAAGCAAGAGAATACACATTCTTCTTTAGTGCATATGGAACATTCTCAAGAATAAAACACATTCTGGATCACAAATCAGGTCTCAACTGGTACCAAAAGATCAGGATCATTCCCTGCATATTTTCAGACAACAGTGTTTTGAAACTTGAATTCAATCAAAAGAAGAAATTTGGAAAGAACTCAAATACATGGAGGCTAATGAGCATCCTACTAAAGAATGAATGGGTCAACCAGGAAATTAAAAAAGAATTTAAAAAACTCATGGAAACAAATGGAAATAAAAACAGTTATTCAAAACCTTTGGAATGCAGCAAAGATGGCCCTAAGATGGAAGAACATAGAAATACAAGCCTTTCTCAGGAAACAAAGTCTCAGATGTAAAACCTAACCTTACACCTAAAGGAGCTGGAGAAAATACAGCAAAAAAAAGCCTAAACCCAGCAGGAGAAGAGAATTGATAAAGATTAGGGCACAAATCAATGAAATCAACACCAAAAGAATGGTAGAACAGATCAACGAAACTAGGATCTTGTTCTTTGAAAGAATGAATAAGATCAAAAAACCCCCAGTCAGACTTATCGCAAAGAAAAGAGAAAGGACCCAAATAAATAAAATCATCGACAAAAGAAAAGAGATCCCAACCAACACCAAAGAAATACAAACAATTACAAGAATATATATAAGCAACTAAATGCCAACAAATTAGTCAATCTGGAAGAAATTGATGCATTTCTAGAGATGTATTAACTACCAATACTGAAACAGGAAGAAATTGAAAACCTGCACAAACCCATGACCAGCAAAGACATTGAAGCAGTAATCAAAAATTTCTCAACAAACAAGAGTCCAGGGCTGGATGGCTTCCAAACATTTAAAAAATCAATACCTATTCTTCTGAAGATGTTCCAAAAAAAAAAAAAAAATGAAATGGAAGCAAAATTTCCAAACTCATTCTGTGATGTCAGCATTACCTTGATCCCCAAACCAGAAAAAGACCCTACCAAAAAGGAGAATTAGAGACCAATATCCCTGGTAAACATGGATGCAAACATTCTCACCAAGATACTAGCCAGTACAATAGGATCCAACAGTACATTAAAAGGATTATTCACCACGACCAAGTGAGATTTATTCCTGGGTTGCAAGGGTGGTTCAATATCTGCAAATCAATGTGACATACTACATTAATAAAAGAAAGGACAATAACCATATGATTTTTTCAATAGATGGAGAAAAAGCATTTGACAGAGTACAGCATCCTTTCTTGATTAAAACTCTTCCCAGTGTAAGGATAGAGGGAACATACCTCAATACCATAAAAGCCTTCTACAAAAAGCCCACAGCAAATATCATTCTCAATGGGGAAAAACTGCGAGCTTTTCGTCTAAGGTCAGGAACACGGTAGGGATGTCCACTATCACCACTGCTTTTCAACATAGCACTAGAAGTCCTAGGTTCAGCAATCAGATGACAAAAAGAGATAAAAGTCATCTGAATCAGCAAAAAAGAAGTCAAACTCTCACTCTTCACAGATAACATAATACTTTATGTGGAAAACCCAAAAAACTCCACCCCCAAATTGCTAGAACTCATACAGGAATTCAACGGAGCAGCAGGATATAAAATCAATGCACATAAATCAGTTGTGTTTCTATACACTAACAATGAGACAGAAGAAAGAGAAATTAAGAAGTCAATCCCATTTACAACTGTACCCAAAACCATAAGATACCTAGGAATAAACCTAACCAAAGAGGCAAAGAATCTGTACTCAAAAAATTATAAAGTACTTATAAAAGAAATTGAGGGAGACCCAAAGAAATGGAAAAACGTTCCATGCTCGTGGATTGGAAGAACAAATATTGTTAAAATGTCTATGCTACCTAGAGCAATCTACACATTTAATGCAATTCCTATCAAAATACCATCAACTTTTTTTACAGAGCTGAAACAAATAATCCTAAAATTTGTAAGGAACCAGAAATGACCCCAAATAGCCAAAGGAATGTTGAAAAAGAAAACCAAAGCTGGGGGCATCGCAATGCTAGACTTCAAGCTCTATTACAAAGCTGTAATTATCAAGACAGTATGGTACTGGCACAAAACAAACACATATATCAATGGAACAGAAGAGAGAACCCAGAAATGGACTCTCAACTCTATGGTCAATTAATCTTCAACAAAGCAGGAAAGAAGATCCAATGGAAAAAAAACAGTGTCTTCAACAAATGGTGTTGGGAAAACTGGACAGCCATATGCAGAAGAATGAAACTAGACCATTTTCTTACACCATATACAAAAATAGACTCAAAATAAATGAAATACCTAGATGTAAGACAGGAATCCATCAAAATCCTAGAGGAAAACAGAGGCAGCAACCTCTGTGACCTCAGTTGCAGCAACTTCTTGCTAGACATGTCTCCAAAGGCAAGGGAAATAAAGGCAAAAATGAACTATTGGGACTTCATCAAAATAAAAAGCTTTTGCACAGTGAAGGAAACATTCAACAAAACCAAAAGACAACTGACAGAATGGGAGAAGGTATTCACAAATGTCTTATAAGATGAAAGGTTAGTATCAAAAATCTATAAAGAACTTATCAAACTTAACACCCAAAGAACAAATAGTCCAGTCAAGAAACAGGCAAAAGACATAAACAGACATTTCTCCAAAGTAGACATACAAATGGCCAACAGACACATGAAAAAATTATCAACATCATTTGGCATCAGGGAAATACAAATCAAAATCACAATGAGATTCCACCTCACACTGATTAGAATGGCAAAAGTTAACAAATCAGGAAATGATGGATGTTGGTGAGAATGTGGAGAAAGAAGAACACTCTTACACTGTTGGTGGGAATGCAAGCTGGTGCATCCACTCTGGAAAACAGTATGGAAGTTCCTCAAAAAGTTCAAAATAGAGTTGCCCTATGACCCAGCAATTGCACTACTAGGGATTTACCCCAAAGAGACAAATACAGTGATCTGAAGGGGCACCTGCACCCCAATGTTTGTAACAGCAATGTCCACTATAGCCAAACTATGGAACAAGCCCAGATGTCCATCAATTGATGAACAGATAAAAAGAAGATGTGCTACATATATACAATGGAATACTACTCATCCATAAAAAAAAAAAGATGAAATCTTGCCATTTGCAATGATGTGGATAGAACTAGAGGGTATTATACTAAGTGAAATAAGTCAATCAGAGAAAGATAATTATCATATGATCTCATTCATATGTGGAATTCAAGAAACAAAACAAAGGATCATAGCAGAATAGAGGAAAAAATAAAACAAAATGAAATCAGAGAGGGAGACAAACTATAATAGAATCTTAATTATAGGAGACAAACTGAGGGTTGCTGGAGGGGAAGGAGGTGCAGGGATGGGGTAACTAGGTGATGGACATTAAGGAGGGGATATGATATAATGAGCCCTGGGTACTATATAAGATTGATGAGTCACTGACCTCTACCTCTGAAACTAATAATACATTTTATGTTAATTGACTTTAAATATAAAAATAAAAAATGTTTAAAAAAAGAAATTGATAAGTCAGACTTGATTAAAATTTAATACTTCTCTGTAAAAAACATTAAGGGAATGAGGAGACAAGCCACCAACTAAGAGGACATATTTGCAAAAGACACATCTGTAAAGGACTATTATCTAAAATAGGCAAAGAACTCTTCAAATTCCACAATAAAAAGATGAATAACCCAATTTAAAAATGGGTAAAACATCTCATCAAAGAAGATATATAGATGCCAAATAAAAATATAAAAAATTTTTAACATTCTAAGTCTTTAGGGAATTACAAATTAGAATGAGATTCCATTATACACCTATTAGAATGACCCAAATCCAAATCATTAACAACAGCAAATGCTGGTAAGGCTATAAAGCAGTAGGAACTCTCATTCATTGTTGGTATGAATGCATAATGGTACAGCCACTTTGGAACACAAGTTTTCTGCTTATTATAAAACAAACCATTTTTTAGCATATACAATGCAGTAATTATTCTCTTCGGTAGTTAGCCAAGTGAATTAAAAACATATGTCCACACAAAACCCCGTACACATATGTTTATAGCAGCTTTATTCATAATTGCCAAAACTTTGGGAGCAACAAGAAGTCCTCCAGTGGGTGAATGGATAACTATAATTTGTAGTACATTCAGACAATAGAATATTATTCGGCACTAAAAAGAAACGGGCTATTAAGTCATGAAAAGTCATGAGGAATCTCGCATTTATAATATATTACTATGTAAAAGAAGCCAGTCTGAAAAGGCTGTATACTGTATGGTTCCAACTCTATGATATGCTGGAAAAGACAGAACTACAGAGACAGTAAAAAGATGGGTGGTTGCCAGGAATAAAAACGACAAAGGGGAATGACTAGGCAGAGCACAGAGGACTTTTAGAGCAGGAAATTATTCTGTATGACACTATAGTGGTGGATATATATCATTAATACATTTGTCTAAACCGTAGAATGTACAACACCAAGAGGGAGCCCAAATGCAAACTATGAACTTCAGGTGTAACTAATGTATCATTGCGGTACGGGATATCAGTAGTAAGTGAGTTTTGGGGGTTGGAAAAGGGGATTGTATGGTAACTCCCTTGGACTTTCCACTCACTTTTGGTATAAATCTAAAACTCCTTTTAAAAAACTAAGTTTATTAAATTTAAAAATAATACAGATTACTATTTTACTGATGTAAATAGTTGTTTTTTGTTGTTGTAGGCATGTACAAACATGGGAACATGTCGTAGGCATGTACAAACAGTGTGTCCAGGATGATCCTAATTTGTTTAATAAAGTATGTTCATAAGCAGTGCAAGAAAGTGATTAAGAGTCAGGATACTGGTTACTCTGGAAGAGAGAGAAGAACTCTTGTTAGAATGGGCTACAAAGGGTCTTCCAAGTGGCAGCAAAGTTCTATTTTCTCACTTGCCTTGTGGTTGCAAGATATTCATCTTAAAAATAGTTCACTAAGTTTGCAGTTCTCCAAGTTGGGTCCACATACACATTATCAGCTTCACCCAGGAACTTGTTAGACATGCACATTTTCAGACCCTGCCCAGGCCTAATGAATCAGAAACACTTGAAATAGGAGGATAAATCTGTGTTTTGACAGTCTGTCCAAGTTTTCAGATGCATGCTAAAGTTTGAGAATCATTACACTGAGACCTACATTTGTTCTATGTAGTTTGTTGATTTTATGTCTTATTTTATAATAAGAAGGTTGAAAGATTTTTTAATTGCAGAACGAAGTGGTTTTTAGCAGTTTGAAGGGGAAACTTCTGCTATACATGTAGTTATAAGTTTTATATGTTGATATGATAATAATATGAAAGGACATACATCAAATTCTTAGCATTGATTAATGCAGGGAAGTGGAGTTAAAAGAGATAATTTAACTTCTTTAAATTTCTATTGCTGATTGATTAATTTAAATTGAATGTCACATAAGTTAAAAGAATTATAAGACTTAAGAGATTAAAAACACAAAAGCTACAACTCTAACTTAAGCATTTTCTAAATTGTGTTTCCTAGAATGCTAGTATCCTACCTGATGTTAATAGGTATTCCAATTAAAATGTTTAGTAGTCAAATAAACTATAAAGAATATCTTAGAATTTCAAAATACAAATTAGTATTTTAAATGTTACAAGTTTCCACATGTTTAGCTGTACTCAGTATTTCCCATTTTTTTAAAAACTATGAATGCTTTCTTCCCCAAATTCCTATTAAAATCTAGCAGCCATGGTGTGTTGGAATACGCTTGTACAGAGATGCAGTTTTGCTTCTCTCTTCCCAGCTCTGCATTCAGACACATGGAGTTGGCAACTTGAAATCAGCTATAGTGAGAATATTTACACCATGGAAATCAGCAAACATTACAAATCAAGACTCCACCTACCCCCAAAGCCAGTTGTTAAGCAATTTTCAGCACACCACTCTAGCAGACTCAACATTTTCTGGAACACAAGAAAATTCTGCTTTACGTTGTTTTGTTTTATTGGAATCTGGTTGTCCTCAATAATCTTAAATTTGTTATATTCTTCATTTATAATCCATAAAATCAAATCAAAATTTTATTACTCCTAGAACACTAAAATTTATCCATAAAAAACTTTTTAAACACTAAAAAGAATATTGGGGAAGAATAGAAGTTGAAGCAAAAGAAGTAGAAAGGTATCTTGTGCAATGTTGCTATACAAGTATAGAAATCTGAGGGTAGAACAAAATATTTCTAATATTTGCAAAGAAGCAGGAGGAGACAATTTAAAATTTTTATGTTTATGTGATACTGTTTTTCTTAGTTAGTAGTAAGGTCTAATTATTTTTTTCTCCAACTGCAACTACTGCTAATCCCATCAGGTAGAAATAGCTCCAGTTCCCCACACAGGACAGTGGCTGATAGTAGTTCTAGATTTGTGTATTTTTGGCTAAGATGACCACTGCTCCAAAGAACGTTGTCACATCCATGTCAAACCAGTAAGCAGCTTCCTCTGTCAGACTAGTTTGAAATACAGTTCCTGTAAACACCATCCTTGCTGGCACATACGTCATTCCTTTATCCACTCTCAGCTACTTTTACATGGACTCCTCAGAAATTAAAACTTAGTACACCCACAGAAGAGTGGGACAGGGGCCAGTGGCTGGAGATTTTTGAACAGGTGGTGGCCTGTCAGAGTGTGACGGTAAAGCTCATCTTTATAATGGATGATTCATATTATTTCTTAACCTTATAACAGAAGAGACAGATATTATATAACCCAAGTCCCCCCTGGTCAAGCTTGGGTTGCTGGCAGCCACCTTCCTTAAACAGAATTAGAACACATCACACAGATAAACTATGTAGCATACGTCTATGAAAGCAGAAGTGGGAATCCCAACAGAAGGAAAACAAACCCCGTTGCCCAGCAACACTGTGACCATGTGCTGTACAGTAACATCAAGCCCAACCCTTGAAGCAAGACTCCAATTCCTAGTCCATGGAGTCATGCATACCAGAATTACAGACTTGCATGCCATAGGCTTCTGAGTGAAAGAGGAAACTCTGATTGTGAATTGTACGCTGGGCTTTCCTCACACACAGTAGTAGAAACTGACCATGAGCTCAAACAGAATTCTCATTGCCACATGACTGTTCCAGGAATGATGCAGGGCCATTTACTGATACATGTTAAATCACAATGAGAATAGATACAAAGTATATTGCCATGTTGATAGGAGCCTTTACATCATTATGATATTTATATCATTTTAATATATAAGACACTACATCATATTTACATTTAATTCTGGGGAACATAAAATAAACAGTTGAGTTTTTATAATTCAGCCCCCTCAAAACATACATACCCATTCGCAAAGGCACCCTGAAACAGGATCAATGAATGTTACCAAGAGTGAAGCCTGCTTCTAGGCTTCACTCCACTATCGAAACAATTTGGACATATAAAACCTCCATTTGTTTTCAGTAATTATTGTGGATATCTCCATGCTGACAGGCGAACTTCAGACATCTCTTTAGGCTTATGTGAGAAGCATACATCGATCTTACTTCATAATGAGAGTCATGGGAGTTGAAGATTCTCTGAGGAATTCTTAGGACTTTCTTTACTTCCCTGATCACTACCATTTGCTTCCGAAGTTTAACTCTTTATCTGACTATTAAAAACATAGCTATCCACATCCAAATTTCAAAAGAAAGAGGATTTTCTATTCTTGGTTATATTTTGCCCTAATCATAATAGCTACCACATATTGTGTACTTTTTTCAGGTAATTTATTTACATTATTTATGTGTTTATTACAACAATCCTATTGATTAGTTTACAGATAAGAATACTAAAATTCAGAAAACTTACAGAACTTGCCTAGGGATGCCTGGTCACCAAGAGGTAGAGCTAAGATTTTAACTATCTTCCTGAAAAGCTGTTTAGTGTTCCCACGTCAATATTCTCCCTCAATATGACACCAAATAGTCTCTGCTCCTTCTTGCTCCTTTGATTTCTTGAGTCAGCAAGACACAGGCACTGTCTTCCAACCATTCTTGTGAAAATCAAGAACAGGAAAATAAGTATCCTAGTTTGTTTATAATCTTATAGGGTATCCCCTCTGGGAATGAACCCAATGCAAAAAGACTGAACTGCCTCCCAGATTCCTTTCCGAGAGTGTAGTTCTGAGGAAGGCAGCCATTGCTGCGTTGTAATTGAGACGAGCTGACTTTTGTGCTGTCTCTGTGGGATGTGCCCTGGCACTCACATTTCCTGGCCCTTAACTTGATGAATGTTGGCACAGCACAGTGACTATTGCTTGCAGGAGCCTTAATGAATCATTGCATTCTGATTGACTTCTAGCTCAGACAAAATGCTGAATATACTCACTTTCAATACCCAGTGGCTCTTCCATTAATTCCTGGCTGAGTTTTACATGTAGACCAAAGTCCCTAATAAATGTAGAGTTAGATTCAGTCTCAAAAGTGCACACCATTGAATGTGACTTGCAAACTGTACAGAGACATCAAGATAACAGGTGTAGTACCTACCCTACAATTTTGCTGTGAATCTAAAACTGCTATTAAAAAATTATCTTTAAAAAAATAGGTACGATCTTACAACTGTAGGTTGATTCTAGGTGCCTCAAAATTGGTAACCAAATGAAAAGTAAAACAAAATGAATATGAATTTTTCTTGCTGACTAAGAAAGTTTGTATCATTAATTTTTCATAGTATATCACTCCTAGGAATAAAATGTTTCTCCATTTTTGTTAGGTGAGTCTACACAATAACAATACCATGTGCATCCTAATAAATAAGAAAAATTTAGTCCTAATAAAAACTTAAGGGGAAGGCTGCCTGAGTGGCACAGTCATTTGGGCATATGACTTTTGCTCAGCTCTCAGGTTTTTGGCATGAAGTGGGTCCAGCTCCATGCTCAGTATGGAGTCTGCTTGTCTCTCTCCCTCTACTCCTTCCCTTCCCTTGCATGCTCACTCTCTCTCTCTCTCTCATTGAATCTTGTGTAATAACTTTTATTTATAATAGTAATAAACATTTTTCCTTTTCCTTGTGTCAAACAATATTTTTCAAAAATATTATCATAGGTAATCTCAAGTATAATATTTAAATGTAGGACAAAAACAATTTCCTTAACCATTCTTCTACTAATGGATATTTATTTACAGTGTTTTTCAATCAAAAACTTCTGCAAAATTAGCATGCAAAAACATAAATCTTTGTGCAATGCCTCAAAGACATTGAAAATACTCTGACAGAGAATGAGTTTGTTTTTAGAAATAGTCAAAGCTATTTTATTTATTTATTTATTTATTTATTTTATTCATTTTTATTAACATATAATGTACTATTTGCCCCAGGGGTACAGGTCTTGAATCATCAGGCTTACACATTTCACAGCACTTACCATAGCACATATCCTCCCCAATGTCCATAACCCAGCCACCTTATCCCTACTCCCCTACCCCCCAGCAATCATCAGTTTGTTTCATAAGATCAAGAGTCTCTTATGATTTGTCTCCCTCCTGATCCCATCTTGTTTCATTTTCCCCCCCTACTCCCCATGATCCCCCCACCAGGCCTCTCAAATTCTTCATATCAGAGAGATCATATGATAATTGTCTTTCACTGATTGACTTATTTCGCTTAGCATAATACCCTCTAGTTCCATCCACATCATTGCAAATGGTAAGATTTCATTTCTCTTGACAGCTGCATAGTATTCCATTATGAGAATATGAGCTTTTTTAAGGCTGTTGAAAGATATGACCAAGCTATTTCTCTAATCAATGGGTATACTTACACAACCAGCAGCCATGAGAGGACCCATTTCAATAAATACTTGTTAACATTGGCTATTACATTTTCAAAAAAACATTTGCTCATTGGGACATGTGGGTGGCTCAGTGGGTTAAAGCCTCTGCCTTTGGCTCAGGTCATGATCCCAGGGTCCTAGGATTGACCCCCGCATTGGGCTCTCTGCTCAGCAGGGAGCCTACTTCCTTCTCTCTCTCTCTCTGCCAAATAAATAAATAAAATCTTAAAAAAAAATTGCTCATTGATAGGTAGAAAAAAGTTTCTCATTTTAATTTTATTTTCTTTATTTCTTTTTTTAAAGATTTTATTTATTTGAGAGAGAGAGCAAGCAAGAGAGAGAGAATGAACAGGGGGAGTGGCAGGCAGAGGCAGAGGGAGAAGCAGGCTCCCCGCTGTAGGGAGCCTGATGCAGGACTCAATCCCAGGACCCGGAGATCATAACCCGAGCCAAAGGCAGATGGTTAACTGACTGAGCCACCAGGCACTCCTATTTTCCTTTATTTCTAATGATGTTGAAGGTAAGTATTAATGTTCTTAATAATTTATTTGTCTAATTGATCTATCATGGTAGTGAATAATTAATTAAATTTTGTTTATTAATTAAATTAGTGAACAATAATTAAATTTTGTTAAAACTACTTTGAATTTCTAATAGCTTTCACCTTCTCTATTAGTTACACTATAACATTCCATGCATGAGGATTTTTGAAGGTTTTTATCTTTGTTACTAATTTTACCATCTCCCAATTAAAATGAACCTCTTTATAGCATTTAATGTTTTTGCTTTAAATTCTACCTTATCTAGTACTAATATTACTTTCTTTTTATTTCTAATATATGATACAGTATTATTAACTATAGTGACTGTGCTATACATTACTTCCCCATGACTTATTTTATAAACAAAAGTTTGTTCCTTTTGACCACCTTACCAACTTCATCTACCCCTTGGCAAACACCAGTCTGTTCTTGGTATCTATTTCATTTTTTTAAGATTCCACATATAAATGAGATCATATGGTACTTATTTTTCTATATTACTTATTTCACTTAGCACAATGCCCTCAAGATCCATCCATGTTGGGGCACCTGCGAGGCTCAGTCAGTTAAGTGTCTGATTTCAACTCAGAGCGTGATCGCAGGGAGTCTGCCTCTCCCTCTCCATCTCCTGCTTCTCCCCTGCTCATGCTCTCTTTCTTTCTCTCTCTCAAATAAATAAAAATCTTCTTTATAAAATCCATCCATGTTGTCACAAAGGGCAGGATTTCCTTCTTTTTTATGGCGAATAATATTCCATTGTAAGTACATACCACATTTCTTTATCCATCCATCCATTGATGAACACTTAGGTTGCTTCCATGTCTTGGCTATTGTAAATAATGCTGCAGTGCACACAGGTATGCATATATGTTTTCAGATTAGTGTTTTCTTTTCCGTTGGGTAAATACCTAGTAGTGCCATTGCTGGATCCTATGACAGTTCTTTTTTTAAGTTTTTGCGGAACCCCATATTGTTTCCCACAGTGGTTGTACTAACATTCTCATCAACATTCACAAGGGTTCCCTTTTCTCTGCATCCTTGCCAACAGGTGTTATTTCTTGTCTTTTTGATAATACCACTCTAAGTGATATAAGGTGATCTCATTGTGGTTTTGATTTGCATTTCCCTGATGATTAGTGATGTTGAGCATCTTTTCATGTGCCTGTTGGCCATCTGTAGGTCTCCTCTGGAAAAATTTCTTTTTGGGTTCTCTGCTCATTTTTTAATCAGATTGTCTTTTTTTTTTTTTTTGCTATTGAGTTGTGTGAGTTCTATATATATATATTTTAGATATTAATCTCTTATCAAATATATGACTTACAAATATTTTCTTCCATCAGGTAGGTTGTATTTTCATTTTATTGATAGTTTCCTTCACTGTGAAGAATATTTTTAGTTTGGTAGAGCCCCTTATTTTTGCTTTTGTTGCTGTTGCTTTGGGTGCCAAATCCAAAAAAAATCATTGCGGATATTGATGTTAAAAGGCTTACTGCCTATGTTTTCTTCCAGGAATTTTATGTTTTCAGGTCTTCTGTTCACATCTTTAACGCATTTTGAGTTAATTTTTGTGTATGGTGTAAGATAGTAGTCTAGTTTCATTCTTTTGCATGTAGCTGTCTAGTTTTATCAACACCGTTTATTGAAGAGACCATTCTTTCCCCATTTTATATTCTTGGTTCTTTGCTCCAAAGAAATTCACCATATATACAAGGGTTTATTTCTGGGCTATTTTGCTCCATTGATATATATGTCTGTCCTTATGCATATATCATGCTGTTTTGATTACTAGAGCTTTGTTAGATATTAACTAATATACATTTATTGGTTTAATTAATACTTGATTATGCTTCTACCAATATGTATTTTCTTTTTATCCTTTTAAAAATATTTGCTTCCTGGTTTTCCTTTATTTATTTTCCCTAAGTAAAAGTTTGGTTGGAAGTTTGGCTTGTTTGTTTGTTTGTTGTTTTTGCTGTTGTTTATTATCTTTGACTTGCAAAGAAAAATATTTATACTTACCCCTTAAGCAAATACTTTAAACTTTTCAAAGACAGTTGTAAAATTATATTAAATAACCATAAGATTTAAGGCAAAGTAATCATTAGTTAACTGCCGCTGATAGAAAATAAAATGCTTTGTGCCTTTGCTTTTGAATATCCTCCAATTTCTAGATCTTAATTTAATTTTTCCTGTATTTTTCCTTCTTTAATATCTTTTTTTTTGTTCCTTCTTTAATATCTTACACAACAAAAGCCAAAGTTTGTGACCCATGTGGTAATTTAGATGTTAGTCTAATAGGTTTTACCAATGATTTAGACAAGTTGCTTTTTTTAAGTTTTTTATTTATTTAAGTAATTTCTACACCCAATGTTGGACTCAAACTCATGATCCCCAAGATCAAGAGTCAAATTCTCCTCCCACTGAGCCAGCCAGGCACCACTAGACTAGTTGTCTTTAGCAGCCACTAGTTCCTATGTCAAGATTTCTGAACTTTGGCACTATTTATATTGTTACAACTCAGATTTTCAAATTATGTATTTATGATGTGAGGATAGCATATTTTTAATTCACACATAACAAAGAATGCCTTCCTGTTGCTTTCATGCATTAATAACTTCACTGGGACTTTTAAGGATTGCATTAGAATATGTCTAGTTAATGGTCTGTTTTCATAAAGTTGACCTGTAATATACTTCAGTGTATTCTAGTTTTCGGGGATGAAGTCATCCTTTTTGCCATGATGGAGTTTTCCTTTTTCCTGATCATTGCTCTAGATTCATTCTTTCTATTTTTCTATTTATAGAATTCTATTTTATATATGTTAACCTTTTGATGAGTCATCTATGCCTCTCTTTTTCTCCTTTTAAGCTCTAATTATGTGTGATTATATTTATTTTTTTATTTCATCCATTCAACTTTCATCATTTTGTTTATACTGATTCCATTTTATCTATTCATTAAACAATTGAATTTCCCATATACATACAATACTTCCAGAACATAGATTGTTAGATTGTTTTTTTCATAATGGCCCCCACATCCATACTTCACATTCTCTCTCTTTCTCTCTCTCTGAGCTTCAATGATTTTTCATAAGTCTGATGGTTTTTCTAATTACTCATCCCACAGAGAAGAATCTATTCTTGCTAAGTAGTGGGTTATACTCAAATAGAAGACTGATAGAATTTATATGGGTCCCTGCTTAAAGCTTTTACATTTTTAAAGACCATAGTTTTAAGGCAGAAGAAATTTTAAAATAATGGGAAAATTATATTCACAGCAAATTTATATATTCGTTTCAGGATTCATAAGTTTAGAGGAATTGGGGAGGGAATTAGAGCCTTAGACAATTATAGCAAAGAACTTCATTTCAATATTTGTATGATTGCCCTCCTGGAAGAGCAGGATTTCTCATCACCAAATCTCTCAAGAGTTGCAGCTTCTGGTTTCTGAAACATGTCCTAGCTCAGTCACTTCCCAAAAACTCACTGTTCTACTTGCCATCTTGCTCACCAGTCGCTCCAGCAAGATCATCCTGTAATTTGCTGAGCACTGAGCTAATCACTGGAAATATGGTGGGAGGGAACAGATTTTCTCTGACTCTTAAGGGACTGATGGAGGATATAAGCACAAGACAGTGTATTTCACCATAATATGACAAGGTGTATAATACATAAATATTGGGCACATTGACGGTTTAGAGAATGAACATATATCATCAGGTTTTAATACACCACATGTAAATAAAAGTATTTCTGTAGATCTACTAATTGAACTCACCTTGATTGAATTGATCTTTGAATGTATTGAAACAATTTATTTGCTGGCTTAGTTTGTTCTTCTGTTTTGTTTTGTTTTTATGTCATTAACCATCAGGTTACTTTATTCTCAATAAAATGTAGACTCTTTTTTCCTAAGACATCTTATGCCAAAATCAGGGTAAGAAACTCTTATTTCCTCCTCATATCTTTATATATTCACATATATCAAAAATTTATTCAAACAGTTGCATCTAATGAGGCTGGAAGGCCAGAAACAAAACAATCAATTTGTTCTACTCATACATTAATTGGTAAAGCAACTAGCAGTGAAACAACCATTATAACCAAACTGTTTCTAAGCCTACACACCATCTTCTTATAGGTTGCATAAACTATTATATCCACCTTGAGCAAATTATTTAATAAGTTAAACATGAATTTAAAAATTTAAAAAGAACTATCTTGTTATATATATATGTTATATATAATGTCTTCAATATATAATACAATATAATATATATTCAATATATAATACAATATTTATATATGTATCAATACATATAACATATATGTATATTTATTACAAACATATGTTATATATAAAATATTATAACTATATAGCTGTAATAGTATCTAAATATAGATATATACATATATGCGCATATATGTCAGTGTCAGTTTGAAATTGACAGTTTATTGGTGAGAACATGTATATAAACATTGTAGGGGAAATCTATGCTTTATGAAAACCCTTACCCCTAGAGAACAATAAGGCAAGAACCAGCAGACAAATCAGAAAGGAAGGAAAGGATGAAACCTCAAAGTCTTGACAAATCACTGCAATAAGAGATTCTTTTCTCAATTTGCTGATGGTCTGTTTCTCCAGATTAATAGTAATCTGATACCATATGTTTAGTTCAACCCCTACAGCTTTTAGTGCATGCCTCTTTCAGATTCAGGCTGCCAGGTCAGCGGCTTCAGCTGCTTTTGGCAGTGTTTTGATTTTTCACAAGAATTGTTACAGTAACTCTGAACCTGAGTTTCTTAGATAAACTTTGAAGCTAAGTGCTTCTCTCTCTCTTCACTGGGATATAAAACTGCCAAAGAAGCCAACAATGTTCATGCATATTTATCTTTATTTATAAATACTTACATGCATGCTTACATTTACTTACAAATACTTTGAGAATTTATTGAGACATTTAAGAAACTGTCAATCTACTTTGACATTTATATGTATGTGGCCAAGTTAAACTTTTTAGCATTTTTTACCAATAATTTTATTTGGATGTTTAGATAGTATTTTAATAAAGGTAGGATCTCAAATGCTTAAAAAAAATACCATTCTCTGTACATTTCGTCATAATTTAAAGTCTTTTCATAAAGCAATATTGTTTGCTTTGGGGGAGAATAAGATAATCACATACAAGTAAGCGAAAGACAAAATATATGAAAAAACCCACAGGCCCTAATTTATGAAAAATGTGCCCAACTAATTTTTAATAAGTGAAAGTCAATAAAATGGACAAGAAAGTAGACATGTAGAGAAATTTTTTTAGAGTTCTTTGGAAGACATTGGATATTCTCAATTTATAAGGAAATATTCTCGGGGATGCTTATATTTTTCTAATCTTTTTTTTTCCAGGTGAGGAAATATCACTCTATAGCATTCTCTGAAAAACTTTGAATTTCGTAATTAGACTCTTAAGGGAAGGGAGGCAAGGAACAGATATAGACCATGACTTCAGTGTTTTCAAGGAAATAGTCACCTCAACTTTTGAAGAGTGAACTGACTCGGAAAAAGAGAAATTCTCTGGGACAGTTTTTGCCAACTCCTGGGGTTGAAAAATACTGCTTGGAGAAGTCTACTTCTTATATTATCTCTAATAATTCATTTAGGGAAAATGACCTTGTTGTGCAACTCTGTTTGGAACTGTTAATTAAGATTAACGAGGATCTTGCTGTTTTGCACTGGCTTGTTTCTTCGATGAAGCTAGTTGAATCTGGACAGGGCTGACGTCCTGCCTGGACAGGGCTGACGTCCTGCCAAGGAGCTAGCAATAGGCTGAGGAACGTTAAAACACTGAGCTGGCAAGTAGTAATGATTTGAAAGCTGAATTAGGGGCATGAACAACAGAAAGGAGGCCTGACACCCAGAGGTAAAGGTGGCAGAATCTAAGTTACCAGTGTCGAAGAAAACCCCTCTTTCTGTATCAAAAACATTTATGCTCTTTTCAATTATCAACTAAAAACCATGTACAGAGATTTTGAAAATTCCAGCAATTAGAATTACCACTGAAAAGCATGCAAACCTAGGAAATTCTGAAATTTTCAATGCCAGAGACCCGCATTAAAGATCATCTCTCTCTTTGCTTATTCTACATTTTTATTTATTTATTTATTTATTTTTCCTTTTTTAAAAGATTTTATTTATTTATTTGAGAGAGTGAGCAAGAAAGAGAGCAAAAGCCAGGGTGTAGGGGAGACAGAGAGAGAAGCAGACTCCCCACCAAAGGGGAGCTGAATGTGGGGCCCAATCCCGGGACCCTGAGATCATGACCTGAGCTTAAGGCAGATACTTAACTGACTGAGCCACCCAGGTGCCCCTGTGCCTGTTCTACTTTTTTTTTTATATATATAATAATAAAATATATTTGTTTCCTATAAGTGTCCCAATTTGGGGGAATGTTTCACTTTGAAACATATTTGACGAAGTAATGATTTTCTTAAATAACTTACTGAATTCCATAAAGACTTACAAATGATATAGAATTTATATTTGGCAGATATGGTTGTTTCAGCCATACAGAAAGGGAAACTAGCAAAGTTAGAAGGAACAATAACGAAACTCAAATATCATTTTCTCCTGAGCAATAGATACTATATCCTTCTCCCAGCCAACAACACAAGGTTGTATTATTTTGTTGATATTTATATTATATGTAAACCTGGGAAATAGTAGTGTTCACAATTTTCTATCAGTTTAGCAGGCATATATTCCCTCCCTCTATGTGATGACTAATAAGTAATAAAATAAGGGGAATATTGTTGAGATGTCAGTTTTCCCCAGAAATGTCCTATAGATTCATTAGAATTCCAGTCAAAGTCCAGCAGAATTGTTTTTTGGGGAAATCATTAAGATAATTCTAAAATGTATATGAAAAGGCAAAATAAGATAGCATTATAATAGCAAAAATAATTTTTTAAAAAAAGAGCAGAGTTTGAGGAATAACACTACATTTCCAGACTTTTTATAAAACTATAGTATTTAAGACAATGTAGTGGAGAAGTAATAAATATGTAGATCAAGAGAATACAGTAAAAAGTACAGATACGGACCCACATTAACATGGCCAATTGATGTTCAATAAAGGTGTAAAAGCTATTCAATTGTGAAAGGATAATCTTTTCAACAAATGGGCTGGAACAATGAGCTATCCTTTTTGTTTTTTAAAGTATCTTGATCTATACTTTGTACCTCATATAAAAATTAACTCAAAATGGATTGTATGCCTCCAGTTTAACCTAAAATCATGAAATTTTTAGAGGAAAACAAGAGAAAATCTTTGTGACCTGGGGCAGCCAAAGATTTTTAGGCATGACACCAAAAGTACAAACCATTTTTAAAAATGACAAATTGTCTTATTTTATTTTCCCTTCTCTTCCCTATGTTCATCTGTTTTGTTTTTTAAATTCCACATATGAATGAGATCATATAGTATTTGTCTTTCTCTGACTGACTTATTTCACTTAGTATAATATCCTCTAGTTCTACCTAAGTCATTGCAAATGACAAGATTTCATTATTTTGATGGTTGAGTAATATTCCATTATGTGTGTGTGTGTGTGTGTGTGTGTGTGTGTGTGTATCACATCTTCTTTATCCATTCATCTGTCGATGGTCATCTAGGCTCTTTCCATAGTATGGCTAATATGGATACTGCTGTTATAATTATTGGGGTGCTCGTGGCCCTGTGAATTACTATGTTTGTATCCTTTGAATAAAGACCTAGTGATACAATTGCCGGATAGTAGAGTAGCTCTATTTTTAACTTTTTGAGGAAACTCCATACTGTTTTCCAGAGTGGCTGTACCAGTTTGCATTCCCAACAGTGTAAGAAGATTCCTCCCTCTCCACATCCTCACCAACATCTATTGTTTCCTGACTTGTTAATTTTCACCATTCTGACCAGTGGAGGTGGAATCTCATTGTGGTTTTAATTTGCATTTCTCTGATGCCAAGTGATGTTGAGCAGTTTTTCATGTGTCTGTTGGCCATTTTTATGTTTACTTTGGTGAAATGTCTGTTCATGTCTTCTGCCCATTTCTTGACCGGATTATTTGTTATTTGGGTGTTGAATTTGGTAAGTTCTTTATAGATTTCGGATAGTAGCCCTTTATCTGAAAAGTCATTTGCAAATATCTTCTCCCACTCCATAGGTTGCCTATGAAAACTGAGAGGGAGAAAAACCATAAGAGACTTTTAACTATAGGAAATAAGCTGAGGGCAGTGGGTGGGGAGATGGGGTAACTGGGTGATGGGTATTAAGGAGAGCACTCGATGTAATGAGCACTGGATATTATATGCAACTGATGAATCACTAAGTTCTACCTCTAAAACTAATAATACAGTATATGTTACCTAAATGGAATTTAATTTATTTTAAAGATTTTATTTATTGGGGCACCTGGGTGGCTCAGTGGGTTGAGCCTCTGCCTTCCGCTCGGGTCATGATCTCGGGGTCTTGGGATTGAGCCCCGCATTGGGCTCTCTGCTCAGCGGAGAGCCTGCTTCCTCCTCTCTCTCTGCCTGCCTCTCTGTCTACTTGTGATCTCTCCCTGTCAAATAAATAAATAAAATATTTTTTTAAAGATTTTATTTATTTATTTATTTATTTGGCACAAAGAGAGACAGAGTAAGCAGGGAGAGGGGCAAGCAGAGGGAGAGGGAGAAGCAGGCTCCCTGCTGAGCAAGGAGTCCAATATGGAGCTTGATTCTAGGACCCTGGGATCATGAGCTGAGCTGAAGGCAGTTGCTTAACAGACTGAGTGACTCAGGTGCCCATGGAATTTAATTTTTTTAAAAAATAAAAATTTTTAAAAATTTAAAAATGACAAATTGGACTCCATAAAAATTAAGAGCTACTTTTCGAAAGACACTATTAAGAGAAGGAAGACTAGCCATATACTGAAAGAAAATATTCACAATACACACATCTGACTTAAAAAAAAAAACCTATGTATACATAATATAGAAAGATCTCTCAAAAAATTCAAATATAAGAAAGAAAATCACCCAATAAAATAAGTGGGCAAAAGATTTGAATAGATATTTCACCAAAAATGATATACAGATACAGTAAATACATGAAAAGATGTTCAGCATCATTTGTAACTAGGAAAATACATTAAAACTACAATGATATAACACTAAACACCTATTAGGATAACTAAAAAATATTTTTTTAATGCCAAGTTCTAATGCGAAAGTGGAGTAATTAACAGTGGGAATGCCAAGTGTTAAAGTCACTATAAAATGATTTGGCAATTTCTTAAAAAGTTAAACATACACTTATAGTAAGAGTCATTAATCTGACTGCTAGGTATTTCCCAAGTGAAATGCAAACCTTTGTTCATACAAATATCTCTATGCAAATGCTTATAGCAGCTTCCCTGTAATCACCAAACACTGGAAACAACCCAAATGTCCCTCAACCAGGGAATGAAGAAATAAACTATGGTACAGCCAAACAATGGAATACTACTTTGTAATAGACAGAAATGAACTACTGACACTCACCACAATTGAACTGATTCTCAAATGTATAGTGATAAGCGAAAGAAACCAGACTTAAAAAGGCTGTAAATGGTATAATTCCACTTATATGACATCATTGCAAAGTCAGAACTACAGGGAAACAAAAGAAATCAGTGGTTGCCAGAAGCTAGAAATGTTGAGAGGGGCTTACTTGAAAGGGGGTGTTTTGAGGGTGATAGGTTTATTCCATATATTGATTATGGTGGTGATAGGAGTTACAGGGATGTATATATTTGCCAAAACTTGCAGAAATGCTGCACTACAAAGAGCAAATGGGGAAAAAATTGTGAAGAGAGATATTCTGAAAAACAGCCAGATGGAAGGCCAAGAGACATTAGAGAGAGCATGAAGGACGGTGGAACTAGGTGTGTGGGCCAAAGCCAGGGTAAAAATCCTATGTTAGCCTTTTGTAATCTTGGGCTTTTGATATACTGTTTCTTGAGCAAGTTACTTAACCTCTCACTTCCGTATCTTCTTCTGTAAAATGCAAGCGCATACCACACACTTCATGGGAAGCTGTGTGGCTAAATGAGAAAATGTATATGCTTTGTCTTAGCGCAGTGTTTGACACGTATGTTTATTCTAAGTAAATGGTAGCTGTAGGAGATGCCACTGGTAACCAGCCTCACACCCCCTGGGCTCACTCTAACTGCAGCAGCGGATGGGGTAGACAGATAGGTATGCTTCAGACTCTTGATCCACAGCATTCCATCTCAGAAAGGTGCTTCGGGTCTTTCTGCACTTTGTCTCAGGCCTGGGAACGCTGCCAGGCCAGACGGAAGTGCCACCCAGGAATGCAGGGGCGTTCGGACCCCTGAAACAACCCTCAACACGTGGCAGACAGCAGTTTCTTGTCTTTCGGGAGAACTGTGGAGGTTCCAGCAGAAGGGAGGCCCCTTGCCCACAGCAGGGACCATAATAACAGATCCTCATGTTGTCTTCCTCTTCCCCATCTCATACTTCTCTCTCCAGCTTCCTGAGATCACCTTGCAAGTCAACTGTCTCTCCCACTGCCCCCACTGCAGCTTTTGCTCTCAAGAGACCCCAAACTGGCTATCACCAGAAAGCTGCATTTTTAAACCTGATGCATTGGCTTAATGAAACGTCCATTCCTTACGCTCCCAACCTTATCATGTCCGCCTCACCAGTGCTATTTAAGCTGTGATTTGTTACTTGCTAAGTGCCTCTATCCACGTTACCCCACTCTGCCATCCCTTCCCGCTGTGGAACACAGAGTTTACAGATGCCGCCTATGACTTCCTGTCACAGTTTTCTTCCCCTCTGGGCTCCTCCACTCTTTGCTACCCAACAGAAAATCTCTGCTCAGAAAATGAGTAGTGCGCCTGTTCTTCCACCTCCAATCCCCACGTCCTCCCCTCCCGGGTCTAGCTCCTCCCCATTGAGGACGCCATGACGTTACTGAGCTACTCTGTAAAATGGGCTCTTCCCGATGCAGACGTAGCTTCAGCGCTCAAGGAGGCTTTCACAATCCATCCAGATCAGAAAATGGGGAGAACTGAAGTGGAAACAGCTGAAAGAATAAACACTGACCAACACCCTGCCCCATCCCAAGAAATTAATGCTTTGAGGTTCTCCAAACATCTTCTGCTATTTCCTCTACCTCTCACTCCCATTCATAGTTATTTGGAAAACAGCTTGTAGCTGTGTGCAAACGCTACTTACAAAAGAAAATTTGACCCAAGGCTGTGTAGCAAATAAGCCCCATTGTAACAAGATTTAACAAACACAAAAGCCGTCTTGAAATATTATTGTATCCTTTAAAATGAAATTATTATCTATATATGGCACTCCACATCTTGTTATGATACCAGGCTGTGCTTTAGGTGGTTTTATACCAGTGCTGATAGAACTTGCTGCAGTGCAGAGAGGTTCCTCATCTGCTCTAGCCATTGAGCATTTAAAATGTGGCTAAAGAGACAGAGATACTGGATTTATAACTTTATTTAATTTTAATTAATCTTAATTTAATAACCAAATTTGGCCACTCTGGAATGCTGTATTAAACAGGCCTCTAATTTCATCACTAATTATCACAAAAATTTTACTTGTGTCTCCAAAGAGAATTATTTTTTGTTGGTTTTTTCTTTCATTATTTGGTTGGCAGAATATGATTTGGCAGAATATGATTTTTCTGGGTAATGCTGACATTTGAATTTTAATCCCCATTGAGTGTAATTATTAGTATATAGAAAAACTTTCGTGCTTTTAAATCTATCAATATTCTAAGAGTCATAAGCCATATTTCCTTTTTAAAAAGTTTGGAGAACATGGGTACCTGGGAGGCTCAGCTGGTTAAGTGTCCGACTCTTGATTTTGGCTCAAGTCATGGTCTCAGGGTCCTGGGATCCAGCCCCATACTGGGCTCTCTATTCTGCAGGGAAACTGCTTGAGGATTCTCTCTCTCCCCCTCTCCCACTGCCCCTCCCCCTACTCACTCACTCTTTCTCTCTCTAAAATAAATAATAAATAAATCTTTTTTAAAAATCTAAAAATCTTTAAATCTTTAAAAATCTTTAAAAAAAATTAAAAGTTTTAAGAACATAAACAAAAACTAAAGGCCTCTTGAACAGGAAGACTTTCCTCAAAAACTAAATATATGGTTTGATAGTAACTTTCACTTACTCTCTGTCTCCCGTAGAAAGAATAGTTTTAAGCAGATGATTAAATAACTCTAAGCCTCACGTTATTTTGTTTCTCTAATTTGGTAATATCAAGAACCCCCAGCAGTGCCCTGTCCTGCTTCTTTATCTATGGCTCATATCATTGTTGAAAGCCTAAAGAAAAAAATGGCATTTTTTCTAGACAACCTAGCCTACCTAGAAACTATCAGAATGCAGGCAACTGATAACACCAAGAAGCTTGTTGTGATCAATGAAAATATACATTCTAAATTAAGGTCTTAATCTGCCCATTTCACTGAGCTGTGCTTGCAGGTGCCAAGCGACTTCGTAATGACAGTGCACTCACCTGCACACAGCCCCTTTTCTCCATGTACACTTACAACATCGGATGGTAAGGAAGGCACCCTCTTTCTTGGACCACTCTCCTTCCCCACCTTCCCTTACCCATGCTAACTTTGTTTCAGTCCTATTCTGTCTGGATTTTCTTCTGCCTCCACTGTTTGTCAGGGTTTCTCCTTAGGCTCCCACACTTCTCACTATCTCTGCAGAACAGAATTTGTCCTTCTCTCCCGTCTAGATCTCAGCTCCAAACTTATGACTCCCCAAACTGAGCCCTTCCTATAAATTTCAGACCATGTTCTGCAGCCCTCTATGCACAGATATCTGCTCTAGAACACAACACATCACCTCCCTCCCATAAACAGGTCCTCATCCTGACAGTCCTCTAGACCAAGAAAATCAGTCATCATCAATTCCACTTTCCTCACCTCCGACAGGTGGCAAGTGAAACCTCCTATCATCACCACTTTATGTCAGTTCTTAGACAAACACAGCTTCCTCATTAGGCTCTAACTCCACCTTTCCTCCCTTTAACACAACTTGCACTGTCACCATATTTGTCTTCCAAAGTTATTGCTTTCAAATCACCCCCTTATCTAAAAACTTCAGTAGATCCCCATGACTTATGCAGTATTCAATCTAAGCCTCTCAGCTTTGTACTCAAGAGCCATTTTCTTAACATTGCCCCCCCTTCTCTACCATAACTTTCTTCCTACTATAAATTCTGTTCCTCCAGATCGCACTTTCCCACTGCTAAGTTTGTGCCCACAGAGCTTCTCCCCAACTCTTTGCCCAAAAATGCCCTATCTCTTCATGCTATCTACTCAACTCTGGCTAATTTCTGGCCCTAGCTTAGTCCACTTTCTCCATGTGACCCTTTAGGTGTTCAGCCTCCTCTGGTCTTTACAAACAAATATTGCCCACATCACTCACTTGTCAGTTATTGTTAGTTGACTGTGTATCTGTGTGTGTGTCTATGTATCTGTGTGTGAAAGTCAAAATACATGTAAGAGGCTTAGACTGGCTCCTGTCACGTGGTGGTAAGTGTTCAATTACTATTAGCAATTATCGGTATGACTATTCTTATTATTATTACTACTAATATTATTGTCATGGAAATGACCTACCAATGTATTCTACAGAGTCTAGCATAGTGTCTTGGAATTAGTATGTGCTCAATAAACACAAAACCTCTAAAGTAATTTTTATGCATGGATGATTTGCAAAGCAATTCATAGAAGCATAGAAAGAAGTGAGTGATGGAGGGGGCTTAACAAATTATTATGAATACAGAAAATAGATTTTGCATTGAAAATTCTTTTATGAAAGTCTTTATCCAGTCTGTGTATACATCCAAATTATAATATATTTAGTCTCTTCTCAGAGATAACAGGGCTCCTCCTACCCATCTGTCATGTCAGGTTGCACTGAGAAAATGCTAATTTACCTTTTTGATATACCATTTGACAATTTCTGGTTTCAGATATCACACGCAAGGTTGCACATCAGTGAATCAAATTTGAATCCATATTGTCAAGTTCATATTTAGAATAAAATTATGTTGCATCTTTCATATAAACTTAAAAGTAAAGTTGTATATCAAACGGGTGTGTGCATGTAACTTGAATGCAGAAGACAAAAGTAAGGCAAAGGAAGACATTATTATCTTATTGGCTATGAAATTACTGAACCAACTCAGTTGATTTATGGAAGACATTTTAAGCAAAACTTCGGTTGAACTTTCACAGTGCAACTTCTGGATGCCCATTCCATTAATTCATTAAATAAAAAGAGCATTCTTTTCATTCTAATTATCTTAGCTACACATGTTAAATATGCTAAAAGCTAAACACAAGCAATAATATTCCTGTCATTTTTTTCATCAGCCAACTCCTCAGAAATAATTAAACTATACTGAGAGAAATAATTCTTCACTCAAAATTATTTTTACCAATGCAAAGGAAGCAGCATGCAATAAAAATTCATATAACTTTGTCATTCGGTACAAAAACAGAACTAGAAAAGCATTAATGGCAATTTAGTTCAATATAGAGGAGAAAATTGCCTGTTTACCTTATTTCATAGGATAAATATATATTTCAGATTTGCCATATTCTTAAGGAATTTGGGGGGTTTTAGAGACTAATTTTACTGTAATAAAAAAATTTGGAGATTTTAAAATTTTTTATAAAAAATTTCAATTTTGAATTTATTTGAGTCAAAAAATATCAACATGATTTCTGAACTCCAAAGTCAATAATAGAGGGAAAGAGTCACAGACATGAAGAATAGCTTCAAGCAATAAGAGATCCAAATGGGAGTTCTAAGGTGCTAGAGTGACAAAAAGGATCACAGTTTTCTAGATACTGGGAGGGAAAGACTCGTTTTAAGAACATCCTCAGTCCCTCATGCTAACTAGGTACATAGGTAAGTATGTAGGTAGCTAAGTAGGTAGATAGACAGACAGATGATAGATGGGTAGATGGATGGATGATGGATGGATGGATGGATGGATGGGTGGATGGAAATGAAGTTATAATTCATAGATTCTCTACAATGTGACAAGTTGTACACAAAAGTCATCTTAGTTCATACATGAAATTTCCCAGCCCCTTAAAGTTTTGTGTCACTGAGTAACAACAGCTGAACACAGTATAATAGCACAGTAACACACAGTACTAGAGCGGTGAAACAAGCACTGTCTTGGAAGCAATTGTCGGGAGGTTTTCCTCTTTTGCGTAAAACCTGAAACTTTTCCTCAACCTGCAACTTATCTCTCTTCCCTCATTTCCATAATTCAGGTGCTTCAACCCTCTCTTTTATTCACCTTGACCCAGTTGCTTTCACCTTTTTCCCCCAAGGGTGAAATCTAAAATGTACTGTAGGGTAATTTTTTGAAAAGAGTATGGCATGTCTTTTTAACTAGTTAGTAATTAGGATTGGGTACTTTTTTTCATGCACAGGTTATAAGTTGTACAGGTTTGGAAGGACATGCCCCAATTCTATTTTCCCATTAAGCTTTGTTATCTTTTAGAGATGATTTTGCCAAACATGACGTTTTTAAGAAAAATGTGTATCATACAATAGCAGAAGAGATGTTTGTATTGTTTAAGAATTTCACCATAAAAAAAAAAAAGAATTTCACCATAAAATGTTTCATCCTTACCCTAAAACCCATATTGCCTATGTTCAAGTTTTAATTCATCATATTTATTTGTTTCTAAGATCTCTCAAAGGTATTTCCAAATTTCCTTTCCTTTTTCCCACAACCTGATCTAGTCCTGGACTGTGGAAAAATCTTCAACATTTATAGGTAAGTTATTAATAAATCTGCCTTGATGCTGTAAAGGGTGTTTATCAAAAGGGTGTTTATCAAAAATTATTTTTTGGAAAAATATTATTTGATATCAATTGGTTAAGTCATTAAAATTTTTTATTCTACCTATAATCTGTGATGTACAATGTTCTACCTATCTAATTACAGCACTGTGACTCATCTCTTCTGTTTCATTGCACAAGACTTCTTTTAAAAGATAAAAGGTTTTTGTTCACCTGTCATCTTTCTTTTCATTGCCTTCTCTTCATTTCCCATGTTGGCCTCAGTCATGTGGACTTTGGGATGCTAGTCACCTGCCTGCTATCTTTCTGACATATTTTTGCAAGTATTTTTGGCATATCACTGTGAGCCACGCTTGCCCTTTCTCTCACGTTGGCTACATACTTTAGTGCTTTCCCCTTTAACTGAACTCTTCCATCTGTCTAATAAGCAATTAATTCCCTTGGCAAAAAAAAAAATAAGCACCAGGGGTAACTTACAAAATATTAGTTTTTGATACATCAAGATAATGCTTAGGTCCAATTCAAGTAGTATTTTAGCTGTTTTATTATTTTATTTTCAGTTTTCTTTAGTTTTTTTTTTCAGAACAATAGTTTTGTTTTGTTTTGTCTTTCAAATGGAAGGAGTAGGATGTAGAAAAACTGGGTGTGGTGCATGAACAATCAATCTTGTAACACTGAAAAAATAAAACAAATATTTGGGGAAAAAAAAAGAAAAACTGGAACTCTAGAGCTTAGCTTTGGAGCTCGAGTCCTTTTCCACTATTTTCTCACTATGTAGTCAAGTTATTTAAACCCCCTGAGCCTCAGTTTCCTCATAGAGTTGTGGGTTTATTTAAATGAGCAAAAACGGATGAGGTGCTTATAACATTTCCAGCACATAGTTAGACTAATAAGTGTATACTGCTATCACTATGACTATTATCTTCCCATATCACTGCTTTTATGCCATGTCATTCCTTGATACTCTTATACTATATATTTGCAGGGGTTGAGATATGAAGTATACCTTGGGATTCGTGTACTAAGATGATACAAATCAAAGTTAACATCTTCAAACATACACACACACACACACGCAACCATACAACCACATCCCAGACAAGAACATTTTAAAATCTTGTCAGCCAGTCTACCACACTGATCCATGGACTAGGAACTCAGTGATTAGATTCTTGGTAAACTGGGGTCTCGTGTCCCTAGAGGGTTCTCCTGAAACAACCATCTAATAGTCTGTAATAAGGGAAAATATAAATTTGAACTACTCTGTAAGTGTCTGATATGTGAGAAGAAGTCATTTCATTAAATCATTTATTCACTGAGTAAACAGTAGTTCCCATCCTGTGCCAAACACAACACAGGTTGTTGAGGGTACAAATACAGACAAAAAAATTCATGGTTCTTAATGTTTCAGTGTTTCTAATCTGGTAGAGAAACATACAATGAAAGCAATATAGCATAAGAGCTGAAAGAGGAATAATGCAAAGTTCCGTGAGAGTAGATGGGAAGGGTAGATATACTGAATTTGGGTGTCAAGAAAGCCTTCCAGAGGAAGAGCCATCTAAATGGAGACTTAAAGGGTAAACAGAAATTAGTGAAAGTCTGGGTGAGAAATTTTTGAAGCAAAGAGAATATCAAGTGTGAAAATTACTGTATCTATTAATGAGCTTAAGCATTTAGTTTTTCTTACTGTACTCATCTATCCCTCCACTAGATTCAGGGTGGAAGATTTGTCTGATTATTACACTACTATGTATCCATCTCCCAGAAAAATGCATATACGGTGATCTACAATATGAGCTCTATAAGTATTTGTGGAATGAATGAATAAATTCAGCATAGCTCTGTTATTTCTGCTTTATAGCTTCCAACCAGGAACCCTGGTAGTTCAATCTGATGATTAGACTTGAGGGTCTGCAGTGGTATCATTTATTCATGTCACACATCTCTTGCACAAGTAATACTACATGACATCCTTGTGTTCATGTCAAAATCTACGGCTTACTTTTCAGTGTTAAAGGGCAAAGAGACAATATTACCCTTGTAAAGAAAAAATGATGTCTTATCTTTCCAGGAGCCTTATACACTGCCATTAAGATTCGCATACAGATAGGGGTGTGGGTGTGTTCAAACGTTTGTACACTATTATTTGGTGCAGTTTCTTAGCTGTCTTTCCATCACAATGATAGAAAAAAATGGAGAAAAGGAAGCGCCAATGTCTTAAATATTGATCAGAAAAATTTGCATTCAATATGGGTTAAAAATACAATAATTCCAGCTTTAAGTTAAGATAAAAATTTTGCCAGGGTTCCAAAGTGAGTCTTGAAGTCTCTCTGAAGAACTGCAGTAAAATATTGAAGTAAACCTAACAAACATAAAGGTGGATGAGCTCCATTCTGGGAATCAGTAATTCTGATGCAAACACAGGGGAAATGGTGAAGCAACCAGTCCACTTCTAGAATCTTTCCATTTTCCCATTCAGAAAACCTTTGCCTTCTCACTGCCCAAACCACCCCCCAACCCTGTCCCCACTTAGGGTCGATGCTCTCAAACTCTCCACTTCTCTCTTTATGCTCTTCTCTTTCAAAAGATCAGCTAGATTGGAGGCTTTGCTTCTGTATTCATGAAAGAGTCTGACCCAGTAAACAGCACAGAGTTGAAAGCCCAGTTCAATCACCCACATGCTGTGCAGTCCTGGATAAGTTGCACAAGGTCTCTGAAGCTCTGATTCCTCATCAGTTATGATAGAGTGCTTTAAAAAGAAAAAAAGATAGAAAAGCCCTAGTTGCTATCCCATCAGTAAAATGTAACAAATGATTCCAAACCAGAGAGTTAATGATTAAAATACTCAGTGCATCCTTCCAGAAATATCCACATGTTCAAAGGACATAAGGCCAAAGGAAGAAAATGCTTACAGGAAATTTTCTGGCATCAGTAAAAGAATAGTAGGGATAAAGACTTTCCCAGAGAACTTTAACCCGTACTTCGTGGGCAGCTACCTACTCCACCCATTCCAACTGGTATAATATGGTACACATAGAAGGTGATTAACAAACAGAAACTTCTAGATAATTAAATGGTTCCAGCCCAATTATGGACTAGGATTAAGGCCAGAGCTAAGAATATTTAAAGTGCTTAATTAATTTATAACTGAATGAAATTGACCAATGCCTTTATATTTTAGAGTGCAGCTGCCTTTTGAGTATATCTGTATATTTTCAATAGTGCTAGTACTTCTCATTAATTCTACAATGTATTTTCTCATCTCTGAAATGAGGATATTCCTTACAATTCATTGAAATTCATTAGTCTCTTTCTTCTTTCCTGGTGGTAGATATGTGATGGAATCTTAGAGTCACTAAAATGTTAACATAAAGAATAACACAGAATTCCAGACATTGAACACTCAGTAAGTTCTGATCAAAAGTCAAACAGCAAATATGCAGTTTAGTGGATCAGAGTGATCTATTTTACATCATGGATATTTAGTCTCTGAGCATCAACTTTAGAAATATTTTAAAAAGACAACTTTGAATAGGGTACTGTGTGTTAACTTCAAACTCCTTAATGCACAACCTCCAATAGATTAAGACTTCATTCAAGCTTTATAAAGAGTCAACATCCTAGTAGTTTTTGTTTCATGTCTTATTATTTTTGAACAACAATTAAGATAGGTACTTGTAAAAACAAAAGTGAATATATATATTCATCTTATTTTGAGATTTGCTCATACCCCTTAAAAATAATTATATATTCTCTAGGTCATCACAAAACCTGAGTTTGACCATCTCTACCTCATATTCATCAATATTTATGTTAACATGCCCAAAGTACTATGGTTCCTTTAAGCAATTTCCAACTGTTTATTCTACCCAGGTGACCTTGGGGATATCATAAGGGAAGGGAAGGGAAGGGAAGGGAAGGGAAGGGAAGGGAAGGGAAGGGAAGGGAAGGGAAGGGAAGGGAAGGGAAGGAAAGGAAAGGAAAGGAAAGGAAAGGAAAGGAAAGGAAGAAAGAAAAGAGGGAGGGAGGAAGAAACAAAAGAGAGAGGGAGGGAGGAAAGGGAGAAGGAAGGAAGTCATGCATTGATAACATAAGCACAGCAAGTTGATACTTAATTTTACAAATCTTCTATTATTTTAGGTTAATTTAAACATAGCCATGTGAGCCCCCGATGGGGCTATAATTAATATTTTTTTGTATAGTGCAATGGTCAGTGTTGACACATGAGAACATGTACTCATATTCTATAAGAAATTACTTGTTTTTAAATTGACATTTCTGTGTCTGTGAAAACTCAAAAATCCTTATTACCTTGATGTGTTTTGGTTTTATATTTTGATTTACCATCTTGGGTGCAGTTATCCACAGATCAGACCACAGTATATTATGTAACAACATATAACATAAAAACTCCAGTCTCACAACCACTATTTCACATATCTGTGCCAAGGACTATAATCCATTGCAGATGCCCTAGTCTATAATATTCTCTGTAGTCACAGAAAATACCACATTAGACAGACCTTTTGTACCACGAATTCTCAAATTTAAAGTTTCTGAGATCTCAGAATGGTACTGTCTGACAAAATCTGCATTGCTTATCACAACATCCAATATGCTCTTGTATTAAACAATTCCTATGTGAAAGAAAAGATTTAGATAGAAATAGGGAAAGAGCAATGAATCCAAAGAAATTTCAGAAGCAAAATAAAATCCTATAACTATTAAAACAAGCATAGTGTTTTCTTTACTTTTCTCTAAAGCTTGACCATATTCAATAAATGCAAAATTGACAAAAATAAATTTTAGAATGTTACCTTTACAAAAGGCAGTGGAAACAACCCAAATGTCCATCAACTGATGAATGGATAAACATAATATGGTATACCTACATAGTGCAATAGTATTCAGCAAAGAAAAAAAAAAAAAGGAAGAAAGTAGGATACATGCTACGATATAAATGAACCCTGAAAACATTTTGCTAAGGGAAAGAATCCAGTCACAAAAGACTGCATATTATATGATACCATTTAAATGAAATGTCTAAATCCAGAGAGACGGAATGTAGATGAGTGGTTGCCTAGGGCTGGGGGTAGGTGACAGATGGGGAGTGACTGCTCATAGGTACCAGGTTCCTTTTGGGAGTGATGAAAATTTTCTAAAATTAGATTGTGATGATAGTTGCACAACTTTGCCTATACTGAATTATGCCCCTTAAACTGTACACCTTAAGTGGATGAATTGTATGGTGTGTGAATTATATGTGAATAACACCATTTCAAAAGACAATAGCTCAAAGGCAAAACTTTTCCTTCTAGTAAATTGCAAAAACTTTCTCCATGGATAGAGATGGAAATGTCCTGCTGCAAGCACTGAAAAATAAAAATTTTCAAAGGGAAAGGGGAGTCCTCAGCAGAAATTTACTACAGAGAGCTTAAGATGGAAGCAGTTACCCAATTCTATTATCTATGTTCAAACAAATGATTCCAGTAACCAGGAAACAGTTCTTGCCAGATAAAATAGAGGAAACTCAGTTAAATTTGAATTCCAGACAATGAACACATTTTTAGTATAAATGACCCCAGATAGTATATAAATATTAAATTAAATATTATAAAAATATTACATATCTGGGGACATACTCATAGTAAAATACTATCCATTGTCTGTCTGATTTGATAAAATCAAATTTATCTGAGTGTCCTGTACTTTTTGTTGTTCTTATTAAATCTTGCAACCAGGAGCACCTGGGTGGCTTGGTCATTAAGCATCTGCCTTTGGCTCAGGTCATGATCCCAGGGTCCTGGGATTGAGCCCTGAATCAGGCTCCCTGATGAACAAGAAGCCTGCTTCTCCCTCTCCCACTCCCCCTGCTTGTGTTCCCTCTTCTGCTGTATCTCTCTCTGTCAAATAAATAAAGTCTTGATAGATAGATGATAGATAGATGATAGATAGATAGATAGATAGATAGATAGATAGATAGATAGATAATAAACAAACAAATAAATCTGGCAACCTACACCAGTAATTTTTTTTAGAATGCTTTCTTACCAAAAGCTCAGAGAAGTTGAAAACAAAACCAGGGTAGGTCTAGATGAGAATGGGAGAAAATTGTTCCAAACCCTATGACACCCATTCATTTATTCAGTGTTTTGTATGCCCAGTACTAGAAATACTATAGTGAATAAGACAGACTCAGAATGTAGAGTCTGGCAAAAGAACACAGAAAAGTGAAAACACAGTAACAGGATAGTATAATAAATGATCAAGGATGACAAGCAGACAGCAAGCAAAGAGGAAAAGTAAACATGGGCAAAGGCTCAGAGATGAACAAGAGTATGGCTAGTTCAAAGAAACAAAAAAGTTGCATATGAAAACAAACAAAAAAAATACGGCAAGGGCAGAGTGGGGAAGAGATTATTTTAAAGAGATATAAAGAGAAGCCACACCATGGAGAGTTGTGGGTTTCTTTAATATATTTTATTTTTTAAAGCAATTTTAGGTTCACAACAAAACTAAGCACAAAGTACAGAGAGTCCCCATATACCCCTGTCCTTACACACACAGAGTCTCCCCCACCATCAACATCCTGCATGAGATTGGTAGATTTACTGATGGCTGAACTTACATTGACATATAGTTATCACCCAAAGTCCACAGTTTCAATTAAGTTTCACTCTTGGTGTTGTACATTATATGGATTTTAACACATGTATAATGACTTGTATCCACTACATTAGTATCATACAGAATACTTTCACTGTCCTAAAAATCCTCTGTGCTCTACACATTTATTCTTCCTTCACCCTTAACCCCTGGCAAACACATTTCTTTTTTACTATCTCCATAGTTTTGACTTTTTCAGAATGTTATACAGTTGAAATCATACAGTATGTAGCCTTTTTAGATTGCCTTCTTTCACTTAGTAATATCCTAAATGTGTAAGTTTCTTCCATATGTTTTCATGGCTTGATAGTACATTTCTTTTGAGTACTGAGTGATGTTCCATTGTCTGGATGTACTCGCAAAAGATTTTTAAGTCATCTCAAAAGTATTGACTTTAGGGGGAGGAACAAGATGGTGGAGGAGTAGGAGGCTGAGATATTATCAGATCCCAGAAGTTCAGCTAAGTAGTTATCAAACCATTCTAAATACCTACAAACTCAAGAGGAGATAGAAGAGAAGAAGAACAGCAATTCCAGGAACATAAAATCAACCACTTTCCAGAAGGTAGGATGTGTGGAAAAGTGAATCCAAAGCAATGGGAAGAGAGACTGTGGGAGAGGGGCCAGCTCCCGGCAGCCACAGAGCAGCAGAGCACAAAATGGGAACTTTTAGAAGTCTGTTCCACTGAGGGACACTGCTCCAGAGGCTAAGTGGGGGGTGGAGCCTTCGTGGAGACAGTGTGATTTCAAGAACCATGGGGTCACAGAAAGACCAGGGGTGTCTGAGGGTGGCCAAGCTCCCAGGTATGAAAGTGAGGAAGTGGACTGCAGAAACTGAGCAGAGCAGTGGGCTATCAGCTAGGGTTTACCTTAAACCATGATCCGAGGCACAGTCAGGCCACTGCTCTTTGATCAAGGACCCTACAAAGGGAAGCTTTGGAGAGACCCCTTCCTTTTTCCTTCTGGAGAAGCAGTGCGGAAGCACGCTTCAGGAATTGGCTGGGTTTGGAGACTCCGAACGAGGCTGTGCACCAGAGATAGAAATGCTCAGTCATAGGCTGGGTGAGCTCAGAGTGCGGCCAGAGACCAGGGAGATGGGAGGGATTGACTGCTTTTCTCTAAGAACGCACTGAGGAGTGGAACCCTGAGCACTCGGCTCCTATAGGCTGGAGACTGAGAGGCCACCATCTTCATTCCCATCCTCCAAAGCTGTGCAGAAAGCGGTCAGGGAACAAAAGCTCCCAAGAGTGAACCCAAGTAGATGGCCTGGCCCAGCCCCTGGCAAGGGTGGTGCAATTCCAAATGTCTTGGGCAAAGACATTTGAAAATCACTGCAATAGGCCCCTCCCCCAGAAGATCAGCAAGAACATCCAGCCAAGACCAAGTTCATCGATCAATGAGAACGGTGGACTCCAGCATTAGGAAAAAACAACACATAGAATTCATGACTTTTTTTCCCAGGAACCTTTAGTCTTTCAGCATTAAATTTTTTTTTAATTTTATTTTTTTCTTATTTCATTTTTTTATTTTATTTTACTCTTTCCTATTTTAATGTTTTTTAACTAGTATCTTATCAATACCTTTTTAAAAATCTTTTCTAATTTTCATTCTTACTTTCATATTTTATCCCCTCATTGTATTTAACCTTATTTTTTGTATACATATGGGGCTTTTTTTCTTTAAAATTTTGAGATACAATTTATTCTAATAGTTCAAAATATACCCTAAATCTAGCACACGGCTTTGTTCTAGTCTCCAGCCTGATCACATTCTTTCCTCTTTTTTTCTTTTTTTTCCCTTTTTCCAACCAACCTCTTATCAATCCCATTTTTAGGATCTTTTTAATTTTCATCTTTACACTCTTATTCCATTCCTTCATATAAACTTATATAAACATACCTAGTGTTTACCCTTATTTTTGTATATTTATAAATTTTTCTTTCTTTAAAATTTTGGGAGGCAGTTTCTTCTACAGACCACAAAATACCCAAAATCAGATGTGGGGCTCTGTTCTAATTACAAGTCTAATATATATATATATATTTTTTTTTCTTTTTCTCTTTTTTCTTTTTTTTTATTTTTTCTTCTATTTTTTTCTTCACTCACCCACCACCTTTTCCTTCAACCCCTAGTTTAGGCTCTCTTCTGATTTGGTTAGTTTATATTTTTCTGAGGTCATTGCTACCCTTTTAGTATTTGTTCTCTCATTCATCTATTCTTATCTTGATAAAATGACAAGGCAGAAAAACTCACCACAAAAAAAAAAAGAACAAGAGGCAGTACCAACGGCTTGGAAATTAATCAATATGGACATTAGTAATATGTCAGAACTAGAGTTCAAAATGACAATTATCAAGGTGCTAGCTGGGCTCAATAAAAGCATGGGAATATTAGAGAATCCCTTTCTGGAAAAATAAAATACCTTTCTGGAGAAAAAAAAAAACTAAAATCTAACCAAGTTGAAATAAAAAAAGCTATTAATGAGGTGCAATCAAAAATGGAGGCTCCTACTACTAGGATAAATGAGGTAGAAGAAAGCATTAGTGATATAGAAGACCAAATGATAGAGAATAAAGAAGCCAAGAAAAAGAGAGACAAACAACTACTGGACCATGAGGGGAGAATTTGAGAGGTAAGTGCCACCATAAGACACAACAATATTAGAATAATTGGAATCCCAGAAGAAGGATAAAGAGATAGGGGTGGAAGGTATATTGGAGCAAATTATTGTAGAGAATTTCCCTAATCTGGCAAAGGGAACAAGCATCGAAATCCAGGAGGGACAGAGAACCCCCCTCAAAATAAAAATAGGTCTACAATCCGTCATCTAATAGTAAAACTTACAAGTCTTAGTGACAGAAAATCCTGAAAGCAGCTCGGGACAAGAAGTCTGTAACATACAAAGGCAGAAATGTTAGATTGGCAGAAGACCTATCCACAGAGACCTGGCAGGCCAGAAAGGACTGGCATGATATATTCAGAGCACTAAATGAGAAAAATATGCAGCCAAGATTACTATATACAGGTAGGCTGTCATTGAAAATAGATGGAGAGATAAAAAGCTTCCAGGACAAACAAAAACTAAAAGAATTTGCAAACACCAAACCAGCCCTACAGGAAATATTGAAAGGGGTCCTCTAAGCAAAGAGAGAGCCTAAAAGGGACATAGACCAGAAAGGAACAGAAACAATATACAGTTAACACTCACCTTACAGGCAAAACAATGGCACTAAATTCATATCTGTCAATAGTTACCCTTAATGTAAATGGGCTAAATACAGATGACATGATACTTTATGTGGAAAACCCAAAAGACACCACTCCAAGACTGCTAGAACTCATACAGGAATTCAGTTAAGTGTCAGGAAATAAAATTAATGCACAGAAATCAGTTGTGTTTCTATACACCAACAGCAAGACGGAAGAAAAAGAAATTAAGGAGTTGATTCCATTTACAATTGCACCCAAAACCATAAGATACCTAGGAATAAACCTAACCAAAGAAGTAAAAAATCTGTACTCAGAAAACTATAAAGTGCTCATGAAAGAAATTGAGGAAGACACAAAGAAATGGAAAAACGTTCCATGCTCATGGATTGGAAGAACAAATATTGTGAAAATGTCTAGGCTACCTAAAGCAATCTACATATTTGATGCAATCACTATCAAAATACTGTCAATGTTTTTCAAAGAAATGGAACAAATAATAGTAAATTTTATATGGAACCAGAAAAGACCACGAATAGCCAGAGGAATGTTGAAAAAGAAAACCAAAGTCACTGGCATCACAATTCCGGACTTCTAGCTCTATTACAAAGCTGTAATCATCAAGACAGTGTGGCACTGGCACAAAAACAGACACATAGATCAATGGAACAGAATAGGGAGCCCAAAAATGGAACCTCAACTCTATAGTCAACTAATCTTCGACAAAGCAGGAAAGAATATTCAATGGAAAAAAGACAGTCTCTTCAACAAATGGTGTTGGGAAAATTGGACAGCCACATGCAGAAGAATGAAACTCGACCATTTCCTTACTCTACACACAAAAATAGACTCAAAATGGATGAAAAACCTCAATGTGAGACAGGAATCCATCAAAATCCTTGAGGAGAACACAGGCAGAAACCTCTTCAACCTCAGCCACAGCAACTTCTTCCTAGAAACATCTCCAAAGGCAAGGAAAGCAAGGGCAAAAATGAACTATTGGGACTTCATCGAGATCAAAAGCTTTTGCACAGCAAGGAAACAGCCAACAAAACCAAAAGAAAACTGACAGAATGGGAAAAGATATTTGCAAATGACATATCAGATAAAGGGCTAGTATCCAAAATCTATAAAGAACTTCTCAAACTCAACACTCAAAGAACAAATAGTCTGATCCAGGAATGGGCAGAAGATATGAACAGACATTTCAGGACAAAGAGGACATCCGAATGGCCAACAGACACATGAAAAAATGCTCAACATCACTTGGCATTGAGACATACAAATCAAAACCATAGTGAGATACCAACTCACACCAATCAGAATGGCTAAAATTAACAAGTCAAGAAACGACAGATGTTGGCAAGGATATGGAGAAAGGGGAACCTTCCTACACTGTTGGTGGGAATGCAAGCTGGTACAGCCACTCTGGAAAACAGCATGGAGGTTCCTCAAAAAGTTGAAAATAGAGGTTCCCTATGACCCAGCAATTGCACTGCTGGGTATTTATCCCAAAGATATAAATGTAGTGATCTGAAGGGGCACATGCACCTGAACGTTTATAATAGCAACATCCACAATAACCAAACTATGGAAAGAACCTGGATGTCCACCAACAGATGAATGGATAAAGAAGAAGTGGTATATATATACAGCAGAATACTATGCAGCCATCAAGAGAAACAAAATCTTGCCATTTGCAATGATATGGCTGGAACTAGAGAGTATTATGTTAAGTAAAATAAATCAATCAGAGAAAGACAATTATCATATGATCTCTCTGATATGAAGAATTTGAGAGGCAGGGCAGGGGATTGTGGGGGGTTGGGGAGAGAAATGAAACAAGATGGGATTGGGAAGGAGACAAACCATAAGAGACTCCTAATCTCATGAAACAAACTAAAGGTGGCTGGGAGATAGGGGGGTTAGGGATAGGGTGGCTGAATTATGGACATTGGGGAGGGTATATGCTATGGTAAGTGCTGTGAAATGTATAAGCCCAATGATTCACAGACATGTACCCTGAGGCAAATAATACATTATATGTTAATAAAAAAATTTTTTTAATTAAAAAAAAACTATCAAAAAAAAAAAAGGAATTGTACCTTGGAATTTGTGCTCTATTGCATCTGGGAAAATTTCTACCACCATATGAAGAAGCCCAGGTTACCCTACTGAAAAATGAGAGACCATGGACAAAAATGAGCCATCCCAACGGAAATTCTCTAGACTATCTGACCTTCTAGCTGACAGACATGCAAATGAAATGATCCCAGACCATCCAGCTTCAGATGAGGGCCCACTTCTTATAGAGAAGAACAAAGCTGGCTCGGAATAGAAAAGCCTCTCAGCTGACCTGGAAAACTGTGAGCAAATAAAATGATTATTAATTTCAGTCACAAAGTTTTGGAATGATCTGTCATGCAGCAATGGATAACTGACATTCCCACCTTCTAGAAATGAATAAGAAATCATTTAATTTGTTTTAAATAATTTGTAAATTTTAATATCTGATACAGGAAGAGAATCTCACAGCAGGCAAACATTACCTCCTCTATGACTTTAATCAGAAAAACATATTCTACTTAAGCATGTTGTAGAGTGCATAGACTTATATATGCACTAAATCACGTGTATTATCTAAATCATGACAATTAAATATTTTGAATTTTAATCATAGTTAATAGCCTGGATTAAGTCTGAGCTGAGAGACAAGCAGCTCTTACAAGTTTTTATCCTGTAGCTATAAGTCTTTAAACTTCTTAACTATAATGAAGACATACAATCAGGTTTTTATCCAAATGCACATTGATAGTTAACTACCTACCTTTTATTTTATTTTTGTTTAAAATCCAATAGATGTTCTAAAATCTGCTTTGAAAAGGATGCCATGACATTTCTCAAGAAATCTAGGATGAAAAGATTTCATAACAGATATTAATATTGCCACAGAACACTGGAAGAATTCTTTTAAAGTACCCACTTAACAAGATAAACCTAATTTCTTAGGATAATTATGGACAAAGTTTATGAATTATTCATCTTTATATCACCCATAGTCCCTTCAGTTTAGGAGGTACTTGATATGTGTTCGTTAAGTGAGTGAATGAATGGTTAATAGGCCAATTGCATTGTTTCAGGCTTTAGTACATGTGGTTGTTGTACTTCAGAAGAAGTGATTTGACCCATGATATATGTGACTCGATACATTTAATAAGTCACTCATAACAAGGTTCTACTGGTATTGTACTCATAAATGAAACCACACTAATGACTCTGAAAGAATCATCTCAACTAAGAGATCCCTCTACATGATGTTAGATTTACTAGTTTTGACCCAGCATCTATAATTGCATTCTTCTTTTAAAAGAGCAAAATCAGCCAATCTAATTTTCACTTAGCTTACAAGATGTGTATATAGTTATAGATATATAAAATATGTATTTATCTTTATATTTAGAGATACTGGGGCTGGTGATTGCTATCTGAGTGAACAGGTGTGGCTGAAAAAACCTTTGCCTGACCAACTGTTCTTTCCACACTGTACACACATAAAGGCTATTCTATGGATGGCAGCTGTAGCCCTATTTGCAGAACCCACAGCTATTTGTGACTCCATGACTTAAAATCTTCCTCTGCCCACTACCATTATTCGTATATAGCTAGAATTCTAACTAGTGCAAGTAAAGATGCATTGCCTATTATCACTTGGAATTCAGGATTACACTGAGTCATATGAAGTTTTACTTCATGGGATCTTTACAGTTTTTCTTCCACTTACTCTTTGTTTGCTTGCCACCCTCCAGCTTGGCAAACAGCATCTATGTGAGTCTCCTATTGTCATACCTTCTTCACACCTGCCCAGTCTCAAAGCCTCATGCTTCCGTGACAATTACATACACTAGCTAAGTTTAGGTCTTCCCTGTCTAACTTGCCTACTTAAAGTTAAACATCATTCACATCAGAGGAACTGATGAGCCTATTCAAAAAATAATTTATTCATTTACTTAGTGCTTATTTATTGAAGCACCAGGCTGTTTCAAGTGCTGAGAATAAAGCAATAAACAGAGTCACTTCCACAATGGAGCTTTTATCACAGTGATGCACGTTGCTCTCCCCACTGCAGAACAGAGAGAGCCTCTCTTCTTTGGTATCACTTGGACAACTCTTTAACAGCTCATAAATCCTTAATACATGCTTATAAGGCAGGTCAGAACCTCATTCTATGCTAGAGTCTGAATATATATGTATATTCATATATACATATGAATATACGTACACATACATATACCCTTTATCTGCCAGTAAACCTTGGAGAGCCCTGGACTTCTGATTGATTCCACTTTCCACTCCTGCTTCCTGGATCTTATAGATCTCTCTACTGCCTAGGTAACAAAGATCATGACAGCTTTTAGATATTCTTTGCTAATCAAAGTAAGAAATCGGCACCACTGTTTTCTCTCTTTAAGCTGGGATATGATTTTGACCTTCCCATACTTGTATGAAGTCTGTGGTCCTATATTTATTCTGCCAAGATTTCCTATATTTTATTAGCATTTTTCCTGAGTGCTCCAAATGTCATCTAGTTGTGAAAATATAGATTCACAACATGGATTTGTCATGGAGGCTTGCATGGGTCTTGACATGCTGCCTCATCTTCCCTCCATGTTTTTCAAACACCAGTATTCATCAAAACACCTACATCAGATGGAGATAAGACATATACCAAGTTAGTAGTAAAGACAAACACAAGTCTAGCATTCACTTACCTTCTTCCTGGGCCCTATGGTCTCAACCATCTTAGCAGTTTCTAGGTCAATTGGTTATTTATTCCCAAGACCATATTTTAGGAATCCCCAAAAGAGCTACTGACATATTCCTACTGTAAAAGTTCTTTGACAAATCCCACCTATAGCCAACTTCTTGTTTCTTACTCAATAAAAATTTTCCCCCCGAAAAGGTCTTGGTTATACTCCTAAATTTGGATTCAAAAAGGTTAAACATTTTATTACTCAAGTTTCACCTCCCTTTGGACTTTTATAAATACCATGTTATTTCCCATTTTTTGCCCCCTATTCAGTCTAGGACAAATTTGGAGTGGGAGGGAAAGAAAAGTCAAAACTGTGTTAATAAACAAGTATACTCCTGGGTAACTAGAAATAGGGATTGTGTGAATTGCCTTGTATCATGGTCTGGACAGGAGAATGCACATGAATATGTTTGTTTTTTTTTAATTACTTGACTATGATCTCTAGTCCCTCAACAGTCAAACTATGAAAAAATCACAGAACAAGCATTTATTTTATACTTCCTATGTTCATAGTAATATGCTAGTTCTCATGAAAAGGAAAAGATTATTATCCTCCCCAAAGGATCCTAAAATTTTAATGAAGAGAGAAAGCCAAATAATGAGATACATGGCCAACAATAAAATGGCATTTCATACTATTTTAGCAAAAGCACAAATATCATTAAAAAGGAAAAATCAATGGTTAATTGAATGGTACCACTAATTAGCACTAAAGGAATTTAAAGACAAGAAGATTTCACCTCCCCAAAGTAGAAACTAGAAAATTGTTTTCCCAACTTCCCCTGAAGCTAGAGATGGCTCATGACCTGGGCCTCTCCAGTGCACCTCACATGAGACATGAGCTTGGAAGAGGGGGAAGTGAATGAAAGACTATAGTGTTAAATTGATATTGGCACAACAGTGTCTCCTGCAACATTCAGAGCCCATAGCAAGTTGCCCACTGGAGTGGTGCAATACTGCATTTTGGAGATTGTGAGTGCAAAGCCATCAAACTTGACTTTCTGGTCATTACAGAGACTCCGTGGTGTAAAATTTATCCTTTTGTAAATTTCTTACTCTGCTTAAAATAGGGCAGGTTGGTTCTGTTGTTTGCAACTATAAATCTTAACAGAGATCAAACTGTTGAAAGCAAAAATATGCTTCTTGAATCAATATTTGTCTAGAAAGAAGTATATATATTAGTAAAAATACTAAGTTCGGATCAAGTTTCAGAAAAGTAGGAAGAAAAGCAAATGGCAAAAGGATACATAGAGAACATGATAGGGGTGCCTGGGTGGCTCAGTGGGTTAAAGCCTTTGCCTTCAGGTCAGGTCATGATCTCAGGGTCCTGCGATCGAGCCCCGCATAGGCTCTCTGCTCAGCGGGGAGCCTGCTTCCCCTTCTCTCTCTGCCTGTCTCTCTGCCTACTGTGATCTCTCTCCTCTCTGTCAAATAAATAAATAAAATCTTTTAAAAAAAAGAGAGAGAACATGATAAATTTACTGTAATAATGTAATATGCAAAAGGTGCTAATGCATATTTGACAGGAGGATACATTCATCTGTGCCCAGTTGCACTCTTCTCCTTTCTCTACACTTCTGGAAGGCTGACTTTTGTCCTCTGCATCATTGCCCACCCCACCATCCCCCAACTTCTGGATTTCAGTTGGGTTCAACAAGGAGCATCATGAGGCAGGAGTGTGAGATCAGAGAAGTCCATTCTCTTGGCTCCCTCCATGCAAGGTCTCATGGACTGGAGCCTACCTTGACCAAAGGGTTGGGTTCTGGTCAGGCAACCTTATTCTCCCCACAGCCTTTCTTTGATAACTTTTCTAAGCTTTGACATGCAGGGATAAGAGTGGAACTCCAAAGGCACTAGTCCCAGAGTACTACTTAGGTTTCCTGCAATCTATCACACCTCTGCAAAGAGTGTCTTTATAAACTTCTTCCATTTACCCACTTGAGTGTGCCATCACTTTTCTTCTGGGACCCTGACTAATAAAGTAATATATATTATTTGTGGGTACATGTCTTATAAAACTATAAGGACCTGCAGGGAAAAGAGAAACACATTCTGAAAAGTGGTTAACCCCAGGGGATGGGAAGAAAGAGTAATTACAGTGGGAATTGGTAAACAGGAGACACAGAGAGATCAACAACATGTGTAATATATATCATATAAAGGCTTATTCTTAAGCTGGGTCATGGGATCATGAATGTTTTCTATAGAATTTTTTATGATTTTTATGTTAACAACAATTCTTCACTCTCTTAAGGATCTTTCAGTGAATAAAAGTCTTAATTTTAATATAATTTAATTTATCAAGCTTTTCTTTTGTGGTTAGGGTTTTTTACATCCTATTTAAGAAATCTTTGCCAAAATGGCAACATAGGAAATGCTGGCCCCTCTTCCCCCCACAAAGAAAAACAATTAGATAGACTATCCATAAACAAAAACTCATAGAAACAGAGAGTAGAATGGTGATTACCAGAGGCTGGGTGGTGTGGGTGAAAATGGGAAAATGTTGGTCAAAGAGAACAAACTTCCAGTTTTGAGATGAGTAAGTTCTGAGGATGGAAAATACAGCATGGTGATTATACTTAATAACACTGAGTTATATACTTTAAAGTTACTAAGAGTAAATCTTCAATATTAGCACAAAAAAATTATAATCATGTGAACTATAAGAGTGTTAGCTAATACTACAGTGGTAATCATTCACAATACATAAGTGCATCAAATCAATACCTTAAACTTATACAATGTTGTGTGCCAATTATATTTCAATAAAGCTGGGGGATCTTTGCCTATTTAAGAATATCTTAGTCATTAAAATATGCTCTGTGTTATTTTCTAGAAGATTTATCAGGTTACCCTTCTCATTAAGGTCTACAGTCTATTTGGAATTTATTTTTTGTATGGTGTTATGCTTTCTATAGTTAATATGTTGTGGCATTTTCATGACTAATATTGTATTTAGGACTTTTGCCTTTACATTCACACTGTGATTAACCTGTTGATCTTTATTTTGTAATAATGTGATAATTGGCTATTGCTTTATTTCTTCCTTAAATTTCTGGAGCATTCACTAGGCTTGGATATTCCTTTCCTGAAAGATCTTAAATTAGAGATTCCATTTCTTGAATAGAACCATTCATACTTCCTTTTCTTGCATCAGTAGTTAGTAGGTAAAGATAAATGTTTACTTTTTTTTTTTTTCCATTTGGATACCCAATCTATCTTGTGCCATCTATTAAAAAGGCTTTTCTTCCCATCTCTGCCACTCTTGCTGCCCCAGGAGCAAATTTAATATAAATTTTCATGTGTTTGTGGTAAGTTTTGGACTCTTTATTCTGTTCTTCCCCTTGTATGTATCCTGGCATCAATATTTCACTATTCTTTTTGTTTTGTTTTGTTTTCTTTTGTTTTGTTTCTTAATGTTCAACAAGTTAGTGTTCAAACAGTTCTGTGTAACACTCAGTGTTCATCACATTATGTGCCCTCCTAAATGTGCATCACCCTATTACCCCATCCCCCACCCACTTCCCTTCTAGCAACCCTGTTTTTTTCCTATAGTTAAGAGTCTTTCATGATTTGTCTCCCTCTTTGATGAATTCCCATTCAGTTTTCCCCCCTTCCCCTATGATCCTCTGTGCTGTTTCCTATATTCCACATATGAATGAAAACATACAATAATTGTTTTTCTCTGCTTGACTTATTTCACTCAGCATGATACTCTCCGGTTCCATCCAGGTCAATGCAAATGGTAAATATTCATCCTTTCTGATAGTTGAGTAATATTCCATTATATATATATACATACCACATCTTCTTTATTCATTCATCTGTTGATGAGCATCTCAGCTCTTTCCATAGTTTGGCTATAGAGGAGAACACAGACAATAACCTCTTCAACCTTGGCCACAACAACTTCTTGCCAGACATGTCTCCAAAGGCAAGGGAAACAAAGGCAAAAATAAACTATTGGGACTTCACCAAGATAAAAACCTTCTGCAAAGCAAAGGAAACAGTTGACAAAATCAAAAGACAACCTATGGAATAGAAAAAGATATTTGCAAATGCCTTACCAGATAAAGGGCTGGTATCCAAGATCTATAAAGAACTCATCAAACTCAACACCCAAAAAACAAATAATCCAGTCAAGAAATGAGCAGAAAACATGAACAGACATTTCTCCAAAGAAGACATACAAATGGCCAACACATGAAAAAATGTTCCTCATACTTGGAGTCAGGGAAACACAAATCAAACCACAATGAGATACCACCTCACACCAGTCAGAATGGCTAAAACTAAAAAGACAGAAAACAACAAATGTTGGCAAGAATGTGGAGAAAGGGGAACACTTTAACACTGTTGGTGGGAATGCAAGCTGGTACAGCCACTCTGGAAAACAGTATGGAGGTTCCTTTAAAAGTTGAAAATTAAAAAAATATAAATAGATAGATAGATGATAGATAGATAGATAGATAGATAGAAAGTGGAAAATAGAGCTATCTTATGATCCAGCAATTGCACTACTGGGTATTTATCCCAAAGATACAAATGCAGTGATCCAAAGGGGTACCTGTGCCCCAATGTTCATAGCAGTAATGCCTGCAGTAGCCAAAATATCTCACTATTTTAATTACTGTTGCTTTATAGTAAGTGTTGATACCACATGTAAGGCCTCTATACCTTTTTTCAGATTATCCTGGCTATTCTTGACCCTTTACGTTCCCACATAAATAGAAAATCACTTTTGTTAGAGTTTCCAGGGTAAACAAACAAAAAACGGGGTTTTTTTTTTAACTTTTTGATTGAAATTACATTGTACTTGCATTCTATCTGCAGATAAATTTCGAAAGAAATGACATATTTACAATATTGAATCTTCCAATTAATGAGTATAAAAACTCTCTCCATTTATTTAGTTCTTTAACTCATCTCAGTGATGTTTTATAGTTTTGTGTGGAAATTTGTTTTCATCTTTGGTTAGATTTATTCCTGAGTATTTGTTGCTTTTGATATTATTGTCCAAAGCATTTTTTTTCTTTTCTTTTCTTTTCTTTTTTTTTGTTTATTTAATTAAGCAACCTCTATCCCCAATTGGGCCTCTAACTCACAACTCAGAGATCAAGAGCCATATGCTCTACTAACTGTGCCAGCCAGGCACCTCTGAATTTTATTTTCTAATTATTATTATTTTTTATTTAAATTCAATTAGCCAAGATATAGTACATCATTAGTTTTTGATATAATGTTCAGTGATTCATTACTTGAGTATAACACCCTGTGCTCATCCTATTATGTGCCTTCTTTAATGCCCATCACCCGGTTACTCCTATTTTCTAATTATTAGTTGCTACTATATAGAAATAAAATATATTTTTATATTAACCCTATTGTGTTCAGTTATTTCACTAAATTCACTTATTAATTCCAATAAGTTATGTGTACATTCTTTGGAATTTTCTATACCAATAATTATTTTGTCTATGAATAATGTCAGTTTCTTTCTTTGTTTCTAGGGTGTATGATTTTTTATTGCCTTGTTTCACTATCTAGGACCTCTGGTGCAATGTTGAATAGAAGGACTGATGGCAAATATCTTTGCCTCCTATTTTAAGGATATAAATTTAAATATTTCATGACTAAGTATTATGTTTCCTATAGGATTTTTCTGTACAGACATAATTTTCAGATTGAGGAATTCCTTTTTCTGTACCTACTATTTTTCAGAGTGAAGAATTCCCTTTTATGGTAGGAATTTTTACCATAAACAAATATTGACTTTTAAAGATTTTATTTATTTATTTGACAGAGATCACAAGCAGGCAGAGAGGCAGGCAGAGAGAGGGGGAAGCAGGCTCCCTGCTGAGCTGAGAACCCGATGTGGGGCTCCATCCCAGGACGCTGAGATCATGGCCTGAGCCTGAGCCGAAGGCAGAGGCTTTAACCCACTGAGCCACCCAGGCGCCCCAACAAATATTGACTTTTAGAAAATACTTTTTTACTGCTTCTATTGAGATAATCCAATGGCATTTTTCTCCTTTATTATGTAAATGTGACGGATTAAATTGACTGATTTTTGAATGTCAAAAGCATTTCCCATTTCTCCTTCCTGGAATAATCCAAACTGATTATTTTCTTAGCTTCGGTTCCCTCCCCACCCCTACTCCCACCCTCAAACAAAGACAGACACACAGAGCTGGCCCAGAGACAAAGATTTGGTTGCAAGTAGTTTATTGAAGAGTTGAAGAAAACTCTGATAAGGTAATGGAGAAGTGAGACAGGGAAGAAAAGGAAGCCAACAGAGGGTGAATTATCAAGCCAGTGGCCCTGGTGGGTGACTGGAGCTTAAGCCTACCAAGAAACTCTGGGAAATGGTATAGGCATGTGTCTCAGAGTTATCCCACTTGAGAGATGAGGAAACTGGGATATTTATAACCCTCCCCTCCCCAGGATCAATCATTTGTTGAGAACTGCTTCTGGAAAATGTTAATTCTCTGGTATCCTTGGCCTTCATGCATGTGGTCCAGAGAAAGCCGGCAGGCAAGAAATGAATATACTGAAAGGTAACATTGACCCTCCCATAGGCCAAATCTGCAACACTGGTGACATACCATCCTTTTAGCATATTGTGGAATTCTCTTTGCTACTACTGTGTTTGGGATTTTTGCTTTTATGTTTATGAGTGATACTGACCTATTGATCCTTTTTTTGTAATCACCTGATAATTTGTCATATTTCTTCCTTAAATATCTGGAGCTTTTGTTGGATCTGGATATTTCTTTCTGAGGAGACTTTTTAAAAAGGATTTCATTCCTAAATAGAATTATTCATCTTGTTTTCTTGCATCAGTTTTAATAAATTATAGGGGGTTTGGTTTTTTGGGGTTTTTTAAGATTTTATTTATTTATTTATTTGAGAGACAGAGAGAGAGCATGAGCAGGGGGAGGGGCAGAGGGAGAAGCAGATGCCCTGCTGAGTGGGGAGCTGAATGTGGGGCTCAGTCCTAGGACTCTGGGACTGTGACCTGAGCTGAAGGCAGAAGCTTAACCTACTGAGCCACGTGTCCCACAATAAGTTACAGTTTTGTTTGTTTGTTTTAATTTTATTTCTTTAATTGACAGAGAAAGAGAACACACAAGCAGGGGGAGCAACAAAGGAAGAAGGAGAAGAACAGGCTCTCCATTGAGCCAAAAGCCCAATGTGGGGCTCCATCCTAGGACCCTGAGATCAGGACCTGGGCAAAGGCAGATGTTTAACCAACTGAACCACCCAGGTGCCCCAATAAGTTGTAATTTAAAAATATAATTTAAATGCTTATTTATTCTGAATTTTCAAATGTATTGTTATGCAATTTTTTCTATGCAATAGTATCCATATTGATGCAAGAGAATACTTTTATCTCATCAAACAGAACACTAGACATTTCTGGGACACCTGGGTGGCTCAGTCAGTTAACCGTCTACCTTCAGCTCAGGCCATCATCCCAGGGTCCTGGGATCGAGGCCTGCATCCAGCTTCTTGCTCAGAGGGGAGCCTGCTTCTTCCTCTGCCTACCACTCCCCCTGCTTGTGCTCTCTCTCTTTCTGACAAATAAATAAATAAAAATCTTAAAAAAAAAAAAAAAAGAACACTAGACCATCTCTGAAATAGGTAACTTCAGGGCCAGCCCAAGATTAAATATTAGCCTTATATTTGTGTAACTTAAGAAAGCAAAGATCTGCCCCAAAGTGAATATCTGCCTCCACAGATAAAAGCTACTAGTAATTTTTCAGTGCAATTCACTCATGGGAAATACAATTAACTTCACCTCACCTAGCACTAATTACAAGTTATAAACATCAAAGAAGCACCTGGACACTCAAGAGTACAACTGATACCAAATCAAAGCAAGATACTTGGATTTTGAGTTACCAAACTAGAAATAATAGATGAAGCCATAAGAAAGAGCTAAAAGCTCATATTCCAGAAAAATGTGGAGAGAGAAAAGTGCCAAGTTTGAAGAAGAATTAAAGTGGAAAGAAACTTACAACAAAAATTAATTAGGAAAGGTAAAAAGTAAGGGGAAGAACCAGAGTGGTGATGTTGTTGGATATGTCAAAGAAGGAGAATTTCAAGAGCAAAGAGTTGGTAAGCCAAGCCCAATATGAACAGTAGTCTTAAATAATAAGGACTAAGGTCATTGGCTTTTGAATGACAGCTGAGAAAACAGCAAAGTAGTAAATGTTAGCAATTAGAAATGTGGATAATGCATCATTTCACTAATTTCTAAGAAATGCCTATACTGAATAGCTATGGTGCCAAGTAGTCTAGATTTAAAAATGTTTCCATGCGGGGGCGGGGAGGGGGGGGAGGAAAGTTCGATACCATAGCCTCACAGGTTGAGATGCAAAAAGGATAAAAAGCAGTTGAAAGTGAGTCAGGTCTAACACCCAAAGGTCAAGAATATTATAACCAAAATAACAACCCTTTTTTCCTCAAACCTCATATTTAAAGTCCCACAAAGTTTAATATTTTTTAAAAAGCACTGCTTTTCTTCTGTCCCTTTGTATCACTGAAAGTGTTTTGCCAATCTCTATAATAAAAGAAAAAAATAAAGCAATCCTGAGAGGAGTCATCACACTCTGTCATTTTAGCTGTTTACATGAAACAGAAAAGTAATGTGCATGCCGGGAATCTAAGCACAGTAAACTCTGTTACCCTCACCCTGTCTTTAAGGACAGCTCAAACTTAAGTGATTTCTGGAAATCTTAAACATGTAGGACCCTCCTTATTCCAGAATCTCAGCTAGCACTTTGATTAAGTCTAAAGATTCTGACGGTGAAAGTATTGCCCAACCCTGTTCTAAAAAGAAAGATTTTTAAAAGACCCTTACTTTTGGGGGGAAAAATTCTACCTCTTGTGAAACTTGCAATATCTTCAAAGAAAATCTTTTTTTGTTTTGGTACAAGAAGGGAGCGTGGCACATGAAAACCAGAGCAAGCCATCTCTCCAACAAAGATATTTCTCATGTTTTTGCAGAGCAACCGTACCGATTCAAAGGAGTAATCAAAATACATGAGGTCAGAGAAGCTAACAATTTATAACAAGTCTTCATTAAACACTTATTAGCTGCAGAAAATACATGAATTTCCACAGGTCCAGTATCCCATGGTGTTAGTTCTCCCCCACACTTTTCTCTAGCACAGAGGCTTACCTTTGTCTTCTGCACTGGAGATGATTACATCTTCCTAGGACTGATGTTGGAAGGGGGGTGGTAGAAAGAACAGAAGAGATGAATCCTCAGGACTCCACTCCTGGGCAGGTTTAGTGATTCCAAGCACCCACTCCATCACAGCTGGAACAGGAGGGATCATTAACTTGTAAGACTGCTTTTTGTTTTCTCACTTTAGTCTGCTGAAAATGGTTTCCTAAAACTGAATATATACATTAAAGTGAAATAATGAATAGATAACTTTTCCCCCACACTATGCTTTACTCCTTTCTGAGCAACATAAACCCGCAATCCAGGGCCATGGAAGTTAACGTTGTCAATGCTGTAACACCATACAGTTAGAAGGAACTTTCAAAATGAGCCTGGTGATGGGTACTAAGGAGGGCACAGATTGTATGGAGCACTGGGGGTTTTACACAAACAGTGAATCATGGAACCCTACACCAAAAACTAATTATGTACTGTATGGTGACTAAACATACACAATTTAAAAAATAGGGAAAAAAATAAATAAATCAGTAAAAAAAAAGTTCTGGCCCAAACCCCTCATTTTACTGATGAAGAAATGGGGGCCTAGAGATGGGTAATTACTTGCCCAAGGCTACACAGTTACTGGAAGATTAGGATTGAAACTGTAGTTATGTTCTACCACACCAAACTTTTCTTGCAACAATAAACAACAGATTGTATTTTCTCTTTTTTCCATTTCTCATTTTCTCCTTCCTTCTTTTCTTTCTTTCTTTCTTTCTTTCTCTTTCTTTCTTTCTTTCTCTTTCTTTTTTTCTTTCTTTCTTTCTTTCTTTCTTTCTTTCTTTCTTTCTTTCTTTCTTTCTTTCTTTCTTCTTTCCTTCTTCTTTCTTTCCTCCATTCCTTTCTTCCTTGTTTCATTCCTTCTTCCTTTTTTGTTTTTTTTCTTCTTCTTTTTTTTGAATTGAATAAGTATTGAAACCAAAGATTAAAAGTATTGTATTCTTTAACCCACCATACTGTCTACCCCTCCAGGCACCACTAAGAAGCCTTCAACAGTTTCTTTGAACTGAGACTTGTTTTACAGGTTCTCAGCTTAGACACAACCTCGTTATTTGTTTTTTAACAATTTGAAAGTAACCTTATGTATTTCATAATTTTTTAACTTTGCAAAACTTGGCTTATCCCTGTATTATCTGTTTTAGCATCAGTTTCCTACATATGGATGGCCAATACAGCCATTAGATCCATTTCAAATGTATCCACTGAAACAGCGAGTGAAATTTTGTGACACAAATCAACAAAATTTAGCATAGTTCATGGATCCAGATTTACATAGCACATTAGACATAATTTTACCTTAACCTTTACACTAATGGAATTTTAAAGTTGAAAAACATAAACTTGAACACTAATCTACTTTTATGAGTATCTGTTACTCAAAAGAGTTAAAAGGTGTATATGCAAAAAAAAAAAAAAAAAAAGGTCATACATATAATTAACAATGGAACCAGCATTAGAACTTAAGTCTACTGGATGGTCTACCAGTTCAATTGTTTATCCTACTATATCACATTGCCTCCCCAAATGCAGCTTACAGGTGAACACAACTATTTGCATCTTTCCCATCCTAATGTTCCTAAAATAAACTTTGAGCTGTTCTTCAGTAATCATTCCTTTTATTGAAAGGATGTTTTGATTCTATCTTCCTTTCTTGGATTCCACCTTTCTTTCATCTGTGGGCCTTTGCTGCAGTTGCCCGGCTGAAATGATAAACAAACCTTCAGGTTCTTGTCTGATATCATCAAAGAAGAAACTAAAGCTGTTCCTTGCACTTACGAAACAGGTTTCCTTCCTGGTTGGCACAGCCATCATTGCTTATGAGAGTAGTGGCATCAAGAAATCTGCTCTATGACATCTTAAGAATTGGGGCATAGTGAATTTTTGTGTTTCGACCTTTATAGAAGCTGTATAACTTCACCTCTCAGTGTTGCCTTTCACCAACACTGTCTTCTCTTGGTCAACCATAAGTCTCACTCTCATGATTCCCAGAACACTGAATTAGACATCAAATTCCACTGCTTTTATGTCTAAACTATCTCCCATATCTCTCCCTTTGAGAATGGAGTTTCAACAGCAGTTCAACTCCTTGAGACCTAGACTCTTCCGCTGATCTCCAAATTTCTCCCTGCATCTATAAACTCCTAGGTTCAATCCTTCCAAGATGTGTCCATTTTACTTGAGTGTCTTATAGCCTAAGACCTTTGATTACTATTAATTTCTCCCTTCTTGACACTCAATTTCTTTGACTACAAAGCCAATTCTAGCTCCTGGGTCTCCCCGACACTCTGATTAATCCTTAGTCTTTTTTGCAGACTCCTCTACCTCTGCTAATCTCTTAAATATGATACCTTCCTCTCTTTTCAATATACAAGCTCTGCTGACCAAATGAATTTACTCAGCCAGCACCGAACTGATCCCTCAGAGAGCTATATCTACAGGCCAAATCTCTCTCTCACACCTCACAAACAAAAATCTAGAGCTACTCTGTCCAGCACAGAAGCCCTGATACATGAAGCTATTTAAATTCAAATTTAAATTAAGTAAAATTTAATATAATTTAAGACTCAATTTTAAGTTAGCATATTGGACAGCACAAATATAAAAAAATTCTCTCAATACAGAAAGCCCTATTGGACTGTGCTAGTCTAGAACTTTCCACAAATGATATCAAGAGAAACCCATTTCTACTTTAAAATAACTAAAATGTCTCTTATATGAATGTTTAAACCTACTCTTTGATATAAATTTCCTTTCTGTCTCCTCTACAGTAATCCTATTGCTATTGACATAGTTCCCATAAACTTTGCAATAGTCTCCTAGTTGATTTCCCTGCCCATGTTCCTGCATATCCTAGCCCCTACCAAAATTCATTTTTGCACAATGCAACCAAGGATCTCTTTCCAAAGTGTAAATTTGGTTGTGTTAAGCTCCTAGTAATAAGTTTCATTGGTTTCCTAGGACCTATATAAGATGACCACATAATTTATCACCTAAATCCAGAGAACTTTGATAATAATAGGAAATGCTATTAATAAATATACTGCTACAATAGGACTAAAATGGACTCTCTGAGGTAAACCTGTATATATGGTCACTCTTTACAGAATCTAAATTTCTTAGCTTAGTTTATGAGCTTTTATATAATCTGACCCTGTCTACCTCTTCAGCTCTGTAGATCTACTTGTCATTCATCAAATGTAGTGTCCTGTTACACTTCTGTGAATTTTGTTGTTCTAGTCCCTCTATCAAGATCTCCTGCACTCTCCTTGTCATATCTACTAAATACAGACTTTTAAAAGATATATATATATATATATATACACTCTATTATAATTTTTAAATATATGTATTTCCTGCTTATGAAATAATATATAATTTTCAGAGTAATTTGAAAAATATAGAAAAGTTAAAAAAAACAAAGTATTCATATTCTTACCAGTGAGAGACAACCACAGTTAATATTCCATTGTGTATTTTTCTCTATCCATGTATACACACACAGTTTTCTTACCAAAATTTAATTTTTACTATTTTATAATGGGCTATTTTGTGTAATATATTATTTATATTCTCATGTCACAAGTATTCTTTTATAATATGAGTTTTAGTGATAGGATATTAATTCATTGTATGAAGATAACACAAATTTAGCTAATCTTGTGTTGGATATTGTTTGAAATTTATGAAATTTTTAAACAAATACATCTTCTCACAACAAAAGCAATTCATATTCACTGAAGACTTCTGCAAGTCTTTTTTTCTTCTGCACAAAGAAGAAAAGAGATTTACCACATTCTGAAAAATTACTTCTATGGTGTTTGAAAGATAAGTGTATATGAAGACATACTTCTGAAATTGCTATTAAGTCAATGGAAAAATATTGCAATTCTAGAAATGTAGACATGCAAATTTGCAAGAATGCAAATATTGTATAAAGGTAGTTTTTCCACAGCTATGAATATTTTTTCTCTTAACATCTAAGACTGCTACTAAGCTTAATACTTATATACATGTTAAACATGTTTGTAAGAAATACTTCTTAAGATATGTAGCAGCATTCCAGGAATTTTACCCATGAACATGAAGGTAGAATGTAGCCTTTCTGAAAATTTCTACTGCTTTTTAATCACAGATGAAATAGAGATTCATTTTTAAAAAGTTACATAAAATTTCTGACCTGGGAATTTTTGAAAATATCAATTATTTCTCTGAAAGATGTTGGAATTAACCAAGCATAATTTGACCTGAATTTGTGATTCTAGGAAACAGAAATATGATTAATATATCACAGATATAGTAACAATTTACCATTTTAGCAAGCGAAAGGTGAACTTGTGAATATATGAATATCAGAACATATGCCAAAACACTACCATAATTTTATTACTTGCTGCTGTCCTGCTAATTTTAAAATGACTTCATTCAATCTGAATTAAACTTTAATATGTCATATCTTGGTACTTATTTGGCAGGAAAATGTCACAAATATATTCTAGTGGTCTCTGCATACTGACCTATTGCAGAAATGTTTATCTCCTTTAAAAAAAAAGATATCAGAATATTTAGAAAGAATGCCACCAGCTAGGATCCATAGTGACTAAATAATATTAATATTCAATTGGATTTTGGAGGAAGTAATTCAGAAAACTTAAAAATACTGACAATTCTTGTTGACTCCAAGCCCTAAACCTACACATAGTATAAGACTCAGAAGTTGTGGTTGAGAAAACACAACATCCAGAAGGGCAAAAGTTTAGCAAACTCACACCAGTATGTCAATATAGAGCCAAGCAGCACCCATGTTTGCAGAGGAGAAACTAGGAGGCACAGTGGCACTTGGCCATTCTGAACTAGGCCTTGAGGAAGAGCATATAACTCGCCTTTGTAGGTGTCTGGGTATTTCTGGGAAACATCAGGGGTAAGAGCATAGCCTGCAGGGTATGCACACTTGCACAGACTAATTATGGAAACGTAGAAGTGCCAAAAAACACACCTGGGTGTCCTTGGCCAAAGAAGGAAAAAAAGAAAGCTAAGGTGAACGGCTCAGACCAAAGCTGAACACACTGCAAGAACACTGGTTATGGGGCACCTGGGTGGCTCAGTTGGTTAGGTGTCTGACTTAGACTCAGGTCATAATCCCAGGGTCATGGGATCCAGTCCCACCTTGAGCTCTCTGCTCAGTGGAGAGACTGCTTCCCCCTCTCCCTCTGCCTGCTGTTCCCTTTGCTTGTGCTCTCTTTCTCGCTCTCTCTCTCTCTGAAATAAAATAAATAAAATCTTTAAAAAAAGAAAAAAACACTGAGGGGATAGAGCCTCCTTATGTTTACTAGCGAATTAAGGATGGCATGTACTAACACAGGCATGAAAAGAGGTACTAATCCTCATGTTTAGGAGGTGAATGAAAATCAGTTCAGATAAATCCTGCCTTAGTGTTCAGTTTAATTGAGGTCATGTCAGATTGCCAATATATTGACCAGAGAAGATCCAAACTAAAGTTTGTTATAGTACTCACCAAGAGTCTCACTGGTTCTCACACAACAGCAGAGGTAGGAGCAGGTGATGACTGCTAACAGAGCTGATACCAGTTGGCTAGGCTACTGAGATGAAACACACAGCTGTCTTGGCACCAGTGAACAGGCATCTCCTGCAACTTGCACTTTTCACCCTGAAATGTGTAATTACTGCCTTGACTAGGGCACAATGCTAACCTTTCCTTCTACTTCATTTATAAACATTCTTCTATGCACAATTATTCACACAAATGCATTTTTTTTTTTTTTTTACTTCTTGAGCTGTAAATGTTGTAGATAAAAAAAAAAGTGTTTGTATAGATCAAACCATTTGCCTTTGGCCTCCAATATAGATTTTGTAGATGAAGTCCACGGGCCCATGAGCTAAGTTGGTGACCACTGCAGGCAAGTAAGAGGTGTCATGCAATAACAACACTCTGGTCGTATAGAGCTTTACAGGTTTTAAGTCACTTTCACATATATTACTTTGTTTCATGTTCACAATAACCTAGGAAGTAGGACAGGAGCTATTATCATTTGTGTACCACTGAATAAACTAATCAGGGTTTAGAGGCGTTTTGTGTATTGCTTAAAGGCCCATGACTAGTAACTGTGCAGGTTTTCTAACTCAGAGTTCAGCATTCTTTCCTCTACAAAATAAACTAAATTGGATTACTGCCAAATATTTTTTCAAAATTTCTCTCTATATATGTATGTTTCTAGATAAATTTCTCTACATAAGTTTCTTACATGTTTTATGCATGGACACCTAGATAAATTTCTGTATGTTACTTACGTATAGATATTTCTAGAAAGGAGAGACCCTGTCTGCCTAAATTCTCTAATTCCACCCCTATTCCAACACTAGGAGGAAACAGGAATATAATATTTCCTTTGAAGTCAGGGAGGATTGGGAGGAGGACCCTCTGCTCTGGCTACATGGAAAGAAATGCAGGAGGAACTAACTCTCCATCCTGGAAATACACACAGCATGAGTCATCTATTTTAATGTAATGACAATAGTCTCTGTGCTCTGAAGTTACTTCGTATACTTGGAGAAAGTTGGCAGAATAACCTCCAACCTACAAGTCAGGAACTTGGGCTATTGAAAGTTTTATTTAAATGACCTTTACCTTTAACAAAGTCTGAATGTGAGGCTTCCTTCCATTCCCTCAGGCCTTAGGCTATAAGGAAAACAGAGTATTAGAGGAATAAAAATGTCAATAAGAATTGAGTAAATAATGGAAACATTGATAATACCACAATAGAAGATGTCCAAAAGACAGTTAAAACATGAAAACATCAAGAGAAGTGAAAGCAAGATTTCCCTTGGGTGATTTGAATTTCTAAATCTCTTAGGAATAATTTTTATTAACTGCAAAATCTTAAGAAATATTTAATTGTATTTGTCAATGCAACATCTATCGGAGCTTATGTCTTGTTTTATTTGGCACTTTAGTAAGGCACTTTTGCACAATTATGTCAACACATTGTGCTAGCCTTTGTCAAGAAAGGCAAGCATTTGAATCTTTGTCAGTCAAGCATTTCATTTTCAAAAAATGATCTAAGAGTCAAGAACAATAGACAACTATTCTTGGCTTCATTAGTGCCTTTATTTTGATCTTTTCCTTTGACACTTTCTCAGGCACATCTAGGCAAATCTAGTTGCACTAAGCTCCATTTAAAGGAAACCAAAATTCCACAATGAAGTTCTCCACTTGACTGGAAGATTTTCAATTCAAAAAGAGTGGAAATTGAATATGATTATCTTTCACTTTGAGATTCATTTATAATAGGAACAGGTGCATCAAAACCAGATTGGGGTTAGTAATGAATGGAGAGACAGTGCAGCGACTATTAGATTCAAGATACAACCATTTTAGCAGAAGTAAGGCAGAGAGGTTGACAGAGAGATGAGATCAAGAATAGATTAAATACCACAAATCTACAACTTGGTGAGCTCAAGTAATAAAAGTAAAGTGTCTTAGTCAGCTTGGGATGCAATACCAAAACATCATACACTGGGTGGCTTGATGAGCAAACATTTGTTTCTCACAGTTCTGGAGGCTATGAAGTTCAAGACCAAGGTTCAAGCAGATCTGGTGTCTGGTGAAGGCCCTCTTCCTGGTTTGCAGTTGTCAATTTCTTGCTGCATCTTCACACAATGAAGAGAAAGAGCTCTGGTCTCTTCCTCCTCTAATAAGGACACTAATCCTACTATGTGGGCTCTACCTTTGTGACCTCACCTAAATTTAATTGCTTCCTAAAAGCGCCACCTCCTAATACCATCACATTGGGGTTAGGGTTTCAACATGTGAGTTTGGGAGGCACACATTCAGTCCTTACCATAAGGGGTTAAAATATTTTGAAAAATCTGGGACACCACAATGAACAATGCACTGAGCTGGAAGTTAGGTATAGAATTTTAATTCAGGTTCGATATCTTGCTCTATAGACTAGGAAAGTCACTTAGTAAATTAGCAATTAATTTTGTGTCAGGCACCATGTTAGGTATGTAGTTCACATACATTATTTCTAATCTTAAAATATAGCAAGGTAATTAAAATTATCCTTGCTTCGCAGGTGAAGAAGTGAAGACTCTGAGTGCCTCAGTAGCATGCCTAGGATTACAAACTACTCAACAGTGGCCCCAAGATTGAGACCTAGTTCTCTTACTAAAATCCCTTCCTTCCTCACTCTATCATTCTACTATTCTTTCTTCCTTGGTTGTCTTATCTGTGAGTTGAATGGTCACTCTAAAAGTTTTCTTAGGCCCCATTCAACCCTAAAACATGATAATTGACTGTAGTGGAGGAGTATTTGGACTTCTTGAATGAGCTATTAAAGTATCTCTAAATAAATCAAACTGTATGCCTATGAATAGATTGTAAATGTATCAAGATGTTAAGACTCTTATCTTTCAGGCTTGTGGGGAGGAGACAGAGGAAGCTGGAACCCCTGACCCCATCACTGGGAGCACCCTCTTCCATTTACTCCAGTGTGCTATGTGACTGAGACAATTTTTGATGTGTCATGACCAAAAGTGTTTGGGAAGCTCTGTAATAATAAATCACGTAACTACATATAACAGGAAAAGTGTTTTGTAGCTCGAAACCATAGAATCTATATAATTCAACTCATGTTGTGAGTCTGGAAATGACTTAGTTTCCCCAGAAAAAAGGCATTGCGTGATTTATACCTTCTCCAACTTGTATAGTTGGAACCGCAAATAAATTTTGCAAAGGCAGACACTGACTGAGCCAAGAAAACTAAATACTGATCTTATGAGCATTCCTAGGCAACCTTATTTATGTAATAGTTTATTTAAACTAATAGTCTTTTAAGCCATAGGACATATGTGCCAAGTTCATCTTCCACTGCTGACCAACATAGTTTTGAGATGCAATACAAAATTCTACTTAATTGATTCTAATCTTTTCTTTCCATTGATTCAGTAAGTTCTAAAGTACATTGCATTGTAGAAATATGCAAAGTAGTTACCTGGGATGACCTCGTTGATGTTTAATAGTTTATCAAGCATGTACATCTTTGAAATATTAAGATTAGAGTTCCTGGACAAATTGTAAAGCTGGTACTTCCTCTTGGTTTAGAGGTCAGCTTCTACATTTTATAGCTGGAAACTGCCCTTGACCTTCTTCATGAAAGAGAACCTTGGAAACACAGGCTGCCACAGTTCCTACAATGCCCTTCTTTCCAGGCAGTCTTCCAGGGATGAGAAAGACACTAAGGGACAAGAGAGAAAGATTCAAAAATACAGCACCCTGTGGGCGAAACCTCATCCCTGCAATTAACAAAACCCTCAACCCCTTAAAGGGACATGTGCCCCCAAAACCAGCTATTCCCAAAAAAGCCAGATATTGTGAAGTGACTGCAAATGCACCACATTGCTTCAGTCTAAGACAAGTAAATATGCTCACATTGCATTCAGAAGAAACCAAAACTCTCCACTACTTCTCTCTTCAATCCTTTGCTAACCTATACCTTTGTTTGGGACGTTATTGCTTCACATAAAAATTTTCAGACTTGCCTTCTTCATGTTGAAAGTTAAGAGGAAAGTGGACTTTTTTCTGGTAGACAATAGTAAAATTATTTGTTTCATTTATGAGTCATAAATCACATTCTTTTTTAAATGCAATTCATTATTTAGGGTGTCCTAGTATTATTTAACAGTTTAAAGCTGGATGCTGCTATCTCTGTTAAATTTGGAAAAGAAAACCGTTTATTTATGGATATATCTGTGGCAAAGTTTTCCGTTCATCATCCAAACTCAAATAATCATCTCATTTTACATGTTGTCTTAAAAATGAGAAAGTTGGGGGGAGCCTGGGTGGCTCAGTTGGTTGGGTGACTGCCTTCGGCTCAGGTCATGATCCCGGAGTTCCGGGATGGAGTCCCATATCGGACTCCCAGCTCTGCGGGAAGTCTGCTTCTCCCTCTGATCTTCTCCCCTCTCATTCTCAGTCTCTCTCTCTCTCTAATAAATAAATAAAAAATCTTTAAAAAAAATGAGAAAGTTGGGAATCAAGGTTCACTATCTTTTAGAGCTTGTGCAAATAACAAAATGGAAATAAATTAGCTTTATGTAAATATAAAAATATCTCTAATTTAGTTTATCTTTAAGTATAAGTATTTATTTTTAAAATATAAAATATGATAGCTTTTTGAATAGGCCTCCCTCCAGATTTGTAGAAACCTTAATTGAGATTTTTTAGGATAGAACATGAAAGTTATACCCACCAACAGTTCTATTAAATAGAATGTCTAGTAGGGCCTATTACAAAGATAATACCGAGTCAAACAGCTGACAGAAAGGTCTCAGTAAAAAATAACCATTATGTCACTGGGGTGTTTGCTCGCTTTTGTTTTCTCTTTTCAAAGAGAAAGAGAAATGTACTCGGGCTCTGGTAAATTCTGAGGTTTGTTTGAAGTGTTCTCTGAATGTGTCATGCTGTATCGTACCTAAATGCTTTTCAAAGTTGGTTCTCTCTGTCTTGAGCACCCAGAACCTTCTTCTCCTGGCAAAGTTAGAGCCATCATTTAAGGCCCAGTTCCAAAGTGACCACCTCAAGGAAGCCTCTTCAGGTACTGGTTAAACTAATCCGTGGCATGGACACGGTTCTATTCTATCACTTCTTACACCGTTGCTAGACTTCTTCCTATGAGCAGAAACCAAGTAAAACTTTTTTTTTTGCCGTGAATTTTTTGGTAGATTAAGCATAACCAATGAAACCACCTAGCACAAGATTCTATGTTTTGTCTACACTAAATAAATACTTTCTGATGTTATTGCTGTTATAATTAGGCTTCAGGGCCTGCAGAGGGCACAGCCAAGAAGGTCACTTGGAACTTATGTCTGTATCCGCACATAGAGGTCACTCCCACATCCCCCGGTCACCCGGGGCCTTCTCTCCCTCTCTCCTGTGTTCTGCTTGTCACAGGAGATACTTAGAGGTGAAGTGATAGATTCATGAAGGGAATTTTATCCTGCATTTGGTTATGCAGACATAGAATCAGGTACTTTTGTTCAATCCTCATTGACTCCTGAGAGAATCCTGCATTTATCTGGGATCAAAAAATAACGATTTTCTTTTTGTTTTAATAGATAATATATGCTACTAATGTAATGATACATACTAATGTATGACAAATTGTAAATCAAATGATCATATTATCAGGTTGATATATTTAGAGAACTTAGACACTATTAATCTTTGCTAGTATTTGTTCTTAAATAAGGAGGGCATTTTTTTTTTCATTTTCTTTTTCTTTTTTTTAGTTTCAGGGGTAGAATTTAATGATTCGTCAGTTGCATACAACACTCAGTGTTCATTACATCAAGTGCCCTCCTTAATACCCATGATCAAGTTACCCCACCTCCCCAATCATCTCCTTTCCAGCAGCCCTGTTGGTTCCCTATAATTTAGCGTCTCTTATAGTCTGCCTCCCTCTCAATTTTCACCTTATTTTATTTTTCCTTCCTTTTCCCAATGTTCATTTGCTTCTTAAATTACACAGATGAGTGAGATCATATGGTATTTGGCTTTCTCTGACTGACTTATTTTGCTTATCATAATACCTTCTAGTTTCATCCATGTCATTGCAAATGGCAAGATTTCATCCTTTTTTTGATGGCTGAGTAATATTTCATTGTATATATACACACATACACATACTATATCTTCTTTATCCATTCATCTTTTGGTGGACATCTGGGCTTTTTCTATTATTTTGGCTATTGTGGACATTGCTGCTACAAACATTGGGGTGCATGTGCCCCTTCGAATCACTATGTTTGTATCCTGTGGATAAATACCGAGTAGTTGCAACTGCTGGGTCATAGGGTAGCTCTATTTTTAACTTTTTAAGGAAACGCCATACTGTTTTTCAGAGTGAGTGCCTGTACCAGTTTGTATTCCTATCAACAGTATAAGAGTTCCCCTTTAAGAAAATGTTTTTTATATCAAATATTTTTACAAAAAGCAAAATAAAAAAAAGTAAGTATGTGAGGTGATGTGATGTGATGTGTAAATTAACTCAATTGTGGAAATCCTTTCACAGTGTATGTGTATGTCAGATCTTCACGTGGTTACTTTAAATATCTTGCAATTTTATTTGTCAGTTATACCTCAACAGAGTGGGGGAGAGGGAAGCCAACCAAGTAAAAAGGACCAATTTAGACAGTCTGTTTGTTCTTAATAATATTTAATACCATGGATATTTGGAAATACCTAGAAATTCAGGAATACCTACATTTGTGTCAGTATATTGACCCAGCTAAAACTTACTCACATATTTTCATTCATTCACAAAATATAATTGTAAAGTGATAAAATTAATTTTGCATGTCATATGCAAAATTTAATCTTTATTCTACAGCCGTATTAGTTGTATGCTTTTCTCTGGGAGTTGCATGCATTAAACCAATCATAAATGCCAGCCACATGTAAAATAGTGTGTTTGAGCATCTCAAGGTTACAATGATATATCCCTGATTTCTAGAAACTTATGATCCAGCCATATGTATTCCTTATCTTTGTATTTTTCCTGTCCTCTCTCTCTCTCTTTTTTGACGGTATATATGAAATTTAACTAGCAACATTAGAAGCCTATAAAGTCATAAGCAGATTGACTCTCAATCTTTAAAGATTTTAAGTGGAATTGTAATGGCAGTGTACAGGCAAATACAGGAGTAAGAAAGTAATTTTTATAATATCATCTCCCTAGTTAACTAACATGTATCGGGCAACTTCACACTGACAAGGGATAATGTGATGCTAGCATTACCACTTATCTCAGGCAAGTATTTACGGTGGAACTTAATGTGGTGGCCCCTCCCCTTGTACCTGCACATACTCTCTCCTGTGTTAGTTACTGCGTGGGGAACATTTACTTTCCATGTATTTGCTAGGTGGCCTCCAGTATGTTCTGTAGTCCCTTGCAATACTCTTTTCAAGACATAAATCATTTTTCCCAGTCAAGTGTAAACCAGTGCCACTCAACAATAAGATGTCTACTAGTATACAATATCATAGATTTTCTCTGAGAATAATGACCTATACATGAAAGTCTTAAATATGGTATATCTGTCTGTCAGGGCTACTATGAAAAAAAATACCACAAATTGAGTGGCTTATACAACAGAGAACTATTGTCTCACAGTTTTGGAGGCTTGATTTTGGTTACTATTCAAGCACTATGGCTCCCTTTTGTCTGGGTTCAACATAGATCTAAAAGCCTGATGTGGCTGAGAAACCCACTGTTTTCTAGCTCACACTGGTCATTGTTCCTGCTTATTGTCCAAACCACACAGTGGCTCCAGGGCTGAGATGCAGGGTGGGGCTTTGCTGAGACTGGGAGCCTAACACCTGGGTCCTGCCTCCTGAGAATAATGAGAGCAAGGGAATCAAGCAAAGATTTCTACTATTCGTTGAGCCTCCAAACTATCCATTTGTCCCCCTTCTGTGTTTAAGAGAAGATCTCTACGCCTTCTTCCAGACTAGCACTTCTAGTTCCTTCATCATTTACCCTTCTACAGATACTGTCCCCTTAGTAGGGTTTAGAAACGCATTCTTCTTTTTACATCAATCATTTTTTTCTTACTATTACAAAAAAATAAAAATAACAAAAGGCCTGAACTGAGCTGTCTTGTAGGCTGGCTTATTCAGTAAAGATGACAGCTAAAGTCTACACAATCCAGGAAAATGAAAAGTTCCACATGTGTCTCATCATAGCAACCAAGAGGAGAGCATGAATCCTTGCAAGAGACAATGAGAGACATCAGAAACTAAAAATATAAAGAAGTTGAATGAATTTCATTATAGGCTTTTTAAATGTCTTAAATTGTCTGTGTTTTATTTTCTTCACCTGTCCTGCCTTCTTTGTTGAGAGTGTCCAAATGAACCTTTGGTCCTTTTCATGGCAGGAAGAAAACTGGTATCAGGAAAGAGTTGATGAGGGAAGAGGAAAGACTTTTGCCACCAACACATTCTTCCTCATTATCTATAACTCTATTGTTCCAGTGAGATCCAAAGTGCTGCAAAACTCCTCACATGGGGAACACTCAATAACCCAGTGACCATTCTAGAGTCAAACAAATTCTACATATGTGCTGTTAAGGAACTGGATTGGCATAATAAAAATATATATATTAGGTAAACATTTTCCAGCTAAAATACCAGATCAACAATTGTACTAGTTGGATATTTTACTTATTCCTGCTAGCTAGCTCCCAATATTTGAACAAGATGAACAAGATTAATTTTTATCTTTTTACAATTATTCAGGATTTCTATACTCAGGATTTTTTAAATAAAGAGATATTTCACATAAGTATTTTTTGTAAAATTAAATAAAATATAAATCAAATGTCATAATTTAAAAATTTGTCATGTTAAAAGTGTTATCACTAAATTTTTCCATGTTGAGCTTCATTTGTCAAGACTTACTTTGTCATATTTTTTAAAAGGAAAAGGATGAAATAGTACAATTTGTGGGATGGGTTTCAAAAATCCTGAGTTGAAAAAAAAAAATCCTGGTTGAAGGAGAAATGAAACAAGATTGACCATGGAATGTTAGTTTTATGAGTTTTGTGATGATTACATGGGGATCCATCCTATTATTTTCTCTATTTTTGTATATATTTTATATTTCCCCAAATACTTTTATTTTATTTTTTCAGTGTTACAAGATTAATTGTTCATGCACCACACCCAGTGCTCCATGCAATACATGCCCTCCTCAATACCCACCACCAGGCTCGCCCAACCCCCCACCACCTCGGCTCCAAAACCTTCAGATTGTTGCTCAGAGTCCACAGTCTCTCATGGTTCAGCTCCCCCTCCGATTTCCCCCAATTCATATTTTATTTTTTTTAAAGATTTATTTATTTATTTTAGAGAGAGAGAGAGTTGGGGAGGGCAGGGGGAGGGGGAGGGAATTTCAAGTGGACTCCCTGCTGAGTGCAGAGCTCACTGGAGGCTCAGTCTCAGCACCGAGATTAGGACCTGAGCCAAAACCAAGCCTTGGAGGTTCAACTGACTGAGTCACCCGGTGCCCCTTGTATATATTTTAAAGGTTCTGTGACACAAAGTTGAAAATAGCAAGTAAAACTTAAAAAATGAATGCCATACTCCTTACAAAAAATAAAGAAAAATAGTAATTATGACAGAAAGGTAAATATAACTTTACCAGAGAACACTAGACAGACAAGTGTCAGGGTGATTCAGGAAATATCAACTTTTTCTCCAGTTAAAGTGTTTTGAGTCCCCAGGGAACCGAACTCTTTTTATCTTCTGTCACCATTGTGAAAGACGATGGGTGTGTCAGTCACCTTTGAGAGTAGTGCTTTGGGGAATAGCATCACTGTGTCAGCAGGCACCAACTGGTGCTTGTGCTGTTTTAATATTCTCTGAGGTCTTGTCAATCAGCAGCTGTACTTCTGAGAATTTAAAACCGAGCACCAGTGGCAACTGCCTTCCCCTAATAATCTAATAATGGGCTAGAGAAATAGTGAGAGGCAGCATGGCTGGCTGTTCCCCTCCTTTGAATTTAATTTTGTGGGTCCCACTGATCAACAAATACACTCATTCTAGACTTATCTATTAAATGGTGTAGGGAGCCTTGCCATATGTTGCAAGGGATACACAAAAGCATCAACCATTCTCTCTTACTCCAAAGAACTCACAACCAAGTTATAGTTGGTACACATGCGTGGATTAAGTTAAAAGCACAAGGCACTATAGGATATATGCTCACTGAATAATACAGATTCCAAATACTGCAGCAGTTCAAAGTAGGAAAGGGCTCATATTTGAGGGAGTAAATTGGAAAAGCTTTCCTGACAAGATGGGATTAAAATAGAAGTTTAACTATATCCAAATTCAAAAGGAGAGACAAGGACTGAGCTAGAGGCACATAATACAGTAGAAAGAGCAGAACTGAGTTAGATAGATCCACCTTCCAACTCCTGCTTTTGACTCTGAGCTCTGTTCTTTCATTTGTAAATCATGCGGAGTTGTTATAAGAATTTAAAATACTAGCATTTGGGGAAATGCCTATTGCTAAACAGACCCCCAATAATTGCTTGTGTGTGTGTGTGTGTGTGTGTGTGTGTGTGTGTGTGTGTAGGAAGCCACAGGATAAAAATTTGTAAACAAAAATTGCAGCCATAGTGTAGAGACCTCAAATATCAAACTAAGGGATTTAGACTTTATTCCATAGATGTCTGATGGCTTTAAGTGGAGAAGGTATTTGGGAAAGATTATTTCAGTAGTTATGCAACCTGGTTGAGGGGGGAGACTTGATCCAGAGAAATTCATTAGAAGATTAATGTGATGATCTGAACACAAAGTGTTAAGGGCTAGAATTAGCGTTGTGACCAAAGATGAATTTACCTGAAGCTAATCAAGCTTAATTTTTGGCCCCACACTTGCATGAGCCTCATCTAAGTCCTCAGAAAAGACCCTAGCAATACCTTCATACAGTCAAGTGTTTTTGTGAACTTTGCAAAAATTAAATATTAATTGGTTAAGACCACTCTCTCTTTCCACCCTGTCTTATTCAACTTGGGCTTCCATAACAAAATACCACGCTTAAATAACAAGTTTTTTTTTTCTCAGTTCTGGAGGCTGGAAATCTGAAATCAGGGTGCCAGCATGGTCGAATTCTGATGAGAGCCCACTTCCTGGTTTGAAGATAGCCATGTGAGGTGCTATGTATTCCCACAGACTTCATTTACTCTGTCCTCATGGGAGGAGAGAGAGAGAGAGCTGTCTTTCTCTTCTTATAAAGTTGCTCATAAGGACCTCATCATGAGGTCATGGTCTTCATGACCTCATCTAACCCTGATCACCTCCCAAAGACCCTACCTCCTAATATCATTCCATCAGAGTTTAGGGCTCCAAAATATGAATGGGGGCTACCAACTTTCAGTCTACAGCACACTTCTATTTTCCTTCCATATCACTTTCCTTTCATTGTGTCTGGAGAAGCTATGGGCATTATGGGAATGGACTAAGAGGAATTTGAGTTGGAGAGAGATTTACTTTGGGTTTAGTAAGGTATATTTTTGTGCTTTTCATTCTCATCCCTGTATAATCAAGTTACTACTATCTTTCCCTACACAGAAATGGTTTCAGAAATACTCCTGTGCCCCAGTGCCATCTTACCTAGAGTCTGGACATGAAGGTGCAGGGCCACAGTTTGGATTGCAACATAATCTGCCCTCAGATTAGGCCCCAAAGGTGTGGGTGGTAGAAGAGAAAGGAATTTTGAAATGTATGGAGCCAGCAGCCAAGTCTGTGGGAAACTCTACCAACCATCAGATATGTAAAGTTGAACATGGAAGATTTGGTTCTTATTGATAACTAACCAAAATAGATGTCTTTTCCAGTTGGGAATACATTCAACAATGCAGCATATACATTATAAATGTTTAACCGTGTTATAAATACACCATACTTTGTTTCTTTTTAAATGGAATTGTACAAAATAAAACTTTTCAAAACATTTAGGTTTATAAACATATGGGTATTTTTAGTCCCATCTCACAGCAAGTCTACAGCAACTCATTTATGATAAAATAATTAATAGTTTTTTCACAAGTTTCAGAGTTGTTTATAACTGAGAACAATTTACATCACGTTATAATAATGGTCTGTGGTGCTGAAAGAAACTTTCCTAAACTATTAGTAATTTTTTAAAGTTTATTTTACCAAGTTGGAGAAAGATTAAATTGTCTTTCTAGTCTCTCTAAAAAATTATTACACAATATTTACCTATTAAAGAGGTGATCAACAAGTATGTAGCCAAAAAATATATATACAAGGAAAAAAATTTTGGTGAGGTATGTAAAGCAGTTAACTAATAAAAATTTTATGTTATTTTTATGGATTTTATAATGGTTGTGGTATTTATCAGTAGTGATTTCTTTTACCAGTCTAAATACAAATTAACTTCCCGGTTAATTTTGTCTTTATAATGTTTGATACTTTTTTCTAAAATGGGGCTTCCTAAACTTGGATCTATCCCCTTATTGTGGCAATGAGAATAAAACAAAAAAGACAGAGATGCAGACATTAAGGAAGCTCAAAACAGTGAGCTTCAGTGAATCCATGTTCATTCTGTAAGAATCACAAAGGGAAAAAGAACTTACTCCCCTCTTAGAGAAGGTCATTTTATTGGCCAGGAAAACATTTACCAGCCCTCTTTGGGTGTTAGACTTTCTGGAAGACTGTACTAATGACACAGTTTGAAACACTCAAGTCCATATAAAATAAACAGAAATTCACAACACGTGTTCAATGTCCCACCGCCACTATCCACACCACATTCTTTCTCACCTGCAGCAAGCTACCAACTCATTTTTCTCTCTTTGACCTTATCACCACCACCCAAAACAAATTCTCCAAATTCTGGACAAATTTACCTTTCTAATATGCAAATTAGGTCATATTGCCACCCTATTAAAATTTTATTACTTTTAGGAAAATTACCAGTCTTTACCATAGAGTGTTAAGGACATTGGCGGATCCTTTCTCAAGTAATTTCTCCTAACTGTATATATGGCTTAGCCATAGTTGCTAGGTCTCTTTGCCTGGGTTTTAAGACTTGGGACTCAGGAACAGTGGTCATTTTTTTCTTATATGACTCTTAAAATCAGAGGTAACAGCAGAGAGAAGGTAGATAACACAAAGATGAACTAAAACAAGAGAGTGTTGATGCCTTGACTACATTCTAGTTCTTGGTCTCAAATGTCCCTATAAACTGGTTCTGCCTTGATTCTTGAGCTTTATAGATGGTACAGTATATTTATAATAAAAATCACGTTCTCATCTTAGTTGGTCAAGGTTTATGTTGCAACCAAAAGTACTTTAGACTACAAATGGTTTGCAAGCCCTTCCATGGTCTAGGCCTTATTTGACTATCCAAGCTCATCTCGGCCTACTTCCTGCTTCATCTTTAATATTCATTTGATACCTCTCCCCACCAAACTCTTCCTTGCACATGTTCTTGCTTCCATCTAATCATCTTTCAGATCTCCATGAAGATGGAGATGTTTCTTTCCTGACTCATGTGTCCCTCACAGCTGCTGTCCTCCGGTGAGATGACTTATCTTGCTGTATGTTATTTCCTGCTTACTTTCTTCCTCCACTATGTATTTTTCACCACAAAACCCTTTCTGAAAACGTGGGGGCCATACATGACTATCTCCTTTATCATTCTATTCGAATGGTTGAACACATGTCAGGCATATACTATGCTTTCAATATATATTTGTTGAATGAATAGGTAAATTAGCCACACAGTCAACATGGACAAACTCACAGTAAATTTATAAAGGGTGAGAAAAACACCCAAGCCCATCCCCATGTCAAAAATAGAACAGTATTGGGGCGCCTGGGTGGCTCAGTCGTTGAGCGTCTGCCTTTGGCTCAGGTCATGATCCCAGTGTCCTGGGATCGAGCCCCGCATGAGCCCAGCATCGGGCTCCTTGCTCAGTGGGAAGCCTGCTTTCTCTCTCTGCCACTCCTCCTGCTTGTGTTCCCTCTCTCGCTATGTCTCTCTCTCTGTCAAATAAAAAAAAAAAAATCTAAAGAAAAAAAAACAAAAGTAGAACAGTACTTGAACCTAGAAACTTCCTGCATATTCTGCTCCATTCCTTTCTCTTGTAATCCAATGTATCAAACATCTTGATCTCCTCAGAGATGACCACTATCCCAAGATTTTCCCTTTTCTCATTTGTTTGCTTTTTCTTTAGGGTCATATTACATATGTAGGTAAACCCAAACAATAAAAATGTCTTGCTTATTTTCAACTATTTTTAACTTTATAAAAATGGTAGCATACTGTTAAGATTTCTTCAACTTGCTCTTTTAATAGCACACAGTATTTCTAAGCTTTAGCCATGTTAATGCGTGTAGTTGTGGTTCACTCATTTTTACTACTGTATGGTATTGCACTGAATAATGATCTACCCATTTTGTTCCCATTCTTCCAGCCACCAATTCCCTAGATCCTGACAGATTTTATTTTCCAAAGATGGTGCATCGATATTCCTCATACCATGTACTTTTTTACTATATGTCTTTTCCACTATCTAATGAGGAAATGAAGTTTAATTTGCTTCTCCTTGAATCAGGGTGGATTTCTGACTGCTTCAACTAATAGAGTATGCCAGAAGTGACACCGTGTGACTTCTGAGACTGGGTCATAGCCTTATGATGATACAATTTCTACCCTATTTACTAGAGCATTTATACTTGGAGCTCTGAACCGCCATGTAAGAAGTCCAAATACCCTGAGATCACCATATTGCAAGGAAGCCCAGCAACATGGAAAGGCCTTATGTGGAAATTCTAGTTATCAGTCCTAGCCTAAAATTGGTGCAAGCCAAGTGCCATACATAAGTGAAGGACCCTGCCAATGATTCCAGATCCATCCACTGAGTTAACACTTTGAATCTTGCCAGTTGAACTCCCAGGCAACCTAGAACAGACAAACTAGCCCCTATGTGCCCAATCCAAATTCCTAACCCATGAACACAATAAAATGGTTGCTGTTTTTAAAAACTAAATTTTGGGATAGTTGTTGTATTATAACCACAGTAACTGGAACAACCTGTTTAGTAAGTATCACTCCTCTGGGCCCCATATCTGCCTGAGAAAAATCTCCCCCTTGCCTTCAAGGCTCTTCTAATTCTGATCAATCAATATCCTTTTTTCTGATACCCATGTAGGTTCTTCTGACCAGGTCAATTCATAATTCTTTATTAATATTTATAAAAATTGTCTTTTAAAGATGCAGTCTTTTTCCCATTGTATATCCACTCTTCCTTTGTTGAAGATTATTGACCATATAATTGTTGGTTTATTTCTGGGTTTTCTATTCTATTCCATTGATCTATGTGTCCATTTTTATGCTAGTGCCATACTGTTTTCATTATTACCACTTTGTAATGTAACTTGAAATCTGGAGTTGTGATACCTCCGGTTTTGTTTTTCTTTTTCAAAATCACTTTGGCTATTCAAGGTCTTTTGTGGTTCCATAAAAATTTTAGGATTCCTTGTTCTAGTTATGTGAAAAATGCTACTAGTAGTTTTCGAGTGGAGTCTTTAGGGTTTTCTGCAAATAGTGAGAGTTTTACTTCTTCTTTACCAATTTGGAAGCCTTTTATTCCATTATGTTGTCTAATTGCTGTGGCTAGGACTTCCAGTGGAAGTGGTAAGAGTGGACATTTTTCTCTTGCTCCTGACCTTAGGAGAAAAGACAGTCTCTTCAACAAATAGTGTTGGGGAAAGTGGACAGCTACATACAAAAGAATGAAACTGGGCCACTTTCTTTCACCAAACAAAAAAATAAAGCGGATTAAAGACCTAAATGTGAGATCTGAAACCATAAAAATCCTAGAAGAGAATATAGGCAGTAAGTTCTGACATTGGCCATAGCAACCTTTTTCTGGATACAGTGCATGTAGTTCTCTGAATTCGTGAAATAAAAGCAAAAATAAACTATTGGAATGACATCAAAATAAAAAGTCTCTGCACAGCAAAGGAAATAACAAAACAAAAAGCAATCTACGAAATGGAAGAAGATGTTTGCAAATGACATATCTGATAAAGGGTTAGTATCCAAAATATATTTTAAAAAACTTTATACTGCATCTACATCTGCATCTTTGGGATAAATACCAGTAGTGCAATTGCAGGGTCATAGGGTAAGCAGTACAAAGAAGGGTCACATGTACCCCAATGTTCATAGCAGCAGTGGCCACAATTGCCAAACTGTGGAAAGAGCCAAGATGCCCTTCAACAGATGAATGGATAAAGAAAATATGGTCCATATATGCAATGGAATATTATGCCTCCATCAGAAAGGATGAATACCCAACTTTTGTATCAACATGGACAGGACAGAGTAAATTATCATATGGTCTCACTTACATGTGAAGCATAAGGAAAAACATGGAAGGACATTGTGAGAGGGAAGGGAGAGGTGAATTGGAGCAAATCGGAGGGGCGATGAACCATGAGAGACTGTGGACTCTGAGCAACAGCCTGAGAGTTTTAAAGGGGAGAGGGTGGGGGATTGGGTGAACCTGGTGGTGAGTATTGAGGAAGGCACGTGTGGTATGGAGGACTGGGTATGATACATGAACAACGAATCTTGTAACTCTGAAAAAATAAAACAAAAGTATTTGGGGGAAAATTTAAAAAAATAAACTTTATAAAACTCAACACACACACACACACACAAAATAATAATCCAATTAAAAATGGGTAGAAAGTATGAACAGACATTTCTCCAAAGACATACAGATGGCCAACAGATCCAGGAAAAGGTGCTCAACATCACTCATCATCAGGGAAATGCAAATCAAAAGTACAATGAGCTATCACCTCACACCTATCACCTCACATCAGAATGGCTAAAACACAAGAAACAAGTGTTGACAAGGATGTACAGAAAATCCTCTTGCACTGTTTGTGGGAATGCAAACTGGTGCAGCCACTGTGGAAAACAGTATGAACAAAAAACTAAAAATAGAACTACCTTACAATCTAGTAATCACACTACTGGGTATTTACCAGAAAAATACAAGAAACACTAATTCAGAGGACTACATGCACCCCTATGTGTTTTGTAGCATTATTTACAATAGCCAAACTATGGAACCAGCCCAAGTGTCCATTGATAGATGAATGGATAAAGATGTGGTATATGTATACAGTGGAATGTTATTCAGCCATAAAAGAGTGAAATCTTACCATTTGCAACAACATAGATAGAGCTAAAGTATAATGTTATGTGAAATAAGTCAGTCAAAGAAAGACAAATACCATGTGATTTCACTCTTATGTGGAACTTAAGAAACAAAACAAATGAGCAAAGAAACAAGAGAGAGGCAAACCAAGAAACAACTCTTAACTATAGAGAACAAACTGATGGTTACCGGAGGCAAGGTGAATAAGAGGATGGGTGAAATAGGTGATAGGAAGTAAAGAGTACATTTATTATGACGAAATAAATGAAATAAATGAAATAAAAATTTGAAAAAAATGAAATAAAAAATTTTTTAAAAATGATCTGTTGAAATAATTTCTCCCTGTCCCTACTAATTTCACAGAACTCCCAGACTCCTGCTCAAGTAGAACCACTTGTCAACAATCTGTCTCTCATTACAATATTCAACTTCTTTGAAGACTTCTTTACCTTTGAGTAAATTTGTCTAAACAGTGTTTCTCACAGTGTGGTCGACAGACTATCTGCATCAGAAGCACCTGGGTCCTTATTGAAAATACAGATTCCAGGCCACACCCCAGACATCCTGAATCAGGATCTCTAGATTTGTAGCAAGCACTCCAGGTGTGTCGTAAGACATTCAAGTTTAAGAATCATGAGTCTCCTGGGAAGCATGTCATAGGTTGGGGGGAGGGGGAGAAGGACTTGGCATAAACTTGAGAAATGCGATCTGTGAGGACTCAGACAGAAATCCTTTTCTCTTTGCCAAATAAAGTAATTCAAGCCCCAGTGTTCTATACCTCTAGGGCCTGCTTCTTTTCCCAGGCTCTATGAAGCAATGACCTCAAAGCTATACAGAAGATGCTCAGAAAGCATGGCAAATCTTGAACTTAAGGTAGCTAAATAGATGAATAAATGAAAGAATATAGAACCTATTGTTTACAACTCATTAGAAAAGAGCTTCTGATTTTCATATCAGGGAAGGGGTTAGTGTTGAGGCTGGGGAATATATTTAAAATTTTCAATGACATTTAAAATAAATAATGGCTTTATCTATAAACATGCATGACTAAACAGTATGTGGCTTACTCTGAAAATTGGTATTTCAACAAATGCTAAACAACCCCTTGATGGAATTTCTCTCATTGTGTACCTTTGTGAACATTCTTTCAATTCTGTTTTTCTGTTTTCAAAGTTAGTTGTTTACATGTTTGTGTGTAAACACTTATACTCACTTCACAAAAGTTTTTGAATATTTGTCCCATGTGTATATAGAAACAAATACAAATATTTGTCAAGAGTATTTCCATACTCGGGCCAACTGTTCCCCAATATCAGAGGACCAGAAGCAAGGAGCCATCCTTTCTCCTGTTTACCTGAGGAAATTATAAAATTTCTCTGCTGCTTAACTTGTCATGAGAATATCTAACAGAATATCTAGTATCTTGAATTTAGCATTAAGAAATGTGTTCTTAGCTATATTCATGTGAATGTTGTAAGTTCCTCTTTCTTAACTAGTATTTATTACTTGTGTTCTTCTTGTAAGCCACCTGAAGATCTATGTGCAAAAGGCAGGAAAACAAGAAAGGAAAGAAATAAAAGAGAGAGAAAGAGGAGGAGAGAGGGAGAAGAAAACCTTATGTAATGTAGAGCAGAGTGTCCCTAAATAGAGAAATCCATTTCTCTTATGTCATAGAGTCTGAATTCTTGAATCTCAGACGTTGTCCGCTAGACTGTTGCATCAGCCTGACGCTTGCTTGTCTTGCAGTATTTTTTCTTACACTCTGTGTTTTTCCTACAGATTTCACCTAGTAGTTTATAAATTCTTTGAAGACAGAAATGAAGTGTGTTTTCACCAGTGAACCTCAAGATTATGATATTTGCTGCATGTTCTTTAAGAGTTTCTCTTTTAATAAAACATAAAATAGCTCATCTTGCAAAAATAAGATGTATGAAAAAACACTAACTACAACAGCAGTGAAAGCTAACATAATATGCAACAATATACTAGTTGTTCCTCACAGCAATTTCATAATGAAGATTAAAAAAGAGATTACTTTTCTCGGGCTTTGTACATGTGCCCACCCTTCTTCCTGAAACATACTTTGCCCTGATATACACATGGCTTTCACCCTCACTTCTTTCAAGTTACACATAAGTGTCACCTACTCAGAACACTTCCTTGACTACCCAAACAAAGTAGTATCTCACTCTCCAATGGCACTTTTCCTATCTGAGAAGATGTGGTTTTTATTTGTCTTTCTGTCCTTGAATGTAAGCTCCATGTGGGTGGGTATTAATTTTCTTTGCTACTATTTCCCCAGTCCTACAACAATGCCTATCACATAGTAGATGCTCGATAAATAAACAAATGAATTCATTAGTACCACTTCATAAATAATGAGCCAGGAATAGCAGGCTTATAAGAGATTTGACCAACATGACACATCTAATGAGTGGCAGATTAGGTTTTGGATCACAGGTGTAAATTTCAAGTCCTGCTAAATTTTCAGGCCACTACAGAGATATTGTGCTAACTTGATTGACACTGTTAACTTCAGGGGCATTAATTTCTGCAAAAGTGTGAGATCTGGAAACTTCTCTTACAATTTCGTGAGTGTTATCTGGGGTCAAAAAAAAATTAAAGCAGGTCACATTTATTAATACTAGATAGGATCGTTAAAACACTTCTAAGCTGTGGTGTAGGCAGAGCGATCTCCACCATACTGAGAACTGATGCACATTTCTTGGGTGCTAATCTTACATGGTCCTCTATGAACCTTTTATGAACCATCCCAGAGTATTCTGTCAATAAGCACATAGTTATTTCTGCTATAATAATAGCGTCCTGAGAGATGATGCTATTAAGATAACAAAAACTCCTGGCTACTCTTAGTGGTGGGCCATTTAGTAGTGTGACAGGTATGTGTTACTGCATGAGCGCTGGGGAGGGGCACAGCCTTTGCAAATAGACTGGATAATTGCAGTGCTTCAGTCTGATTGTAAATATAGCAATAAAGAAGACCTTACCTAATTTTAGATAGTATTTTCCTCTGACTTTTAAGGATCACTAGTAGACATCTAATACTAAACACAACTTGATTTAGCTTAACTCACTTAGAAATAGTAAACTCTCCATTGACTGCCCTTCTATCCACAATTAACTAGCACTTTCAAACAAATTCTAGAAGTGAGTGTTAAAATTCTAAGAGGATTGACAGCTTATCCATTAAAAACCCTTCATTTTGAAGGTAAAGAAATGTTGGTCATGTTGTCTTATCAGTCATAGCCAGCCGGAAGCAGTGCAGTGAGAACTTGAATCCCCAGTGCTCTTTCTACTACACACAGTCAGATCACATTTTGCACAAGGTCTGCCATTCCCAAACAAACTGTTAAATGGATGGATTCTGAAATTAATGGTCTTGAAGCATGACAATATTGCAAAGTAATTTTGAGTGATTTGTAAATCACTGTGGTGGTGTTTGGATAGGGGTCTATCTCTGAAAATTATAATGTCAGTAATGAAAGTTTTTGGATAAGCAATAAAAGCAAAATTCTGACCAATGGTATACTGCTTATACGACCATATGATATAATGTTTATTTTTCTTGAATTACAATGTTGGAAGCCAATAAGGAATCTGAAAGGCAGGAACACTGATAAAGAATTACCTCAGCTAATGGTCGTGCTCTAAGGTAATTCATTCTCACTTTACAAACATATATACTAACTACCTCCCATGTGTCAGTGTGGGAGACATTCACTAGTTACTCACCAAACCATATCCCTTTTCCTCCTGGACATAGCAATACTACTATTTTCAGCCAAGGCTGTAGTTAGCAGTAGCCATGTAGCTGATTTCTGGCCAGTGGGTTGTCAACCCCAGTGGCATACACCACAGAACCCTCCCACACGTGATCCTCCATTTACTTTTTCTCATCTTCTAACCAGATTCAGTGGAATTAATGGAATACTCTGAGTCCCAGGAGATGGCAGAGCCACAAAATAGAAGGAGCCTGGGTCCCTGAGTCACCATTTGGAGGAGAGAAATAAGTGCTATGGTAACACATCAGAAAGTCCTAGGAAAGGCTTTTCAGAGTTGTATCAGACATAGACATTGAATTAAGGTTTAAATTGGAAGAAAAAAAGGTTAATTCACCTTAGATAGAGGAGGAACTGTAGACAGAGCTTCAGATGTGAACATCTTAGGTTAAGTTGCAGGAAGTTCCAAGTATATTAAAAAGTTGTAAAGCTGTAGAGCTGCATAAATAAAACCTTCCATTAAAAGGTAAACTCTGAGGCAGTGTGAAAAACACCTAGAAAGAGGAAGCAAATATGAGAGGGACCCAAGTTACCAGGCCACTGGAAAAAATCTAGGCAAGAAAAAATGCAGGGGCTAATCTAGTCTGCATTAGAAGAAACTGATTAAAAAAAAAAAAACAGATATAAGAGGCCATTCAGAGAAGGCATTCCAAAAGTTTAATGTTTAAGTAGCTGCTAGGAATGAGTAGTTAAAGTAACATTAACTGAGGTAGGGAACACAAGAGAAAGTACAGGTTAGAAGAAAAAGATGATAAATTTGTTTTTAAATATGTTGAATTTGGAGTCCAAATTAGAGGAACTATCCAGTGTGCAGTTTGCATTACATATATAGAACTCGGAAAAAAAAATTCGAAATTGGAATTATAAATTTGGGAGTTGGCAACATAGAGATGATGGTTAAGCCATGGGAGTGGATGAAATCTGCCAAGAAAAGTGTATAGAGTGAGAAGCGAAGGAAGAAGAGATTTCACAGGATACTTGAAAGAATGGTTAAAGGAGTATAAAAAGCATCAGAAGAGAAGGGTATTATGAAAACCAGGGAAAGACAGACTTTAAGAGTCCCACCCCCATAAAAGGGTTCAGACTAGACCCAGCAGGGAAACCAATATGACAACTAGTCATAAGTAGGAGTATAGATTCTGGAATTACATCAGATACTGTGGACATGTTCCAAAGATTTGCCAAAGAATGCCAGTCTGTCATCAGAGGCAAGTGACAAATGCTGGCTGGAGATCAGAGATGGAGCCAGAGGTAAAGCATCAAGTAAATGCACAACTAAAAATGTGGAGGAACAAGACTGGAAAATGGAAAAAAGGTCCAGGATTTTTGCCAGAGCTCCTCATCAACTTTTGGCCAGATGCAGACTGGGTAGGGCTAAACACAAGAGATAGTCAATCATGTCCAGTAATAAGAGGCCTGAAAGATCATTAGGGATTTGAAATTAAGTGTTGAAACAATTCTGTTAGTTTGAGAAGTAGATGTCACATTGCACTGGAGTGAAGGAGAGGTTTATGAGGGAAGGCAGTGAGTGAAGATATCTTTCTCAAGATTGCTGATGTTAAATGGAATTATGTGATGGAAGCTTAACTGGTCAAGTTAAGAGACAGCTTGTTTAGGGTATTCATAATGCTGAAGGTAAGAATCTATTGGAGAAGAAGTGGAAGATTGAATGAGCACATAAATTAAGGAATCGAGGAGGGAGTCAGAGAAGATGAGACCAAACTACCTATGGAGAAGCTAGTTGTGCAAATTATGTCTTGTCTTGCTTGATCTTACCTTTTTCCTTTAAAAAAAAAAAAAAAACAGAAGAAAAATAAGGATTAAGTGGGGATGAATGGTGAGAAATATGAGATATTTCATAACTGATAGCCTTTATTTTCTTCGGGAGGCCAGGCTGGGTCATTCAATGACAGAGTAGGTAAAGGCTTGAGAAGAGAGTCAAGTTTTGGAATGCCAGCTGCAAAGAAAGAGGGCTTTATCTGGGGAATGCGAGAAATCAGATGTTCACTGAAAACCCAGCTCAGGCAAGGAATCATAAGGAGATAGGATGTTCTGTAGCAGCAGTTAGAGCCAGAAGATCTAAGGATGGAGAAAATAAATAACTAACACCGATATTTTCCCTGGTAGAAACAAAAGAAAGAAGAGGGGATGAAGAATCCAGAAGTGTTAGTGAATACATGAAGAAAAGGACAGACCAAGTCCACTTTGAGCTGCTTCAGGGTTGGGATAATGGCTTGTCATGATTCCCACCACAGGGCCTGACACATAGAAGGTGCTGGAGAGATATGAAATGAATGAACATATGAATGAGTTCATACTTGGCATTCAGGGTGGTCGTGTGGGAGATGAAGCGGGAGGATGTTCATAAACTGAGAGACTAGGAAGGTTTGGAGAAGCAGCAGCATGTGATGAGGCTGAAGAACAGGTTTTGTAGGAGAGAGTTTGGGAAGAGAGACTACAAAGTTGTAGGCAGAGAGAATTGTTTCAAAATTTTAATTTTCAAGGAGCAGTTCCAAGGAAGGAAAAGGTCCAAAGTATACCTCTCTGTACACAGGATTGGTAAAGTGAAATGGAGGTAAATGTCAGTGCGAGAGCAGACTGTGAGAAGTCACTTAAGAGGACAGCAGATGCATGAACCAACTTGCAAAGTCCTTGAGAATTAAGAAAAAAAAATGACCCAGAGGTAACAGGGACAAGAACACATACATTTCATCAAGATAATATTGGCTCTCCCTATCACCCAACATTCTTCTGAGGATCAAATAAAAAGTAATCATACATGTTCTTGTTGGGAGGTAAGAGAAACAAAGAGCCAGCATGTCCTTCAAAGGAGGAGAGACTGTTAATTGAAAACTACATAAAATTGCCAGGAGAAGTTGCAGGAAACCAGGATAATGCCAAGTCCTCTTCCAGAAGCCAAAATATAGGAGCAACAACTAAAGTGTTGAGGGGCAAGCAGTGTCACTAGGGGCAAGTCTGGGTTTCAGGAAAAAGAAACAGGAAGAGAAGATCATTTCAGCTACTAATTACGTGCTAAGTTCTGTATCATCTTGAATTTCCACAGCAGCCATGCAAGGTGAATATTATTCCCTTCAGATCATAGATGAGAAAACAGGGAATGTGGTTGAGTAACTTTCCTAAGACTGCACAGTTATTAAATGGAGTAGTCAGGATTTGAACCCAATTCAGATAAAATCTCATGCCCTTTCCACTCCATTTCATTACATTAAATCAGTGTTTTATAGGGGAGATGAGAATATAAAACATTGGCCTGATGCTCAAAGAACTAGTAGAGGACAGAGGCAAAATATGAGAGGAAAATGACCTAGATGAGATTAGAGTATCAGCAATCGTAGCTGGCAAAAGGGGCCTGCCATCACTGATCAATGGCACTGG